>OZ023273.1:142581014-143076512 GCA_964007475.1 Hybos culiciformis | reverse complement strand
TATAATGAAATCGAACTTTGAGCTGCTTTCAAACATACCTTCGTCAAATTTCACAATGAGAAGCTTTGGATAAAAAGAAAGTCAAGTTCGAATTTCTGCCAAAGCGGATAGATCATTTTAAAGTTATCAGTAAATTAGATTTTATTTAATCAAAATTAGGAGGAGTTTTTATATTCGTTTTAATTTCTTTTTTGTCTTTTCGCATGGCCGACCTAATGGGTAAAATATAATTCAGCATTGGGTAATTTTGTTTTAAATTAGGGAGCTTTTCTAGTCCCATGATCATACTTAATAACGATCATGGGCTTATAACTACTACAGAATAATAGCTTTATCCAAAATCTAATATTGGAATTTATCATGAGTTAATTTCAAAGACTTTTCTTTTACAAAATTGAGGGAAGAATATTATTAGACGATAAAATGTTTAAAATATATAATATGGATATTAATAATTTTTATTGCTAAGAATAATTTCACAACATGATTATATTATCTCTAGACACATTTTTATTTTTCACATTTTTTATTTATTTTTTTTTTTAAGTAATAAAAAGTGTTTTTAAAATGTGTAATAAAAAGGATAACAATAAATTGATATTAATAATAGCAATTTATATTATAAGGAAAATATTATACATAAAAATTTATATTTTTATTGCAATTTTTTTGAATAAAGATTAAAAACAATTTGTAATTTTTTTTTTTTTTGATAAACAAATTTACATAGAAAAATCATAAAATTTGTATAGAAAAAAAAATAAAAGACATTAATAATTAATTAAAAAACAATATGAATAAAAATAACACCATAAATTATTTTTGAAAAACATAAATTAAAAATTGGTAACTAATATTATATAGATATAGAAGATTATGTAACCGTGAACGTGAATGACTGGAACTGGGCTGAGATATACTTACATTGTCGTACATTGACGACAAAAATCGTAAAAAAAAAATAAACTCTAATTATATGAATTGTGTGGAATTTGAGACACGTATATGGGACAAAATCAAACCTAAGGGAAAATTGTGTGGTATTTGAAAAATACAAAAGTAATAAAAAAAGTATCAAAAACAATTCTTATATCTACCAATATTTAGTTTATTTTATTATAAACCTAAATATTAATAATTATTAATAATTTTTGAAAGAAATCACTTTTCTTTTTAACTTTGAAAAAAAGCTTCTATTATGTGTCCATACAAAATTTGTTGTCGGCAAAAGAAAATTTGAACTATTTAAGTGCAATAAATTATATTTTTTTAGCTTAAGTACAAAAGTAATTATTGGACAGTGTAAAATTATTTGTTCTATTTTTAAGATCAAATTTTACTGTCTGGATGTCCGATCATTGTATCGGTTTTTTTTACTGTTTTTGGTTGTCGGTGTTTTTTCTAGCTCATGATATTTTAAGTTAAATATGCATTTTTAGTTAAAAACGAAAAAAAAAAAAAAAAAAAATTTTCAAAACGGTTACTAATTTATATAAAAAATTAAATGTCAACTTTTTCAAATTATTTCAAAATAATTAGTAATTTTTATTGATTTAAAAAATTACATGATATGTCATGAGTAAGAAATTTTAGTTAATAGGAAATTTCTAGCTCTTACAAAATTTCTAGCTCATGACAAATTTTTGAATTTTTATTTAAAAAAAGCAAAAAAAAAATTTTTTTTAGATAACTATCAAATTATTAAGAAAGTCAACTAAATTTTGCACAAGATTAGACTATTTGCAGTGCTTCTGGTGTATTTATTATTTTTTTTTTATTTTTTTTTTGCTTTTTTCCACAATGTTTGATTTTGTCCCATATAGATGAAGAAAAAAGCTTCCACTCGCACAGAATATGAAAGGTGTGAAGAAAGCATACTAATTTCATCATTTTGGAAATTGATTATTTGATTTTATTTGATATAACTAAGAACGGATTGCAATAGCCCAAACTGGTTTTCAGTCAAATCTAACCTTTGGAATATAAATTAAATTAAAAAAAAAATATTTTTTAAATAAATCATTAATACATATTATTATTTTCTTCTGCTCATTTTATTTTTTTTTTTTTCAGATATTTTATGTTCACTATAAATTAAGTGTACATTTAAAAAGTATATAAGAATAATATTTCATTAAAAATTAGTCCTTTCTTATTGATTTTTTATGGCAATAAATAATATGGTTTCCTTTTCTTGCGTTTCTTCCCCATCATGACTTTTCATAATATTATTTTTTTTTTTTTAAGTTTTTCAGTGATGAAATATAAAGAATGTACACATTTGTAATTTAATCAGACAGGTGACAAAAAATATATATTTATATATATATCTATATATATATACAAATAAATAAATTTAAGAGCACAATGGTTAAGAAAATATAAAAAATAATAATATTATGTTGAAATTTAATCTTAAAAGATCATTGAATAAATTTAATATACTTTGAATGATAGGTGAAAGGATTAAAAAGATTAAAAGATATTAAAAAGTTTAAATTTGGAATCATAATAATAGTATGATGAATAAATGAATAGTTTTTTATCAATTTAACTGAAAAAAAACTATTTTTTTCTTAATCTGTGTTATGTGAATACTGTGAAAAGAAAAAATATGATTTTACAGAGTAATACACGAACACGGGTACCTATACTGCAACAATCACGTCTGTTTTGAAATTAGAATATTATGGAAACATCAAGCTATACATGGATGAGTTTTTATGTAAGAAAAATTATGAAAAAAGTTTATTTGAAGGCATTGACAATTAAATTTAAAAAAATAAAAAAAAGAAACAATTTTGATGATTCGAAACCGGAAGTAAATGGTTTAGTAGTTTATATTTTTGGTGAATGAAAACTGGTTTTTAAATGTTTTGAATTCCATCACTGATAACACTCGCTCATTTTTCAATATTTAGGGGAAAAAATTAAAAAATCTTATGACTGTCAGTCATAAAAAAAAATGTTTCGAACATATTTAGATTTTGACGATTCGGTGACAAGACGTGATTGATATGTGTGGATATAGACCTTAAATGAAAGATATTTTAGAAATTTAACATAATTATTTCAAAAATTCTCTTTCAATGTATACATAAGAACCTATTTATAGAAAAAAGATACCACATTAACTGAAAAAAAAATGTCTACGTCAAATTTACATTTATATCTTGCAAAATAAAATTAAATAATGTTTTCTTTCCTATTTACAACATCTCAGCAAATAAATTTTTAAAAATGAGCTGAAAGTTAAATTTCCTGTATGAAAAATCAAAAAAAAAAAAAAAACATTAAATACATATAAATTTTATTTTGCATTGTACTCTAAATATATAGAACTTTTTAAACTTTATATTTAAGAAAAAATAAAATTATGAACTTTTGCAAAATTTCTTTTAACTTTCTTTATGAATTAAGAAAAAAGAAAAAAAAAAATTAATGAATTTTCCTCATTTGTGTTTTTATTATTATTTTTTTATTATTTTCAATTTAAATAAATTGTTACAACATAAGTGTTAATAAAGCATTTTCATATTAAAAACTTTGTAAATTTTATTTATTTAACGTATAAAGTAATTGAAATTACATTCATTTAATTTTTTTTAATGTGCAAAGGATGGGGGAAAGAATCACATGAAAAAACCAATTGTGAAAAATTTTATATAAATTCATATTTAATTTGAGACATCACACAAAAAAAAAGTTATATTTCATAAAATATTTAATGAGAAAGTTATATACCAATCCTTATTCTCTTAACCGATAATTTAATGATAATTCATTCCAATTTAAAGATATATTTACCAAATTAAATTAGTTTTCATTTGGAAATTATTTACGTAAATTTTGAACTTTAAATTAAAATTTTACTTTATGAATTCGTTTTATTATAAAACGTTGTGCGCTCAACTATTCATTTTATTAAAATAGTTGAATGAAACAAAAATGAAATTCTAAACTAAAAACTCGAAAATGAAAACTAAATTATTGATATTAAATAGGATAGTCTAATAGTTAACCTGTCAAATATTTTTAAGAAATAGCTTTATTCGTAAAATCTCTACTACCATAACACTAAACTAACTAAACAATCTGCCTACAACAGTCTACCGGTACTAAAAATGAAAAATAAAATGAAAATAATAATAAATTGGCCAGGTATTAATTTTTTTTAGATATTTATAGCACGTTAAAACCTATATGTACATTTAACAATAAATTATTACTATTATCAAGTTTTTTTTTATAATTAATTTCTAATGAATAATTAATTTTTAGTTTGTTCTATACTATATATATTTATTCAGATTAATAATTTAAAATTTATTTTGATTTTTATAAATTTAGGCGAGAAATTATTGCGGTTATTTACCAATCAAAATATAAAGTCATTATTTTGTTGGTTTTTTTTTTTTGTTTAAATAAATTATTTCTATATAATATATATTCCAAAATCTATCACTTTAAAATAAATTATTTTATTAAATTATTTAATATCAAAAAATAATTTTTTGAAATTTTGTATAAAATTGATTTTCGTATATTTTGTTTTTTATTTTTATTCAAAGCAGAACCAATGAAAAAGTGACATAAATTTTTTGAAAAACTATGTATGTAATCAGATACCAGTGGCGTAGCTAGGTATGGCGAGTGTGTGCGAACTACAAGGGCCCATTGCTGTGGGGGCCCATTCGTCAAACCATAATATTTAAAAAAAAATTAATTTTTAAATATTCAAAAAAATATTCTGAAGTATTTTCCAATAATTTGTCAATTCAGTTAATACAAGCCGCTAACTTACGAAAATTCTATTTGAAAGAAAACATGACGATTAAAGAATTTGCAGATGTTCTAACAACAAAATATAGTATTATGGGAAGTGACTTACCTAATTTATATGTGGCATTGCTTTTATTTTTTTTTACCTTGCCGGTTACAGTTGCGAGTTTGGAAAGGACTTTCAACAAATTAAAAAGAATAAAAAATTACCAGAGGAACTCAATCGAACAAAGCAGATTGCATCAACTGGCACTACTATCCATTCAATATGCAGAGGCTTCAAAAATGGATTTTAAAGAAGTAATAAATAAATTCGTAGAAACAAAGGCAAGAAAAAAAAACGACGCAATTTTTTTAAAATAAAAACAAATACACATAATTTTTTCTCTGTATATTTTATTTAATAAGAAAAGATTTTGTAGGTCTAGGCGGGCCCCAAATAGATTCTGGCACAAGGGCCCAAAATGTCTAGCTACGCCACTGCAGATACTTAGTTTATTCTTGCGTTTCTTTGTTACAATTTTTGTTTAATCTCACAAATGAATCAGGAAAAATCAAATTTTTTTATTTAATGAAGAAAGAATATTTTTCTTATATATGATTCGAAATTGTCATATGTTCAGCACAAAAAGATTCTTATTCCTTTTAATCTTTGCAATTAATAGCATTTTTAAGTCGCAACTGTTAGATATTTTACATTTTGCTTTTTTTTACTTTTTTTTTTTGAGTGAAAGAAAAACAGGAAATTTGGTACAATATAGAGATATGTTAAAACTGAACCATCAATGTTTGTCTTTTCTTGGCATAAAAAGTGCAGAGTCAAAGAAATTTGTGTTAAACCAAAATTTCTATTTTTTTTTCGTTTACCAAAAGACAAAAACGTGACTTTGTTTCTTTTGAAAGATAACAAAAAAAAAAAATTAATGATGTGCATGAACATTTTTTTTTTTTTTTTAATTTAACTCCTTGCACTTCATGACAAAATTAATTTGCTTTTCTTATTACAATTTTATCTCATCGAGAGTCACTGTAGATTTGAAAAATTAATGATATTGTCCATATAAAAAAAAGAGTTGTTTAAAAAGGCAATACCTCCAGACCCTGATCTGTACAGCTATACTATACTTAGCTTACATAATTTCAAGACCAGAATGAATATCGTACTACGGAAATTCATAGTACTACAACTGTATTTGTTTACTTTTTTTTTTGTATTGAGTTATATAAAAACGATAACCATTATATAAAGAAAAATAATTTACATATACAAAACCTCCCATCACGTTCAATCTTAACAACATTAGAAAAAAGGTTAAAATCATATGTATTTGGTTATTGCATTTGAGAAAAATATTGTTAATAAAAGAAAATGCAAACATAATGCATGAGATTAGTTTTCTTTTTCAGGAGCAGAGATAGAATATTTGCATTTTTAATTTTTTCTTATACAAAGAATGAAATCCTTTTTTGAAAAATTAATATCTATAGAAAGCTTGGTAACTATGATTCTTTTATTAAAGATTTCTACATTACTCTTTCAAAATTATCATCGGAATGGAAATTGACACACATAATGTATTAAATATAAATCATAACGACGAAGGTGTTATTTAAAAAGAAAAAAAACGGACATGTTAATGAAATGTTAAAATGCCAAAAATAAATAGATTTTATAATAATTTTTTTTACGAATATTAAATGTATTGTGAATAAAAATAAGTAGTATTTAATTGTTAAATTTCACTATTGGTTTTTTCGTACAATATTTGTCGTTTTTTTCGCTACCGTTTATTTTCTGTAAAAAAACTACTAAAATAGGAGACAGAAAAATATTTTTAAATTTAGCAGTGAGGGCTTTTAAGGTATACAAATTTAAGAAATTAGGTATAAAAATAATAAAAAAAAGTTACTAATATTCTGCATACCTAGTTTTCCAAATGCAAATGGTATTTAATACTCTACATATAATTACATTATGCTACAGTAGTTCGTTATAACCTTCAAACTAATTGGATATCAAAAATGTATGTTATATTCATGTATAGTACTAACTATATATGTATTGTGTGAAGTACTTTTACTGTAGATAAATATTCGTTTTTAGCTTTTATATCAATAAAATACGATTTTTATATTAATTATTTCAAGAGTGAATTACATTAACATTGTACTTAATTCTTATAGTATTGACAATATTATTGTGGCTTCAGTAAAATTTCAATAAAAATATAGCAATTAATATAAGAGATAATTTTTTTTGTCTATTTTTTATCGACAAAATTAATACTAAAAACTATTTTTTTGTTCCATTGGTTTAGAGTTTTGGACCTCGAAAAATGAGTCATCTTAAACCTTATTATTCTTAATTTAAAAAAAAATTATTTTTTTCAAGTATTTTTTTTTTAACATGTTGTTTAGATGTCGATGTCGTTAAGGGGACTTGGTACCAGTTTGAATTTTTTGTCCCAAATTTTTTTTGAATAGCAGTTTTAGATTATTTTAAAGTTAAATTTAGAAAAAACATTTCATTCACAACCTCCGAACTGTTTGATACTTTAAAAGGGTATAAGACTTTTTAGAATCGGTTAAGGCTAAGTGCTCGAAATCTCTTCAAAACCATTGTTATGTGTCACAAAATGGTTTTGAAGAGATTTCGAGCACTTAGCCTTAAACGATTCTAAAAAGTTTTATGTCATTTTAAACTATGAAACATTCCTGAGGTTGTGAATGAAATGTTTTTTTTAAATTAAACTTTAAAATAATCTAAAACGGCTCTACAATCAAATTTTGGGACAAAAAATACAAACTGGTACCAAGTCCTCTTAAGGGGACTTGGTACCAGTTTGAATTTTTTGTGCCAAATTTTTTTTGAAAAGCAGTTTTAGATTATTTTAAAGTTAAATTTAGAAAAAACATTTCATTCACAACCTCCGAACTGTTTGATACTTTAAAAGGGTATAAGACTTTTTAGAATCGGTTAAGGCTAAGTGCTCGAAATCTCTTCAAAACCATTGTTATGTGTCACAAAATGGTTTTGAAGAGATTTCGAGCACTTAGCCTTAACCGATTCTAAAAAGTTTTATGTCATTTTAAACTATGAAACATTCCTGAGGTTGTGAATGAAATGTTTTTTTTAAATTAAACTTTAAAATAATCTAAAACGGCTCTTCAATAAAATTTTGGGACAAAAAATCCAAACTGGTACCAAGTCCTCTTAAAGAAACCTCATGTTTAGCCCCTGATTGTGACCAAGTAAATGAGCTGGAGACTAAAAGCAAATTTCGATGAATTATGGTATCTATTGGCAGCAAGCGATTCTCGGACGTTAAAAAAAAAATTTGCCAATTGAAATGTTGAAAATAGAACCCAAAATTAATTTATGAGAAAATTTAGTAATTTATGTTTCTTCATACAATATATGTAGTTTTTATTAGAACAAAAAAAAAACCCCTTTTTCATCATAAATTCAATTCATATTTTATAAGATGATAATGTGAATATTTTTTACCTTTTAAAATTTGCTATGCATATCGAATACATATATACATAGTACAATCATACAAGTATTGTATTCAGAATATGTTAGGAAA
Organism: Hybos culiciformis; assembly: GCA_964007475.1. Classification (NCBI taxonomy): domain Eukaryota; kingdom Metazoa; phylum Arthropoda; class Insecta; order Diptera; family Hybotidae; genus Hybos; species Hybos culiciformis. Next base: position 143,068,140 of record OZ023273.1, on the reverse strand, counting down.
TAAATATTACTTTCCTCCTAAATTATGAAAATCTTCCCAAACCCAAAAAGTATAAATTTGTCCAAAGTTAATGGACCAAAATAATTAATTATTTTTAAGGTTTTTTCTATGCAAGGTATAACATAATTTATTACCATCAATATATGAAGAATAAATTAGAAACACGAGTGAATGGTATATTACTTGTTTCAACTACAAAACTACATAAAAAGAAAAACTCCACAAAAAAAATTTAACTTCCGACACAATTTAATTTATTTCAACGTAAGACGCACAATGTGTACTTTGGAAAAAAAAAAAAATTTTTCTCAATAGTCCTGATTATGATACTGATTTTGATTTCAAATTAGTCTATAGATATCGCCATTTTATATTCTACAATTGATTCCGTGTGTGGAGACTCCGTCAGTTCATTTACGTTTCGGTAAATAATTTTCTGTTTAGAATTATATTCCAAAATATATGTTATGTAATTTTTTTTTCCGTGATTCAAATTCGTGTCTAGTATATCTCCTCATTTACATTATTTATAAAACATTTTTTTTATTCTTGACCTTGCATTTTTTTTTATTTTTTCATAAGTCAAAGGTACAAAAATTCATTAAATCATATCTCGTTTAAAAAAAAAATGTTTCCTAGTTAGATAGATGCATATCATTGATGCGTTACAAAAGTATATTTTATTTAAGTGTGAACAAAAATTACACAATTAGCACACTTTGCTAAATGTACTGAAATTTATTTTCAGGATCATTAACAATAGAATCAAATTTATAATATTTGTGGATATTGTCTGGACACTGATGATTTTGACTTAAAGTTGAACCATGTCCCACAGCAATTATTTTTATTCTTTTAGAATATTTCAAGAGAGGTTTCAATATTTCATAATTAGGTTTGTTTTCAATATTAAACAGTTGGAAAGTCCATGTAGCATATGGACTTAAAACATCTGGCATTTTTGCTAAATCTTTAACATTTTCGGAATCATGAATTCCTTCTGCGTTTAATTTTTTAAAACTTCGATAAGTACTAAGTGGCTTGCTAGGAATTGAAAATATTTCATCTCCACACTTGTAGTAAGAATTTCCTGCATGAATCATATCTATGTAGAACTTTTGTAATAATTTTTGTGCTCCTTTTGCCACTTTTTTTGGAAAATTTATCTGAATATCGAAAAAGTCAAATTTAACAGAATTTTTAGTATTCGTACTAATTTTAGAATCCAAAATAATTGGATAGCCTTTCAGTAATTTTTCAATTTTATCTTCATTATCTTTTCCCTGCCAAACAAAAAAAGGATTGCTTGCATTTGGATAAAAATAAGTTGAACTTCTTAATCGAGAATGATCAAAATAAGTATGATCCTTGTCATAATTATCCTTTATTAAATCAAAATTTTCACAGACTGATTCAATTAACTTTTTGAAGTATTCATCTGAAATTTTTGTATTAGATGGTTTTTTAAATTCAATTTCTTTAGAAAATTCACCGAAAGGAAATGAGTTATGTCTTAAACCATTAACTGTTTCTTCATATTCATCCATTATTAGACTTAGTTTTGTAATTTGATTGATATTATCGATAATAGGTCTTAGATTTGTATCAATTTCATGATTTCTATTATGTTGAGCTGATAGCATTTCCTCTAAAGTTTTCATATAACTTTTTTTCTCCTCGTATATTTGAATTTGATCGAAAATTGTTATCATATATTCAATAGCCCGTTCCATTTTATTACCTAATTCAACTACGTCAGCATTAACTTGGAAAGAACCAGTTATTTGATTTAAAGTTTTTCGAAGTTCACCCAATGCTTCCAAAATAGTCCACTTCTTAACTGTCAAGGTAGTACGCGATACTGATTTCAAAGATTCGAATGTATTGGAAAACACCTTTTTGGATTCCTTCAAAAAGGGAACAAAATCATTTCTAACCATAGAATTTAATTTATCTAATTGTTCGATTTCTTTCTCTGTTGCAGTAATTAATTCTTCTATTCCTGTTATTTTTTCATAACCCTGTTGTGCACTGACAGCTGAATTCACTACTACACTGCCATAGAGAACCGCATTTTTTGCATATTTTAGTTTCCGCTTACCAGAAAAAGACAATTTTTTCTTGTCTATTTTTTCAACTGCTTCATCAAGATCTTTTGTCGATATCACTTTTGATTTTTGATTATTCAAACTTTGAACCAATTCTTTTATATGTTTATCATCTGACTCGGACAATATTTTTATCTGAATTTTAGCAAGCTTAGCATCATCATTTTCCATTTTATTAAAATAATTATTAATATTTTCCCTCTGATTTCCAGAATTTAATTGCGAAGCATAACTTGTTGGGGATGGTAAGTCATTTGTTGTATCACCAATAGCATTACCAACTACTTGCATTCCAGTTCCAATAGCAGCACCTATAATAAATTATAAAAAAATTATTATTTTAGTTGATAATTATTAAAAAAATAAATGAAGCAAAAATGTTGTAATACATTCCGATGACTACATATGTACATACCAACAGGACCAAATAAAAATGCGCCATAACTAAGTACATTTAATATAGTTGAAAAAATTGCAGCAACCATTTTCCATTTTAAATCTCTTAAATTTTGTTGAGCTTGTGTCTTACGTTGTTGAACTTCTTGTAGCAAAGGTCCCTCGCAATATTTTATAATTTGTTCATGATACTGATTTATTTGCGGTATTATATCTCTTTCAATATAATTAAATCCTTCTTTAATTTTTTCATCAATTTCATTTCTATAATTTTCACTTGATTGATTAATCGATTCTAATACATTCTTATCTACAATGTCACGTTTCAAGATTTTACAATTGTTTATTGAAGTTGTCAAATGCAACTTCATATCCATAATTAAGCTTCCGCTCAAACCTGACTTGATTGAAAAAGCTTTATTTTCTATAAGATTATACATTAATTCTAACACCTTCTTATTATCTGCTGGCAATAATTTTGCATTATTTGCATTTTTATTAATAAATGATTTAATAACATCAGCCAAAGATTTATAAAGTGGAACAAAATCAATTTCATTTCTATTTTTATAATAAAAATTTTCCAATGTATGAAATTCATTATAAAACGAAAATACATTGTAAAAAGGATCTAACTTGGAACTAAAATCAAGTTTTTGAATAAAAGTTATATCCTCATATTTCAAGTTTGTTTCCTTTAATTTTTTCATGTATTCATATTTATAAGTAAGCAAAACTTCAGGTATTGAGTTTAAATCCAATATTTCCTGCGGAATACCACTGAAATCGTTTACTGTGCCTCCATAGAAATAGTTCCTCCCATCAAGTGATAGAAAACCACAAGCTCTGTCCTTCACTCCTATATCATCTTATAGAAAAAAAGTACGAAAATAAAGACTATGTATTATAGAAAAGTTCGTAACTAAAAGTCAGAAATATGGTTCAGAAAATAATAGGTTCAGAAATACTGTCAAATTGTCAAAAAAAATTTATTTGTAAGCCACCATCGAAAAAACAGCAAAGTTACGATTGACGTAAAAGGTATTTAACAATAACATTATAGAATTTCATACTTAGAAACATAAGATACTTACGGAAAATTCTATAAGATGTTGAAAATGGTATTTCTTTTTCACAAATAAAGATTACTCTAAGACTGCTTTTCATCATTGTTAAGCCAGTCCCACTATAGGATATACACAATGGTGCCACAATAACTGAGGATTTTTCTATGGGTGCTAGTTGTGAATTTAGATTGTTTTCAAAAGATGCGTATGCTTCTTTGAATGCATACAATTCGATTGTTTTTGCTTCCTCATAGCAATATTTTGATTTGATTTTATCCCATAAATCTGTTCGATGATAACCAATATAATTAGCAGATACAACAATTTTTTCATCTAGACATGTTATACTTGGTTCTTCCAATATGGTCGACAATAAAGCATTTTTAAAGAATTTTTGTTCGTACATTGTTAATGGTGTTTCCGTTATTCCACTTTCTTTTAGTAGCCTAATAATATTAGATCCATTTCCCCATTTTTGGTTATTGCAAGGGTTAAAGTAAGGGAATTTTAATTCAGTCATTTCACCAATGTCATAAAACGAAATCACTTCAGAAGTGCATAGATGTTTAATGTACAGTTCTTTTACAAAATATGTTTCAAAAATTGCACCTGAAACCTTGTTTCCCTGCATATCAATATCAATAATAATTGATTTAGCATAATCTAAAGCTGTTAGATATACTTTATTTGAATATTGAATTAGTTTAACATAATTAGATAAAAATTCTTCTACTTCAATTAAAAAATATAAAATTTTTTCTCGCATTTTAAAATTCTGAATAGTTTTTTCTAGATATTTAATTAAAATTTTTTTATTAGATTCGTCCCCATCCAAGTTGTCTTCATTCAACTTGTCATATAAATCAACAAAGCTTATTTGTAATTTCAGTTGACGACAATAATTATTAAGTTCTGCTAAGCAATTTCTAAAGTCAAAATCAGAAAAACTTTGTATTAGATCATGAATATTGTCTTTTTCAATTTCGTAATCCTTTATTAAATTTGTGGAATTCTTGGTTTTATCGCCTTTCATATCAAAGTAATCAGCTATGTTCTGCTCAAACAATTCCATACGTTGTTCCAAAGAATTCGAAAACGTATTCCTTCCACAAACCATCATCATAATTAAACTCAATACTGCAATCCATAGTGCTAATTTCATATCTCCAATAAAATTATTCCTCTACCAAGTAACAGAATTAATTATTGAAAAAACAACAAAAAATTAATTTATTAGTAGATTATTGTATATGTAAACTAAATTTGTTATTAATTAAGAGTTCTGTATACACAAAAATACATTGACTTGACACGAGTGTCAATGTATTTTTGTGTAAATACAGAACGAGTTGTATAACAAATTTTGTTTACATATCCAATATACTGTTTTAATGCGTAGGGGAGAGGTAGTTGCAAAGAGAGAATATTTTTTCTTCTCATTTTTTCTCTTTTTTTTTTTTGTATTTGGCTGTATTGAAATATTGTGAGAGATATTATGTTTGTTTAGGTATTACGTAATATTCAATACAAAACATCTAAATGATTTCATTATTTACGCTGATGCATCTAAATTTTTTCATTATATACGCTGATGCATCTAAATTTTTTCATTATTTACGCAGATGCATCTAAATGATTGCATGTGTATTGACGCATATAATACTCCATTTAGTGATCTAAATTCTATAGCACTAAATACAACATAACGATCCCCAACGCATTAAAATTATTTGGTATAATGAATTAAAAAAAAATATGTATACTTTACGAATAAAATAATAACTTACCTGTTAAATGATTTTCAGGTTTAAATTAAGTTAAAATTTAAACGAAATTCGTATTTAAACTAAAATTAAATCGACTTATTTTACGCCAGATTTTACTTAGCATGGCTTAGTAAAAATATATTTTAAGTTTTAAACAATTTCCTTGATGTCCGTATTAAAAATTTAATTTCTGTCAAAACTCAGTAAAAGAAATCCACAAAATATGTTTAATGTTCAGTACATTTTAAATTATTAAAAGAAAATCCATTTTCTGAGGTTAAATAATATAAAAAAGATTATGAACCACGTTCTATTTGCATCACATTTCGCTCGAATAAATGAGAAAAAACTAATTTCCTGTCTTTTTCTGAAGTTCCGTGAAATTGTTCAATAATCAGCACGAACTATAAAATAACATTGTCATTTAAACAAGTTTTTTTTCTTTATTTTGCATCGATAAAAATATTTGCGTTATGAAACTTTAATATTTGCATTCAAAATTTTATGAAGCAAATTCAGCTAAATAAATATTTTGTATACACTCTAGAAAGTTTTTGATGTAAACTTACGTCGATTATCGATGGCAATTTATTACCTTCGATAATCAACGTAAATTTACATTAGAAAATAATTACATATTTTTGGTGTAAACTACATTACTCTATAAAAACGTAATTTTACACCAAATTTGACGCCACAATGTTGCGAAATTACTTCCAACAGAATAAACTTAAACATAAAGTCGTAATATTAAACTAAAAATTACGCCAAAAAGTTGTAAATTTAATCCAAAGATTTAAATTTACACCAAAAAGTCGTTAATATTTTTATTAGAAAAAAGAAAAAATTTAATAATTTTTTTTTCTAATATTTTTTTTGAACTTTTTTTTATTATTTTTTTTGAATTTTTTTATTTTAATTAATTTATTTTTTTTTATTAATATTTATTTTATTTTATTATTAATATTTTTTTGTATTTTAATTTCTTCTTATTTAATTTTTCTTATGCCATCTTCGGGGTTCGAACCTCGCTATTTAGAATTGCAATCCAACATCTTGACCACTCAGCTACGGTATTCAAATTTTAGATATGAGTAAAATAGAAAATATAAATTCTGTATACCTGTTAACAAATAAAAACCTTACATCGTTATTATATAAACAAAAATACAAAAATAGTTTTAAAACCTTACATCGTTATATAAATTCTCTGTATAAATTCTGTACACCAAAATAAATTTACACCATGCGATGTAAAATTACTCTCTATGATTTAAAAATTTAAATCACACAGTGTAAATTTACTCTGTGTGGTTTAAATTTACATTCAAATATTTAAAAATTTTAACCGTTAGTGTAAATTTACACCGCAGAAGGTATATTTACACTGCAACGTTTAAAAACACAAGCTCCTTGTACACTCTACGATGTAAATTTACACTCTGTGGTTTATTAATTTAAGACATAGAGGGGAAAATTAAGTCGTAGAGTGTAAATTTACACTACAGAAGGTAAATTTACATTGTGTGGTACACAATAAATAGATTTATATTGTGTGTACACCATAAATTTACACTACGGGGCTTAATATTATGACCCATAGAAAGTAAATTTACACCATAAACTGTAATCTTACAATATATGGTTTAAACATTTAAGCAGAAGAGTGTAAATATACACTAGTTTGTTTATTTTAACGCTCTAAGGCTTAAATGTTTAAGCAAAAATGTGTAAATATACCTTTATTTTTAATGTAAAAATAACACAATTTGCTTAAATTTACTTTTTTTTGTGTATATTATTTTTTTTACGCCTTTATCGGTTGAATTTTAAATAATGGACGTAATTTTACAACAAAAATTACCATTATTATCGTTGTAAAATTACGACCAAATAGTTCTATTTTCTAGAGTGTAGTTAATATTAGTATTCATTAACTGCATTAGTAAACTTTATTATGTCGACCTTGAAAATTGAAAATCTATCGGCTAAAATTGAAAATCTATTGCTATGAATCAAATTCAGCTAAATAAATATTTTGTATATAATATTAGTATTCAATAACTGCGTTAGTAAACTTTATTATGTCGACCTTGAAAATTGAAAATCTATCGGCTTATTTGAGTGCTCTGAAAAGTGGGTTTTGAAAGAACAAATAAATGAATTTTCATTCCACTGCTGCTTTTATTTTTATTTAATTAATTTTTTTTTCCTAAAATTAAAATTGTGATCCACTGTGTTGGAATACCACTTATTTTCAACTTCTCAATTTAAAAGCTTTTTGGAATTTGATTTAAAAAAAAAGAAAAAAATTTTTAGGAAAAGTAATCGGAAGATAATCAAAAAAAAAACAAAAATATTTCTTTTTATCATACCTAACAAATATCTTGAATAAAAATTTCGTACATTACACGTCTGGAAAGTTAAAATTGTATTTTTTTTAATATAAAACTTTTATTCAACATTTTATTAAAAGTTCCAAACAACAAAAACTAAAAGTAGGAAAAAAAAACGTAAAAATTTTACGAGCACCAAATCATTAAATTTATTATCTGGAGATCTAATATGTTTTCTTATTATTTGTTATTTAAGTACTTATTCATTTTCGTTTTGAACGAAAATAAAGTATTGTTAATGTTTTTTTTGGTGCAATAAACATTGTTCAGTTAAAACCTTTGATAAAAGCCCTGCAATGTTGATAGGACACCTTTAACATTACCCAGCCACATATTCAATTCATTCCGAACTCCAAAACTTTACTATCTATACTATACTAATAAAATAACAGTAATAATTTTATTATAATTAATTTATTACAAAATATAAATATCTGAAAAAAAATTAAAATAAAAAAATAATTATGCTCAAAAGCACTGTTTTTTTTTTTTTAAATAAATTCAGGACGTAACATTATCTTTTTTGCTTTTTTATTTTTATAATTATTTGAAAAAATCAAGGACCTGAGGTTATTTTTTATTTCAATACAAAAAAAAAAAATAAAAACATTTCATCTAAAATAAAATCCTTCAGGGTCTTAAGCTCTTTGAACAACATTATAATTAAAAATGGTCTCTAAATAATAATTTCATTGTAATTTTAATTAATATAATTTCAAATGTATACCTTACATTGAAAAAATCCGTTTTATATGAATTTAAAGTTATTTGAATTACGAATCACCTACGGCAATGAAAAAAAAAAAAGAAAAATCATTCTATGGCTATGGCCACGCAGTATCTGGAATATCAGCAGAGTTTCCAAATATGAACTTAATATTATATTTAATTTATAAATTTATTAATAATTCGTATAAAGTTTTATATATATATAAGTCGTCATTCAAACTTCAATACCTCGTCCGTTTCATGAAGAAAATATCTCAAGACCAAATTAATATACAGCTTTCAAGAATTTTTAACTTTTAAGAACAAAATAATGAAATTTTTTCTTTCATATTAATATGGTAACAATAAATATCTGGAAAATAATATTGTAGGCGCCCTCAATTTCATAATTAAGTGAATACGTATAATTTTTTTTTTTCTAATCGATAAAAAAAATAAATCAATCCAATTAGAGGTAAAACTAGAAACAAAAGTATTTTCAGTGGTTATTAAAATTTTTCAACACATAAAATGTATATATAATTATATATAGCATCTAATAAATAAAAGCAAAATATTTTTCTAATTTTTAAGGTTCTGTTTTTTACATTAAAAAACAATAATGCAAACAAATTTAGTCCAGTGTCGTACGGAACCCACAACGATGTCCGATGATGTGAAACTAGTAAAACATATTGATAAACGGAATTCAAAATTGAATCTTTCAAAATGGAATTTAAATATTATATACATATATGACTAATAAAATAATTTCTTAGAAGATCTACAAAATTTTAATTGTATTAGTTTTATCTCTGATTTAGAAAAAAAAAACAATTTAAAATTATTATTTTTTTTTAGCTCCTTAATTGAAAGCTTAATTCAATCTTTTGAAAATGAATTATTTAAAATTTTTTTGCTTTTTAATAATTTTTTTTTTAATTTATATAACTATTTTTTTTAAATGCAGCCATAGAAGTTTTATAAAACAAATATTTTTTTTTCTTTGTTCCCAATTTTAAACTTTTTTTATTTTATTTTTTTAACTTAATTTTTACAATTTTATGTATAGCAGCAATTTTCTGTACATAAATATAAATCTATTTTGAAATGTAATTAATTCTAGTCAAGGTTTTTTCATTTATATTATGTATTTTTTATATATTGTTCTATTCATACAATGATAAGAATTATACATTTTTAAGTACGTTATTTATATATAAATAAAAAATAAATGCTGTTCATTGGTAAGCTCATCACAACAGCTGGACCAATTTGGTTAATTTTTTTTTAAATGTTCGTAATACTGAGAATAAAGTTTTTTGGGGGAAAAAAATGGAAAAGTTGCCCGGAAAATAGGGAATTTAACAACAGAGTGAAAGTGCTATGGGATTTTTTTTTTCACTTAAGACCATAACTCTTAATAATAAAGACTAGGCTAGAGCGAAGCACCGTTCGCACTGAGATCTACGAATAATAATTAACTTTCGTTGATGAGTTTATTAAGTATTTGAATTTATACGAAATACATTTGACAAGCTTATAATTAGAACTTATGTAAGTGCTTAGCTTCTAAAATATTTTCAATACACATAGTGATTTTTTTATACAAACAGTACTGAACTAGTACAAAATACATTGTAAAATACATATTGTTATGGTATTAAATTAATATTTATTTTTATTTGTACTACAACATTTATTTTTCTCTAATAATATTTGTATTGAAAATAAAATTTTATTCTAATTTAAATTCAAAAGATTTTTTTTTTTTTTTAACTTTTAATCTGCAGCGTAGTAGGTTTATTACAAACAAAATTGTCAACACAATTGTTCTCAATTTTTATCAGGTCTAAGTTTCAAGAAGAATAAAGGACCTAAAAAAAGTTAAATACTGTATAATAGACTAAATTCCAGTAAAAACATTAATTGGTATAAAAGTCAAAGGATAACGAAATCAATTTATATCAAAATTATGCACGTGACATCGTACTTCACGTGCACTTTTATGTTAATATATTTTTTTTACTCTTTTAAAATTTGTTTGCGCAAACTCATCGAATATTACAAAATTATTTTTATTTTAACTTTCAATTCCGGTATTTATTCATTGAATATTTTTGAAGGGGAAACGCCAAACTTAACAAACAAGTTTTATGAATTTCCCTTCAATTCACTATATCAACCTAAAAAAAGAAAAATTATTTTGTACACAATATGAAATGATAGAATTTACCGGTAATTAGTAGTGCACAAGCAACGGTTCCGAACGGTTTTGGATCAGATAAAAAATGTAATAAAATTCTCAAAAATGTTTTTACTTTTTGAAAAAATTAAAAATTTTATTAAAGGAAAATTTTTATTCAAATCCAGTTTAATCGGTTTCAACGTAACCATTAAGAAATAGACAAAATTTTATGTACATATATGCATATACAATCATACACATTATAATATATAATTTTCAAGGAAATTTTGTTAAGAATTTAGTACCAAGTTTTAAAATCCAATCAATCTAAACGAAATAGTTTATTTCTAAGTTAGTAAGTTGGTAGAAATTGGTTAATAATAAATGTTTTAGCAACATCAGCTTAATATTGATAAAAAATAGTATAATCAATTTCAATTCTAGATTTCAATTAAAGTTTTTCCAACGTATAATACATTATAATAATAACGAAAAGAGGTTGTAAAAAAATCTTTAAAATTGTATAAAGTTTTTGAATAAACGATATATTTGTATCATTTAGCTTATTCAAATTTTTTATATGGGCACAACTTACTTACATATATCTCGACAGTAATTAAATAGAATTATTATTATTATTTTTACATATTAATCACAATTATGTCCCTTAGTAAATCACTAGAATGTCCGATTTTCTTTAATAAATAGTACTTGAAGAATGCACCAAAAAAAAATATATAGAGAAGGATGTTTATTAAAATTTTTAAACATACATATGCTCAATAATGAATAATACCCTTGATTAAAAATACTAAAGACAGATAATCAGTTTCATATCAGTTTCATAACATATTTAACTAAAAGAATAAAATGCAGCCATAGAAGTTTTATAACACAAATATTTTTTATTTTAACTTTTCTTTGTTCCCAATTTCAAACTTTTTTATTTAAATTTTTTTTTACTAAATTTTTAGCAATTTATGTATACATACATTAATATAAATCTATTTTGAAATGTAATTAATTCTAGTCAAGGTTTTTTATTTAAATATGTTTTTATATTTTTTTTGTTCTATTCGTATATATACAATGATAAGAATTTGTATTTTTATGTATATATATAATTATTATAAATAATAATATTTTTTTTTTGGTACTTTACATAGTATTTGCTGAATAATAAAATCATCATTATAACCAATTTCCCATATTTGGATAATGAGAAGCAAAACTTTTCGATAATGAGTTTATCTCGAAAGTATCTTAAGTAAATGCATTTTGAATTCATATGAAATAAATTTGGCAAGCTAACAAACTAAATATACCAATTTATTTTTAATCAAATTATTTTAAGTTTAAAAATAAAATAAAAAAAAATTTTTTTAATTCTGTGTTTTTCTATAGTTTAAAATTTATTTAACCTTAAAATACTTTTGATATTTTAAAAACAATCTTTTACACGACAGTCAGAATCAATAATCTTCGTAAGAAAAACTTCAACTGTGAGGCAGGATTTTGTCTTATTTTGTCATCTTATAGGCTTTACAAAAAAAAATTGTTTTCGGTTAACCGGTATTCTCCGGCAAGTAGCGAGATTGTGATTCAATATCCGCGGTTACCAGATATTTCGAAACTCTTAGTTAACATTTTTCAATAAATTTTCACATTTTTGCTATTTAAGATAAAAATATTTCCCAGCTTTTTCTGTATAATATAAAATCAAAATAATGACAAATGGTAATAGACATTGCCAAATTATCTGGCACAACAGATTATACTGTTAACTGCTGTCCAAACATCAATTTATTTATAATGATGAAACAGATCTTTAAAAAAACATCAAACATTTTACCTATGTAATATTGTTCATCTGCGAATTTAAATTGATGAATATGTTGATGAAGCTGTTTTCGGATAATATTGATCTTGATGATATATTTGTTTTTTTTTTTAATTTTAATTTTCGAGTTAAAAATAAAGTCAAATAATAAATATTTGTATAATTAATTTAATTATTATTTTATAGCCTCAGACAGTCAAGGTTGAACCAATATTATGTATTAAATAAATGCTAAATTTCTAGTTTTTACAGATCAGTGGACAATAAATAAAATTGTTAAATTTGAAAGACTAAAGAAGAATTGCGAAGTCTTATCGAGCTAAATGTTGCCTCATTGGAATTCCGTCTTTAACGTGTATAGAATAATTTTTATAAACATTTTTGTTGAAAGTTTTATTAAGAATACACCCAACACAGTACGTTTTCTGTAATGATTGAATTATGTCAAAATTATTTTTTTTATATTTTTGAAAATAATTGTTATATGTAAGTTATCTACAGAACATGTAAAAAACTTTATATTAAAAACAGATTTATTCGCTTTGAATATAAAAAATGTTCAATTTCTGAATAGGTGAGAAAATATGTGCAATTTGTACACCAAATGTTTTATTATTACTATTTTTTTTTTTATATTTTTCTTTTAAATTTTTATATTAAAATGTTTAACATTATTCCCAATTGAAAAAAAAATTTTTTTTTTTTTTACTTTCTTTTTGAAATCACAAATCTGATTGAAAAGCTTTACATTACACATGCATTATATAGAAGTATAGTAATAAAATTTATGAAGAGGCACAAAAATAAAAAAAAATCAACTCCCTATGCAATTATTTATTTTCTGTAATATCACTTCAGGTTTTGAGTTCGGTGAAATTTTTCCTTTTTTGCAATTGTCAATTCATTTTTTGTAAAGGAGTTTTCGGGGGTAATATCAATTGTTCATTTCATAAGGACATAAGTGAAAGACTTGAGACTTATTTTATTAATTTATCTTCTGAAAATCATTTCAAAAACTATCTGAAATCTAAAACAGCTTATATGAATTAGTAATCAATTAAATTTTTGGATGATACTAATTTCTTAAATTTTGTAAATTGGAATTCTTAAAAACTGTTGTATATGTAGCTTTTGTATGTGTATAATTATTTTGATACCTATAAAAGAAAATTCTTAAAAGAAAAGAAATTCCTGCTTAAATACGTAAATGTTATAAGTGCACAGTATTTTGGATTCAAAGATATTGAACTGTATAAAACTAAAATGCTATAATATCATGTCATACACATATTTTGTGACTTGTGTGGCTAAAATACGTTAGAACTATAATTATAGTAAAATTTTAAAAATACACAGAATTAAATAATAATTGTAGGAAGTGTGTTAAATATAACCATAGATTAAGAAAGATTGGAAGCTTCATACAACATTTTTTCAGTCTTTTTTGGTATTTTTATGTGAAGGTGTTAGTAAAACTAAATAAAATTATTTTCATATATTGATAATTATCACGTATTTTATTTTGTTTTACTGACACATTCACATAAAAATACCAAAAATAATGTCGTATGAAGCTTCCCACCTTTCTGTATTCTTAATCTATGATATAACTTATATATGTAGACAATTATAGGAATAAAAAGTTTGCTCTTAACATCAGATACTTTTTTTGTACGAATTTAATTATTTATGTGTAACCTAGGTATTGACATTGTACACCGTCAAATTATATAATTCATATTATTTATTAAAACTTCAAAAAAATTTACCATCCCAGTATTATACATAGTATGTTTTCTAAAATATTTTTAAAAAATTTTAAAATACTTTTCTGAAACTGAAAACAAAAAGCAATCAAAGAAAAATCTGATATATATTTTATTAAAATTTGTAGCACATGGTATTTTCTTTATTTGGAAATTTTCATACGCAAACTCACCTTATATGTTTTACACTGTTTTACATAAATAAGAGATTTGCATTTCCACATTGTAAAATTAAAAGTTTTCTTTCTCTCTACAAATTTCGGGCACATGAATATATGATATATGAATGATTATGATTCATGAATGATTAAAAAAAGCATATTAATCGATAAAATTAAATATCGATAAAATAATTTAGCACTACAGGCAATTATTTGGTAGGGAAGATTTTATGCTAAATTTCACAGAAAGCACTTTATTACTATTAAATTATATTATTACAGGAAAAAAATCAATAATTCTATTTGAAGGTACAAACATTTTTTATAATATTTTCAATTAGAAAATTTTAGAAAACTGGTCGATAGCTAAAACTTTTAGTTATATTAATGTCAACCTAAAAACTTTAGCAAATGCTTGGAACTTGTTTAGCTTTGGAAACTTAAAAAAACGAAAAGCGCTCCGACCCAAGAGATTTCCAATTTCAGTTTTATTAAGTTTATAAATAATTTTGGTATTAATGCATATGAACATTATTTACTTATTTCAAAATTGCTTGGCAGTATATTATTCTTCACCAATTTCTTGAAAAGCAAAACAAAATCTTATTCTTTTCTCACGGGACATTAAAAATGTTTTTTGTTTTTTTTTTCTTATTTTCTCAAAATTAAAGAATTAACGTAAAAAAGTTTTTCAATCAAACAAAATTTTTGTTATTCACTTTATTTTCCCTTTTGGAAAACTTCTAGAAAAAGTTTTTCCATTGATTGTGTATCAGAAAAATTATTATTTTCCCCCAACGGCTAATTTATAATTTGGTATAAATTTGTAAAAATGATAATCAATTTTTATGTTTAGTGATTAAATTTTAGAAAGTTTGTTTTTTTTTATCCTGAAGTTAATATTCCTTAAATCTTTTTCTTTTTTCAATTGAGAGTAATATTAAATTAGAAATTAATTCAATAAAAAAAAAAAAAAGAATTTAATTTGAATTTTTATTCAACAAGTGGAAGAAATATTAATTACTTAGAGTCTGAGAGATACTGGAAATAAATAAATCAATAAAGATTGAACATAAGTTCATAAATTATCACAGTATTCAATGATTTTTTATGAAATAATATGTTATTTCCTATAAAAATGTATATGACTTCGATAAAGCGTTAGAAGTATTAAATAAATTTAAACACTTTGCATACTTTTAGGCTGAAGATTCTTATCAACCGCTGTAAACTATTTTTATTAAAACAGAAAAACAATAAAATTGTCACTCTCATATTATAGGTATAATATATATATTTAAGTACAATATATATATTATAATTCAGATATAAATTATCCTTCTACTAGCACTGGAATCATGAACAAAATGTTAAAAGTTGGAACTACATGTAATGTAATTTGAATTTAATTAAAAAAAATTACAATTAAAAATTCCTTTCATTCAGACAACCAAAATTATACCATGAACAGAATATAGAATTGTTACTGGAGAGTGAGTTGTTCTTTAATCATTATAGAATATTCATAAAAAATTTTTCTAGGATTAGCATCTCTGTGATATTATTTACGTACTAGAGGTGTATTTTCTTCAATTAATGTTAGGTGGAAGTGATAAAAATACCACAAAGCTCCGAAATTATTTTATATGTAAAAAATAAGTACTTAATATGTTTATTTGTGAAAGAAAACATAGTGTCGTTTCTTACTTTATGATAATAACTAGATTAGCCACTGATAACTGATGTATTAATCAGAGTTTTTTAATATACTATTAGGTTTTCCTTATACCGACCATTTATAAGGTTTACATGCATATATATATACATTTTTCTGAACACTAACAAAATGAACGACTATTAATTTAATAAAAAGTATTTTGACATTTATGTATCGAAATGTATGGTGGACGTTCACATTATGGTTATTTAAAAGAGAAGAAGTTCACAATTAGTTTTAAAGTCCACATGAGTTCTTAAAAAAGTTCTCAATTACTTTTCAAGTCCACATGAGTTCAAATTTTCTTATTGTTTATTTTTTGTTTTCTAATATATTTTCTTTTATATTAAATTCCGTCATATTAATATATATGATTTTTTTTGTTCTCAATCGTTTCAAGAACTTCTTTGTCTTTAGTCTTTTGAAATTTGATTTTTATTTCTCCACGTTCATTATATACAGACCAAGTTCTTTAATTTTTATATTAAAGAAGTGACTTTAAGCAACAGTAGTAATATAATAGATAGAGAAATTAAATAGATTTTTATGAAAATTAAAATTTTAAAGTAAAATACATAAGTATTTACATAAGTATGTCTGTTCCTCGCATCTCAGATAACTTTGAAAAAGTTTAAGAACAAAGACTTAGAAATAAAACTCATATTGGACGTTCAAAAAAGAACAAGTTTTGGATTTATAAAAAAAGACCATAAAGAGTTATGATTCAAAACTAGGGCTTCTCAAACGGGATCCCGGGATCCCGGTTGTAAAATTGAATCCCGTTAACCCGGGATTTCAACCAAAAATCCCGGGATTTCCGCTTAATTAAAAAATATAATAGTGATTGCACTAAATTTTAGGTTTAGGTTTATGTCTAAGCTAGACAGAATTAATTAAGTGATGAAGTTCAACACGATTGGATATCGGGAAGTAGTCAATTTTGACTTTCTAAGTTTGTGGAAACGAAGTGAAGTCAGTATAAAAAATTTAAAAAATAAATAAGTGCAGTTTAATATACGTAGAATTAAAATTTATTTAAAATAATCGAAGTTTGAGGATTAGAAAGCAAATTTCAAGTTGTTAACTAATTTTTTATAATGCTGTATTTTTCTTTGTTTTTATGTAAAATATAACTTAGGTAACCCCATCATGTCAAGTTGAAGTGGATCGAAACCATGGCAATATTTTATCAGATAATTTTTTTTTTAATTTGTGCTTATAAAAAATTCCGGGATTCTGGGAATATGAAAAATTTTGTCCCGGGATCCCGGGATTTGAAAATTGCGGGAAATGAGAAGCCCTATTCAAAACATTTTAAAAATAGAAACATGGTTTTTTTGTAATGATACAATTCCTCCTCAGAACCTGTTTTTTCAACAATTAAAATTCGAAAATTTATGTAGAAAAATTTCATGTTTTAATTTTTTCAAACTTTTCAAGCCTTATGTCTATTTTGTATATTCAGATAAATTATATTCTTTTATACTTTAAGTTTATTTTTTTAAATTAAGCACATTACCTATATACAAACAATATATATTCAATATTAGACTTGTACATAAAATTGAATAAAATACCATAAAAAAAACTTTCTATTTCTATGTCCCTTAGAACTAATTTTAAAACAATTTATTTAAATTTGATTTCTTTTTTAGAAATTGGAAATAAAAATCCTTTTTCATATTCAGTGAACTGAAAAACTCACAAATTTTCCATTAAAAAACGCATTTGTTAGAAATAAAAATTGATAACTTTTTTTTTTCTTCTTATTTGAAATGCTTGGAACAAATCCAAAAAGAGCTAAATTACCATTTTCATTCATATTTGAAAAAAAAGTCCTTGATTGAAAAATTTTTCATATACGAAAAAAAATTTTTTTTTTTTTAAAGGACTCTTAAAGGATTTGAGTAGTTGACCAGAAAAAAAATCCTTTTAACACTCTTTCCATCAATTTAATTTCAAAAATTTATTTTTCTTGGCTTTCTATTTTTACCGAAAAAACAATTCTTAAAAGGTTCGTTGTGACTGCACGCAACTTTAATATTCACATTAAAGTTTAAATCCAAATATTCCGAAGATAATGGCTTTTATCATATAATAACAAACTTCAAGATAGAATGTCATTATTTTTTCATAATTCAATATAGGCTTATAGTCCTAGTTAGGTTTACATATTTATTCTTAATTATACACCATATATACATATGCAATATTGTTTTCACTCTTAAGATCTGATTGCTGATGAAAACCAAAACGGTTTAAACATTTTTTGGGTAATAAATTTTTTTTCTAAAAATAGAATAGAAAATAAATAAGCCGTAAGTTATCGGCATGAAAAGTATATTCGTGTCGCGTGCCTTGCTTTCTAAAACTTGAAACATTTCAATTTTCGTACAGGCTGTCTTATGTTTAAAAATACACAAAATTCTTGCAATAAATACAAAAAAAAAAAATGTCGTGTTCAATACTTTCGAAAAATAAAAATGAAAAAGACACAGGTGAATTTAATCTAATGCTTTTTTCGTTATTTTGCACCATTCACTATATGTACTATTTGAAAAGTCTTCGTCCTTAAAATGTTACATTAACTATTAAAATTTTGTAGAAAAAAGAATTTTAATTTTTATACATTTTTTTTTTTAAATTGAAATAGTCAGTGGTCGAAGAATAATTGAATTTATTATCCATTCAAGGTATATATACTTAAATGAATGAACCAAACTACTTAAATTAATGGAAAAGTTTTCTAAATAAAAAAGGAAATGAATGAAAAAAGCTATAATGGATTTCCTATTTATTTATTTTATTTTAATTTGAACAGAAAAAGCCCTTGAATTACAAAATAGTTTTGATTTGTGGATATGGGATTCTCAAGAAATCTACCATACATTTAAAGAGAAAATATAATTTAGTATCTGTGAGGCTTTCTTGTATCTACTTAAAAAAAAGGAAATGTGACAGATCTTATATATTTTTAAACACAAAACATTCTACACATTACTATGCTATGTAATTAATTATGAAATAAATAATGTACTAAAAAAACGTTAACATGATCTTCATGCTTTATAATATGGTTTCTATTATTCCTCATATACAATATAAATTGTAAACAATACATTATAATAATAAAAAGAGCTTTATTGCTTCAATTCAGGTAATATAGATGAGTCTGTAAATGAAATTCGTATTTCTTAAGTTGACAAGTTTTCAATAAATAATTTTACTTTAAATTGTAGTTGACAAAGTAATATATAATATTTTTGGACGAAGTAATTTATCTCCTGCAGGTACTCAAAATCAATTTAAACAGAAATTTAAGCCATTACATTAAAAATATTGAAAATGCTTATTAAGCTTATTGAAATTTTCTGAAATAAGGGAAAAACTGAAGAAATAATAAAAATAAAATTTAAAAGATTTTTTATTCCCAGAACGTTTTTTGTAAGTTAAATAATAATCAGATGATATAATATAATGATGTATATAATGAATATATAATATTTTTTGAAATAAATGAACCCCCTGAAGGATATCAATCAATAAATAGAATGTATTTTATTTTTCTATACTTTTCTTTGAAATCTATTTTTTCTTTTTTATTATTATTTAATAATAATAATGATAGTTTAAATAAAGTTAAAGGATTTTACATCTACCTTTCATTGAAAGGATAATGAGTTTATGATTTTGAAAAGTATACTTTTTCCTTTGAAAGCACTTTTTGACTTACCAATTTATTATTTTTTTTTTTTTTTTTCAATATTTCTGTATATAAAATATAGATAAAAAAATGTAAAAGAATTTTCTGAAATATTTCATTTCGTTTCTTTGCAGCAATAAAAATTAATTATAGAAACCGCTCGGGGCTGAAAACTAATAATGAAAATAAAAAATGAAAATTCAATTTACTACAGGTATATGTATAGTTCATTTTAAATAAATGACATTATAGAAGTTTTTATGTCAATTATAATGAAAAATTGCTTGTAAAATATTTACATATAGTTAGTTGAAAATTTATTGATGATCATATAATTGAAAAATAAAAATAAAAAATCTGTTACTAAATCTTTCTGTTCAATATAATACTACAGCCTTATTCACCAATGAGAATAATATATCAAATCGAATAAAAATTCTGTCCTGATTTTATTTAATAAAAACATTAACACAATTTCGTACTATACAATATAGACGGTACATTTAAGGACAAATTTTATTATTTGGATGTATAGAACAAAGGTGATGAAATACGACATTAAAAATTAATTTACATCATATGTATACATACTTCGTAAAAATTGAAACCAGCTTTATGTAATTTAATTAAAGAATATTAAGTTCATTTTCTAAATTGAAGAAAACTTTAAAAAAAAAAATTCTCATCAGTAGTGATACGATTTCTATTTAATAATTAATTTTTGTTTTTTTTTTAATATCGTTTATCTAATAATGTTTTCGCTCCCAAAGAAAATGTAATAAATTTTCCCAAAAAAAAAAATTAAAATATCCGGAAATAAAAAAAAAGAAAAAATCTGGTTTATTTTTCTTATCTAATAATTTAATTTTGTTAAATAATATGAGAGAAAAAAAAAACTAACATCCTGTTTGATGTCAACATAAAAAATTTATAAAGCTTTAATTGTAAGTACATTCGTTGTTTTTGTTTCTCATTTTGTTTTATAAAATTAGCTCGAGTCAACTTAACACAAAATCCCAAAAAGAAAACGAAGATCTTTTTAGCTTTATTTATCTATATTAACTAATCTTGTAGGATTATGTATAAATTTTATTTCAAACACAACTTGAATAAAACTATAATTCATGAACAAAATTTTTGTATACCCCCAACTCAATTGATATAAATATTTTTCTGAACTTTTAATCGATAAAATATAACTTTTTCCAAGTTCAGTTAAACTTATTTTCGATTGTCTCAACTATAAACATTAATATGGAGTTCGATAGGATTTTCAAAATATTTTACTTGAAAAAGGATACAGGATAAATGTATATATGATGTTTTCTAAAATAAAAATTTAATGTTAAAATCTGTGAATATACAAATTGAGCTGAAGATCTATTGACTATTGTCCATTGTTTGATTTAGCCAATAATTCTAATTTCATATTGTTAAATATTTTTCCTAATCGATTATTTCACGATACAATATTTAACGATCGAAGTCCATTCGA
The DNA here is from genome assembly GCA_964007475.1 of Hybos culiciformis. Taxonomy (NCBI): domain Eukaryota; kingdom Metazoa; phylum Arthropoda; class Insecta; order Diptera; family Hybotidae; genus Hybos; species Hybos culiciformis. The sequence continues at coordinate 143,046,829 of OZ023273.1, read as the reverse complement.
GGCTTAAATAAAAAAACATAAAACATAAAAAACTTTTGCTTGTTTTCATTATAAAAAAAAAACCAATCTTTTTTATGTTCACATTATGTTTTAAGACTTTTTTACTGTATTTATATAGAAAAACCACCAATTTTTTTTTTCGAAAGTCAAAATAAAAACCAACTCAACTTGTACAAAAAAAATATTTTTCATATTTTCACACAAAAACTACATTCATATATCAAAATAAATCCAGAAAATTGTGGTTAGAAATAAAATTTCCGGTGAGCAAATAAAAAAAAAACTTTAACTTTATTCATTTTTAAAGTTTAATCTAAATCTAAAGTTTGGATTTTTCCGTAATATTTTATTTTCAAACCACACATTTATAAAAATTATTACCATTGAAGGAATTACAAATTTTTTTGCTTTTGTCCCTGCAAGTCAATTAAATTTTTGTAAGAATTCTTTTATGGACAGACGTAGGAATTTTAAAAAATTTTCCAAAAAAAAAGATAAGAAAATTATATTTCTGTTGATTGGCTTAAGGGTAAGAAAAACATAAGATATTTTTTCAACACCCACCTATAAAAAATATTATATTTTTATTTGACAAGGTATTCAAATTCTAAAATAAATTAATTTTTTTTTAAAACTAAACTTATTTATAAAAGCATTATAGTTGGAATTCCAACTTTAAATATAATGTCAGCTTACAGCATTTTCCACAATTACCTACAAGAAAATTCGTTTTTTTTTTTTCTTAATTTATAACATTTTCTTAAATTTGAACAAAAATTAAAGAAATTTATATAATATATTTTATAAGTATAAATGGAATATTCGTGTATGAAATATTCTGGCACACCACAATTATTCCCATTTGAATTTCTCTAACATCATATCTTGTATATCCCTTTAAATACAATTTATCACTATTGTCCTCAAAAACTTTTCAACACCAATAAACTTTAATATGGTTAACCATTTTTTGAGGAACCTTTCTTTGGAAAACTTTATTAAGGCTTATTTTCTTTTCTACATGTATATATCTATTTCATGAAACCATTATTATGATTATTGCTTGAATTTTTTTTTGTTAAAAGTACTGTACATGTATTATATATAATGAAAATTTTGGTTCTTCTTAGCTTTATATACATGGGTTCGATAGACTTTTAAACAATTTTTATGTAACCCGAAAGATATAAAATAAATATATAGTTTTATTTAAATTCTAATTTCAAACATTTCACAATGATAGGCACAGACGATTTTATGTATGCAAATAATTCAATTTCTGAGAAGAACGCTAATATGCACTGCTGCTGGGCATTGAAAATTTTTCAAATTTTTTTCTTCTTTTACAGACGCGAAAACATATTTTTGACTTTGGAGATTAAATTATTTTAATTGATATTTGTCAAATTCTTTCCAAGCTTTTAATTTCATTCTTTTTTTTTTTTTTAAATATAGGAATAACATTCTGGTGAATTAAAATATGTGTGTGGACACTTTTTGCAATACAGATTTTGTTAAAAAAAAAAAAAAAAATACTAAAAGCAAATAATACAAGAGATGAATAATTGAAGGTAATAAAAATTTTGCATTTTTTTGCTTTAAAATCTAACACTGCACAACAAAAAAATAATTGTTTAAATAAGAAAAACCAGAAAACAGAACCAAAAATTATCTTCATTAACCACTTGTTGCGTCAACTACAGCGATTCAACTATTATGTTTTATTTTCATATGCTGATTTTATAAATATAACTTTTCCCCAGTGAAGTGAAGTCAGATAAATAATATTATATTATACTTCATAAAATCCCAATAATTTTTAATACCGAAATAATGTCTTAATTCTGCGAAAACTTCAATTTAGAATATTATACATATAACTTTAGTTAAGAATCAATGGCATCTGTATTTTTATTAACAATATTAATTTCAAGCATTATTATTTTCCACATTTCCACAGCATTTACAGCAACTTTCATCCATATTGAGCTTCAATCTTCCTTCGTACACCTTCAGCGTACAATTTCATGAAATAATTAATTCCAATAGACTAAATATTTTATTATTTTTACAGTCGAAATTATTCATGCTGTAAATTGGACTCTCTTCCAGTAACGCTAACAAAAAAAAATCATTACAATAAATTCATTAATTATAATTATTATTTTTGAGGACACAATTCTTATTAACTTGTAAAGTATGTCTGTTTATATATTTCTTTACTATTTTCGACACTCTCGTAGACCCACTTTTCGTCATCACAGCGAGCTGAAATTTGGCACACAGGTTCATGTCGCGTGACAATTGAAGCTATCAAAATTTGAAGCGGAAATTTCCATGGAAAACCCGGAAAATCGGGAAAAATCATTTGAAAATTTGATACAAATTTGAGTAGTGATAAATCCGTTTTAGGAAAAATGCAAAGTTTTCTGATTTTTCCGAAAAAATTTTCCGGAATTTTCCGACTTTTCCGGAAAATTTTCCGGGAAAAAAGTTTTCTAAATTATGCAGGTTCAAGTTCCCTATCAACTGGCATCATTACTTTCTCTCCGACAATGGTGAAAACTTGCAGAAAAAATCGAAGAAAATTCATGTAAAACGCTCTTCCGGAGTTTTTCCGACCAAGGAAGCGTTTGAGCATTTTGCAACCTGAGACAAAGTTGTAGAACGAAATGAGTTGCATAAAGTTGCTTTTGCAGAAAACTCCATGGAAAACCCGAAAAAGCGGAAAAATCATCGGAAAAATTATCATCGATATGATTAGTCATAAAATTGTTTTCAAACATCCATGCAGCACATAATAACAATTTAGTTAACGTGAAAAAGGCAGAAAATAAAAATAAGTTAAAAACGAGTTTTCCAAAAAACTGAGGCCAGGCCGTATGAAAAAGTAGAAAATAACTTTTTCTTCACACACAGAGGTGGACTCAGATTTTTTGATTGGGACATTTCTCTTGAATATTCTTTCTCTTCATGAATCAAATCACTTACGTCCCAATCAAAAAATCTGAGTCAACCTCTGTGTGTGAAGAAAAAGTTATTTTCTACTTTTTCATGCGGCCTGGCCTCAGTTTTTTGGAAAACTCGTTTTTAACTTATTTTTTATTACTCTATTTGAACTTAATAGATTTTAAAAGATAAATCGTACAATATTATAATCAATTTCGTTTTAACTAAAAACTAAGAGAAATTCAGTGGCAAGAGCTTTAAGGCGCGCGCGATTTTTAAATTTGCTTCTGTATTCTTAAAATAAATTCAAAAGATATTAAAAACAAAAATTCAACTAATGAAGCTTTGTGTGAGAATATTTTCTTCACATTAACAATCAAAAATTCTTTAACAATTATTAAAAAATTCGAGAAATCTTTAATAATAATTGTTAAATTTTTTTTTTTTATTTTTTCAAAATATTAACTCTGAGTTTTATAATATTAAATAAGTCATTGGACTGAACAATGAAGAAAAAAAATTAAATTAGATTTCAAAAAATTCATTAAAAGATCAAATGTAATTAAGTTTTGGACCCCTGGATCTGCAACAAGTGATAAATTAACCGTATAACACCAAAAACTGCTACCGAAAATTAATCTAAATCTATATTGAAAAAAAGAAAAGAAAAAAGTAAAATAAAAACATAACAAAAATTGTTAAATAAAAGTTTTTTACAGAAGAAATAAATATGTGTATAAATTTTTTTTTATTTAATTTTTAAACATAAAAGTTGAATGAAATAATTAATTGCATTTTTTTTTTTTTTTCATTTTATTTTACATTTACATATAAAAATAAAATATTTATCTTATATATGTATATATAGTTGAAAAGATTTTCATCTGAAGCTGTAGTGGTGGTAGTCTAACCATAGTATAGTGATGGTAGTCTAACCATTGTTTTCGATTCAGTGCATCAGAAGTTCCTTAAATATTTTTCTTCATGAAACCACTTTAATTATTTTATAATTTCTCATTTTCCTAAAACTTTTCCTTTTATGAATAAATATTTGACTGATTGATCTTTTTTTTCTCGACCATTACTCTGAATTAAATTAATTTTGTTGTAAAATATTACTTCATCCCAAATCAGAATGTTTTGATTAAAATTATTTACAGGTTTTCAAATAACCCAAAAGTTCTATTCAAATATTTTCCAGGTTCCAAAAATACTCAAAGGACCTAAACTTTACAAAGTTCTACAAATAATTTTAATTTCCTTTAATACAAAATTCGTTTTTAGACTATAGATTTGGTTAAAGCAGTAACGAAATAAGACCCTGAATCAAATCAGAATAAATTAAAATAAAATATCTACTGATTTTTTTTTTTTCAACCTTTTTGTGGGTTATTTCTTTCAGGAAGGTAAATCATTAACAGTTTAATGTTTGATTTAAGCCGCTAATTATTGTTTTTATTTTGATGAGCTCATTTATCAAAAAAAAATGTTTATTAACAAATGAGAAGGTGTCTTGAGAAAATCATTGATAAAAAACAAAAAAAACGGAAAGGATCAAAGTTAATTTTTATTTACGAAGGTGTTGAAATTTTTTTGTAATTTTAATTAACTGATTTCCTACAATGATTTATAAATTTAACTGCGATTCATGAGTTTTTTTTTTCGTGTTACAAAATTATAATAAATTTCGCCTTAAATGACCTGCTGCTAAATCAATTTTTTATTTATATTTTTGAAGCAAATAGAAAAATAGATTCAACATTGTTACTATTGGATTTAGATAAAAATAAAAGAAATTCATTCTCGCTATAAGTGTGTGCTTTGCTATAAATGTTCCTAAAGACATAAAAACTAATCGAAAACAACACGAAGAGGATAATGCAAAGTACAGCGACTCCATTAACTTTCAAAGAAATTTTTTTAACTTTCTATCATTTCACCACATCTAGAAAATGCTTGATGCTAAAATTTTGTACATTAAATTGTCTTTCAAATATCATTTACTCATAAATTTCTACGACGCAGTCGATATAGGATAAGGACCGTAAATATGTCCGACAAAATATATGGAAACACAAGTCTTTCCGGAGAGTTATTTAATTATTTACATACACCTATTTAATTAAAACAGTGTAATACAATATTATTATTATTTCATATAGCGATAAATTGATATTAAGAATTAAGTACACTTCTAAATCAAAAGGAAAATTTATGTCAATTGTCTTGTCAACCTACGCAAACATCAATACAACCTTACAATCCTTACAATTAAGAATTAAGAGAATTTAGAATTAATAATAATATTGAATATATGTCATAACTTTAATTTATGTAATTAATTAACATAATGATCCTCTCAAATTTAATTGGTTCGAATAAATTTCCTAAAACAATTTACAGCGGATCAAAATATTTATAATGTTTATATATAATAAAATATATAGAAACTTTTAATCAATTACGCTCCATCATTTTAGCACTAAAAATAAATACCGTTTAAAATCAATTTATATATGAATTGACGATATAAAATTTCAATGGTTCGTCATAGACTTTAATATTAAAGAATTAATTTATATATAGATTTTACTGCTAATAAAAATTATCTCTAGATAATGACGTAAAATTATGAGATTAATAAGAAAAAGTAAATATAAGGTCTATTAAATTTAGGAAAGAAAAAAAAAAAGAAGTAAGTTAACAATTTTTTAATTTAAAGATCACCCTTGTCTTTTTTTTTTTTTTTTGTACTTATGACCAGAAAATAAAATCAAAAATCAATTTCGATTCGCACATTAGCAAAGCGGGAAATTTTTTTTTTCTCCTATATCTATAATAGTATGTACTAGAAAAAAAAGAAAAAAAATATGTTTTATATGCTTTTTAGCTGGTTTTTAGTTTTAATTAAAAAATGTTCAGTTTAATAGCTATGACGTCCTTGACCCAAACTCATATTCATGTTTAATGAAAAATTAAATTTTCAATTTATTCATTAATTTTTTTTTTTTTATTTTTTTTTTTTTTCAATAAAAAAAAAGAAACACGAAAACAAAATAACTTTTTAAATGAATTTCCAAATAATTGAATTTATAGAAAATGAAAAAAAAATGTCATTCAAATTGAATTTGCTTTTTTTTTCTTTATTTCGTCACCCAATCAATTTTCAATATATCAATTTTTGGACATGACCTTTATCCCATTCACAGAATTATATACAAAATAGTTCTGAATGAAAAATTCATAGCCAAATTTAAGAGTGCCCATTATTGAGGACTACTTTATTATTATATCTATGTATATGTACACAGAGTCCTTAGTATTTTATAATGATTTTCAAAAATTAATTCTTTCTGTTAATTTTAATATATTTTCTCAACGTATTGTTGAAAAAACTAATATATAATTTCAAATGGTTTGCTTCAACATAAAAACGGAAAGCATTGAGAGCATACTTTATAAATGAAGTACTGGGCTCGTTTTTAGTAATTCGATTTAAGATAATTTAATTTGAAGATTCTTCGTCATTATCAGGGGCTGAATATATTTTTTAGGTTTCTTCAATATCAGTATACCAATGCCATACTGTAAACAAATATACGACAATGTTAATCTCCAGACCCTAGTTCGAATTCTTGGGTTGTATCTATATTTTTTAAGTTCCTCAAATCGATATCTATCTACCCACATATACATTTTCGTTATAATCCATTTATTAAACTTTTATAAAATTAAAAAACTATAAAAAAAAATTGTATATAAAAATAATTTAGACCGGTTGAGAGCTTCTAATTCCAAAATTCGTAATCAGAGAATCTCACCGTATATCTTGACAGAAAATTAACAAGATTAGGCATATTTTGGCATTTAAATGATCGAAATCCGTCAAGTAGTTTCATAATTATAAGCGTTAGACGGACATACAGATAATAAATTAAAATATCCGTTCTTTCATTTTCAATGGAAAATGGGTTAAAAATATATAAGATTCTTTAAAATTCGTCTATATATTAAATGGCGTGTCTTAATTTAACCTTAATATACATATATATATATATATATATATGGCATATTGATAGCAAAAATTGATAACATAATGGTTTAACCAATATGATGGAAAGTGGTAAAACCAGATTAATTATAGTTAATATACAATTTTAGAGAGATACATTATGCTATGCTCTATTATTTTACGGTCTTGATTTTAACATCATTAATTTTAATATTAATTTTTTTTATTATTCTCTAATTCAAGAAAAACAAAAAAATTCTTTTTCAAGTCAAAAAGTTCATTACATAATTTTCAAGTCAATAAAAAGTCAATTAATTAATGATGTTAATTTTAATTTTTTTTTTTTTTTCGACAAAATGAAAATTAACATTAATGATGAATTTCTTTATTAAAATATATTATATATTTTTCAAATTTCAATGAAAAAAAAAAATTAATGTTTTTTTTTTATATTTTTCAAGTATACCAACATAAATATATTTTTTTTTTCATATTACAATAAAAATAAGTTTCCCATTTGAAATCATTAATCAAAAATCCATTTTAACCGACACTCTTTATACTCCCAACTAGCAAATTAGCTCTATAAGAAGATTCAATTCTTTTAGTAGAAAGCTTATGTATTCTAGTAACTGTCTATTAAGTATCACGAATCCTGTTATAACCTCAGAAGTGGCGAAAATTATAAGTATAATTTGTTATATAAGTATCTATAAATGGGTTAGTAAATGGCTAATAACATTCTTGAATTCTGTGACTAATCCCATTATTAGCCTGTATAACACTTTTTTTCATGAAAGAAAAGAGAAGGACAGCCATAAAAAAAAGAAGTGCATAAATATAGTATATAAAAAAGAAAATAGTTAAAAGAAAAGGAAAACCAATAAAATATAATAAATAAATATTTAGATGGGTATATGTAATGATAAAATAAATGTATTTGTATTTAATTTAACTTGTGCACATTTTAATTTTTAAATGTGTATTAAATTAAGTATATACAAAACTATTGCAATTGTTGAAAAAAATAAAATTGAATTTTTTTTTTTTTCATGCAATTGAAAAAATAATGCAATTTTTAATATTCTAGGATTAATAAATATGAAAACCTAGTGAAATTTATGATATTTAAATTATTTTAAATTTAAAAAGGCATTAAATTTGTTAAAATTTTGGTACATTTTAAAGTCATATAAGCAAAGTATGAGTAAAATGTAGTTTGCCATGGCACAAATAAATAAAATTTAACTGATGTTCTATTCTTTTTATGTAGTTTTTTGAATTCATAGATTTTTTCAAAAAGAATCAACAATTTGCCAAATAATAAAATATTTAGTTCTTCAAACAAACTTTTGCGTTTAAATAACTTCAATTTCCATAAAGTATTTTGTTCCTATATTCGGATAACCTATGTTATTTTTAGGAACTTTTATAGAAAGATCCCAAAATTTTAAATTATTTCCTGTTTCGAAGTGGCGACATACAGTCAACCCTCCTACAACGCGAGAGATATGTTCTTAGAAAACGTCGTGTAGTAGGCAATCGCGTTGCAGGAGACATGAACTCTATAGAAAAAAAGGGGTTAGGTTCCAAGTATAAAAAAATGCAATTAAATTAATAATTAAATATACTCAAGATTTTATTAGAAATCCCTCAATAAAATTATAATAAATTAATAAAAATTAACAAAATTAAAATTAAGAACTAAATAAAAATTCAAATTTATAAAGATTAAAATGTAAAAAGGAATATTGATGAATATAAGAATAATATCACTGCTAACCGGATTATGCCGCGAACGTTTTGCTGGTGCTATATCCGAATCTGAACTACTAAAACAAGAGATAGGTTCGTTAGCTCTTGCGGTCGTTTAAAACATTCCGAGATAAGCGATTTTTTTTAAAAAATAATTTTTTTTTTAATCACGTTGTAGGAAAAAAATCGCGTTGTGAGAAAAATTGCCGCCATTTATGAATCGCGTTGTAGCGAAAACGCGTTATAGAAGTGTCGCGTTGTATAGGGTTTACTGTACTTAAGTTTTGTTTATTGATTTTTATTTTTAAGGATATTATTTTTAATTTTTTCAATTGTTAAAAAACACTAAAAAAATGTTTAATAGGGATAAAAATTAATTTAATTTTGTGAAACTAAAATAACAAATAAAAAAAATTAAATAGTCGTTTTTCATTTTTGAAGCAAAAATTAATCAAAAACGAATTTTCCTTATTTGATTGGAATTATTTTTTTAAAATTAATACTTTCGTGTTTTTTTACACGAAAGAGGTCTAGTGAAGTTAAACTATTCACTGGTATCATTCACTATAAATTTTTCATCACAAAAAACTAAAATGGTAACCAACCTGTCTGTATTGCCATGTCTATAAATAATTTAAAGGAACATTTTGGAGTTCTAGGTACAATTAACAAGGATAAAAAAGTGCGAATTTTTAGACAAAACGGAAGGTATTAAAAATTCAACCTTACAATAAAGAATGCTATTAAATTCTTAGTCAGTAGTTTGATTTTATTTCCCAAAATAATTAATATTTTCTTAACAACGTAAAAATTCAGAAAATAATAATTATCCGGGAAAAAATTCTCACAAATTCCACCCAAGGATACGTCTAACTAAAAAATCCTTTAGATTGATTTTCCGATCATCATACTCTTTTATTATTTCGGACCATTTGAACCTTTCAACCCTTACACAATAATTTTCTATTTCCGTACAATAAGTGCATCATTTTAAAATCATGAATCTGCAAAGAATTTCCGCAAAATTATAATAAAAACGTCAACGTAAAGCAAGTCAAAGTGATAATTTTACAAACAATAAACTCTCTCAAGTCCTTATTATATTTATATGGTTAGGGGATTAGTGCAATAACCTGGTAACACGGAATTTAAATTATTTTTGTTATTGTTTTTAAAAGCATACGGCAAATACGCATGAAACTATTTTTGTCCTCTTTTCTCATAGTGCAAAGTAAAAAACAAATGTAAAAGTTACTAGCAGGATCACGGCCGGCATTAAAGAACACTTTTTTTCCTCTTTTCTCATAGTATGAAGTGAAAGAGAAAAAAAATAGTTTTGTTATAAAAATAAAAGCTAATAGCAGGATCACGGCCGGTATTAAAGAAAACTTTTTTTCCTTTTTTCTCATAGAACGAAGTAAAAGAGAAAAAAAATAGGTTTGTTATAAAAATAAAAGCTACTAGCAGGATCACGGCCGGCATTAAAGAACACTTTTTTTCCTCTTTTCTCATAGTATGAAGTAAATGAGAGAAAAAATAGTTTTGTTATAAAAATAAAAGCTAATAGCAGGATCACGGCCGGTATTAAAAAAAACTTTTTTTCCTCTTTTCTCATAGAACGAAGTAAAAGAGAAAAAAAATAGTTTTGTTATAAAAATAAAAGCTAATAATAGCAGGATCACGGCCGGCATTAAAGAACTTTTTTTTTCCTTTTTACTCATTTGTAGGAGGTAAAAGAGAGAAAAAATAGTTTTGTTATGAAAATAGAAGCTAATAGCAGGATCACGGTCCGCATTAAAGAACATTTTTTTTCCTTTTTACTCATATGTACAAAGTAAAAGAGAAGAAGAATTTTGGGATAAGATGAATTCTAATAGGAAGACTGAAACCGGCATTAAAGAGCTGTTTATATTTTTTAATGAAATAGAATTCTTATAAATGTTGCATAATAAGATCACTATGATTCAGTATCACGAATCCTTTTACTAGAATCTTATACAGCTTATAAGTGGTATAACAGTTATTTACAAGAATAATCTGCTAGTTGGGCTGTAACTTTTTGTATCTATTTTGTTGTTTTGAAGGAGAGCTTCTTTATTGCTTCCAAAAAAAAAAATATATGAATATATATATATATTTTTTTCTATAAATAAGGTCTTCTGTTGCTGATGAACTTTTGTCCTTTTTCAGAAAATCAAAAAAAAGGGTTAAGTTAAAATGTAAAGATGTTATTTTTTTCTTTTTTGTTATAGAGAAAAGAAATATAATTATATGAAAAAGTTTTTGGATATAAATATTTCTAAGCCATTCATTTTCTACTGTTCAAACGACGTGTAATACTTAAATAAAAATAATTTAAGAAAACACAGTGATTACTGGAGATGGAGAATCACAAATATTGTTTTATAACAAAAAGTAATCGTTCTAAGGACGCTGCATTAACATTTTAACTAAAATTAAATGTAAATAAGAAAAAAATTAAATATTTAAAAAGAAAGAGTATATTAAATTACAATAATGCTTCAAACTCTTCAATGATACTTCAATTTAAACCTTATCAAATTATCTTACAAATAAACGATGTTAATTTAACACATCTTTAATGGTTTTTAAATATAAATATCTAAATAATATAATATGTAGGATGCTTTATAAAGTATATCTTAAATTTTAATATAAAATTTGATTCAAGTGGTATATTAAAATCCACAATTTCCCCCAAAAATAAATACCAAAAAGTATCTTATTTAAAATCAAATGAAACGCATCATTTTAAAAGATTATGCTGATGGGTTTTTTTTTTTTGTTTTTTTCACGCACCGCAAAATTTTCTTTTTAAATATGATCTTGTTCACCATAAAAATGTTTGGCAAATATAAAATTAGTCATGCTAAATTAAATTGCTCTTTATATATAGATATATATATCTGTCTACATAAATATTCAAAAAAATCAAATTATCAAGAATTTAACAGACGACTAGAAGTCATGAGTGATATGTGACTAATTGTTCATGAACAATTTTTTTCATCCGTTCATCACCTTTTTGGATTGAATTGAATTATTTTTATGAACTTTATATACTTTCAATTTTTTTTAAGGCATAATTTAGATTATTAGGTTACCAAAAATTTTATTGAGGATTCCCAATAAATTTTTTTTTTTTTCTTATTCAACCGTATATTTGGAATGATTGCTATATGGCCATCTATTCGAAAGCTATCTGTATAATGCATATTAAAAGGGATGGGAGCACTTTTATTCGTGGATATGATTTCAGTTTTGAAGGGCAGGATAATAAATGTACAAATTGGTATTATTACTAAAATAATTCGGTTCTTTTAAGGAATTTCGTCAAAGAACTCGACTTAAAGTTCAAGCCATGGTTTATGACCAACTCTCAAATCTGCTGCTTCTAAGTTTTTGTTTAAAAAACGTTCACAAAAAATTTCTGAAATGAGGCTCGAATGTATATAATTCATGTAAAATTAACAATTAAATATGATTTTTTTTTTTGTAAATAAATTACTTTTATTCAGTAATTTCACATTAAAGGTTGGTGGTCTTAAAAAAAAACACAAAATTCTTTATTTTCTTTTAACAACATAAAATAAACTTACCATTTAAGAAGAATTTATTAATGACTCGACTACCAGTCTTGCATTTAATTTTTAAGGAAATTATCAGTCAGTCAAGAATTTTTTTTTTTTTTATTTTAATAAGAAAATAAAAAAAAAAAAATAGCGTAACGAAATTATAAAGAAATGCAATTTTAATATAAAAAAAAAAATTAAAAATAAAAAGAAAGAAGAAATTTTTTTTTTAATCTATTTTATATACAAAAATCAAATTCTCGCACAGTCAATAGTGAGAAAAACAAAAAAAAAAAAAAATTCAGTAGCAGCAGCTACCGCGCCGTTTTCATTTTATTAAAAAAATAAAAATTTTAACACCTGCCGGCGGCACAAAAATTAATTCTATTTTGAATTTTATAAAAAATAAAATATATATACATTAGTTCTTTTTTCATGTCAATTCTATAGGGAAAAAAATTATATCTAATTGTTATTAAAAAAAAAAATTTATTGATTAACCGCCAAAAAATTATTCTCCATAGGTATATATTATTAATATAAAAAGAAAGAAACAGAGAGTGGAACTAAATTGCCAAAAAGACGAAAAATAAAAAAAAGTGTAAAGGCGTTGATTTTCTTTCTGCTTACTTTATTTTATTTCAAATGCACCACCACTACTACCGTTCCATTAAAGATCCGCGTAAATTCTTATGATTTGACTATGGTTTTTTTTCTTTTATTATGTTATTTTTGTTACACACAGTTAATTCGCTCTGCCATATTTGAATTAATTTGAAATGGGTGGAGTTTGAATTATAATTAAAATAAATTCTTGCTTTTATTGTATATATATATATATATTTTTTTTTTTTAGTTAGACCTTAAAAAATTATATACATAGGTATAATTAAAAAAAAAAAACATTAAATTGTCATTTCGACTTAGAATGAATTTTTCACATTATAATTTTTGAACTATAGAATAGAAAGTCTGTCAACGCGCGTGAATGAAGCTCAAATTTGGGTGAAAAATATTTATATTAAATAATAACTAAATATTAACTAATCCAATTGAACGAACGAATATTTCAATGATTTTTCATTATTTTACGTTATAAAGCTATATAAGGCAACGAATGGCCTATTGTTAAAAAAATCGTCCTATGCGCACGACTTTTTCTCTTGCCGAGATACAAATTGAATGAAAGGTTCATCATATCATTCCGCCGTATAGTCTTTGAGTTTTTAGAAAATAAACAGACATGCAAACATTTTTTTTTCAAATAGACATTATTTAAGTTTGCACTCTAAAAGGCATTACCATCATTATGCATTTTAATTTTAAATTACAGATTAACTTTTTTAGAGTTCTCCATATTTCTCTCAGACCTAAATTCCTTAGTTTTCATTGTTTCCTTAGTTTCATTGTGTTTTGAGATGATAAAAATAATGCTTTCAATAATTAAATAAATAAATTTTCAAAATTAGATCGTTCAATAAAAAGGTCCTGAATAAAAGTGAAATTTCATTTAACTTTGCCACAAAACTTAAAAGTCATCATTGGTATAAGCAAAACGGAAATTATTTTTAGTTTTTATATTAAATTATATAATGAAAATAGTACAGAAAAAAAAGTGTAACTAATTTTGTTTGGGTTCATAATAAAGTTTTTTAACTTCTATCTACGCCAAGTTCACAATAAAAATATAATTCCACTTTGTTGTCGGATATATGATTAATTTTATATCAAAAATTTAAAGGAAAAAATCAACCCAAAATAATTAATATAAATCAGAATTTATATAAAAGAAAATCTTTATCCATCAAATCTGTGTTCAAAAGCCAGAACGTCTTATCTGCAAAATCTTTGTTTTGAGTTAGAGCGGAATAAAACTTTTTTTTAAATTACAAAAAATGTATTTGTTAACAAATTGTAATTTGTTTAGAAAAGTTTTGAGAACAAATTTGGTTTAAACTTCTGTCATTTGAATAAGAATCAAATAAGACGTTTTTCATAGTAAACTTTATATTAATTTCCAAAAGCACAATAAAAAAAATTTTAGTTAGGACGTTTGTCCATTGTCTATAACTTCTTAACGGATTGTCATAGAAGAAAAAGGGTAAGGATAAAAATAAACTTCATAAATAAAGAAGCAACTTTATAATATTATCTCAATTTTATCTTATAATCATTTAAGACGTTTCGGCTTTTGAACACAGAAATAGTATTGGCGCATATAGAATAAATGCACTCTTAAGTTCAACGTTAAAAAGATTAAGATTTAGATAATTCGAATTTTTTTTAAATTTTACCAACTTAAGTCAAAGTATTCTTCTGATATTTTGAAGCAAATACAAACACTTAATTGATTTTTCTGTAACAAAACCTCAAACATATTCTTTTAGGTTAGTAATTACATGTATGTGTTTAAGTTAATTATTTTTCAAAAATTTTACTATGTATTTAATTTTAAATTTTTCCAATGTAAAAAGTTAAAGCTAAACTATGAATAAATAAATAAATAAATAAATTCTTGTTCAATAACAAAATAGACTAAGATAATTTTTATTTGCGTGTGTTCACAACATCACTTTGTGCCTATACGTTGACGAAACTTGAAATTTATGGTTTTTTTGTAATATTTCTTTAATAATTACTACTATGCTAATGCAATAAGTCTGTTTTTTAATGCAAATTTGTAAATATTAAGTAAATAAAATAATTATTTACGAACTATATATATATTATTTTCTATGAAAAGCTTAAATTTAAATTTTTTATTAATAAACTTAATTTTTATAATTTTAATTGCTATTAAAACGTGAACTATACATAGTTATTTTATTATTATTTTGTTAATAATAATAAAATATAAAATATAAATATAAAAGTACAATCTTTATTTTAAATTCAAAATAATATATAGATTCAAGCACAAACATTCTCGGGCTACATTAAATTATTATCAAATTAAAAATTAAATTAAGTGTTTTGGGACTACATTTTCAAATGAGCGCATAAAATATACCATTTGATTAATTTATTATTGAATTATTGATAAAATATATATGTAATTAATTATAGTATAGATACAGTAATATTGATGAAAATTGATTGTGTGCATACTTTTCGACCCTTTCTCAATATAACTGCATCGATAGACAGTAATTATGTTTTTCATTTTTTGCATCATATTTTCATCTTTATTATACTCATAATTCTTCAGGTTTTCGTCTATCTTTTTATTTTATTTTTTTTTTTCATTTAGGTTTAGACTATTTAGAGTAACTCTAACTCTAATGAAGTGTCTTCAAATAAGGAATTCATTTCAATTTCGCCCAGAGGGTACTCGCCAATTCATTTCCAAAACCAAAATTCATTTCGTAAAAGTAAGGTCTAGAAAGTACCTACGTAATTCTATATGTATGAATATAAACTTATACTACATAATATTCCATTAACTATTAAATTTACTCTTTCGTTTTATAAATGTACTTAAAATACATTTTACAAAACATTACAGCGCAAAATGTTGCACATATTAGAAAATCAATAGTAATACTAATAATATATTATATGTGCATTTAATATAGTTAACTAAAACATATTTATGAAAAATTCAATAACGTATTTTGAATTAATAATTTCTATTGAAATGAAATTAATTCAAAATAAAACATAACTTATATGGTTGGTATAAAAAATAATAGAGTTAAAAATACATACATATACCTATCATATTAAAATTAAAATTAAATAAATTGACAAGAAATATGAAATTAAATTTTATGAAATTTTTTACCGCCCAAAAATTTTAAACTATATAGGTACTTGCAATAAAATCTAAAAAACCATATTAACATAGTTTTCGAATTAATTTTTACACAAAACCAATATATGCTTTTATGAATTTTATTATTTGTGTGCAAAAAAAAATTTTAACACTTCTAGAATAAAATAACAACATATCATAAAGTATCCTCCAACATCAAAGAGGATAAAACGAGCTCGTGTTTTTTATATATGTATACTAGACTGGTTCATTTTTGAGGTCATGTTGAGATTTTCTTGCCGCCCATGCAGATTTCGAACAATTAAATAAAAAAAACGAGAAAACGCTCTTAGATTTTCCGAAATTTTGTTTCCCCATCAAGCGCAACCAGTTTTTGTGATGGTTGAGGCCTAGACCTAATAAGGTGGGTTCAAAACTCTGTAACTTTTTTCTCTTTGAATTTTTTTTCCTCCTTTTTTTTTTGGTTTAACTGTCTAGATGCTCCCTTCATTTTTTGTTAACATCGTAAGGCTATACGACCTATCCTTTTTTTTTTACAACTCTCTAAAGGTGAATTCAAACTTTTGTCCCCATTTTATTTTTACTTTAAGACACCATATCTTTTCTAATTTTAAGAGAAACATTTTTTTTTTTTTTTCATAAATTTGGCATAAATTTTCATCATTTTAAGCATTATAACTAAAAGATAAAATTATATTAAGTTCTGGTTTTTAAGCTATAATTAATTTTACGACATTAAAAGTTTCGCTTTCGTAATGCATTTGTCATTTGATTCATTTGTTAACTGATCTATTTTTTTTAAATAGGAATCAAAAAAGGAGATTTAGAATAGAAATGAATAAGAATTTAAAAATTGTTTTAAATTTATATTTATTTATGATTAATTTTTTTCAATTAATTTTAAAAATATTTGATTTTGCAATAATCGCCATGTTTGGCCGATGCTGGCTCACGATTTGGAGAATAATTTGTTTTTGAGTTTCGTCAGAAGTTAACGATGTGTTAAATTCCGTCATTAATGGAAGACTCCTCTCGGCGTTGTCATTAACAACTTGTAACTTCTGAACTAATCGAAGGACGTCTTGATATCCTGCATCAGATTTCCATAGAGCTGGATCAATGTCTAATGACAACGCCGAGATGAGTGTTGCATTAATGACGGAATTTAACACATCGTTAACTTCTGACGAAACTCAAAAACGAATTATTCTCCAAATCGTGAGCCAGCATCTGCCAAACATGGCGATTATTGGAAAATCAAATATTTTTAAAATTAATTGCAAAAAATTAATCATAAATAAATATAAATTTAAAACAATTTTTAGATTCTTATTTATTTCTATTCTAAATCTCCTTTTTTGATTCCTAATTAAAAAAAATAGATCAGTTAACAAATGAATCAAATGACCAATACATTACGAAAGCGATACTTTTAATGTCGTAAAATTAATCGTAGCTTAAAAACCAGAACTTAATAGATTTTATTCTTTTAGTTATAATGCTAAAAATTATAAAAATTTATGCAAAATTTATGAAAAAAAAAAAAAAAATGTTTCTCTTAAAATTAGAAAAGATATGGTGTCTTAAAGTAAAAATAAAATGGGGACAAAAGTTTAAATTCACCTTTAGAGAGTTGTAAAAAAAAAGGATAAGTCGTATAGCCTTACGATGTTAACAAAAAATGAAGGGAGCATCAAGACAGTTAAACCAAAAAAAAAAAGGAGGAAAAAAAATTCAAAGAGAAAAAAGTTACAGAGTTTTGAACCCACCTTATTAGGTCTAGGCCTCAAACATCACAAAAATTGGTTGCGCTTGATGGGGAAACAAAATTTCGAAAAATCAAGGAGGACGTATTTCGTTTCTTGATGTAAGCTTTCAGAATCTGTATGGGCGGCAAAAAATTTTTTTTTGTGAACCAGCCTAATGTATACATATATCATACATTTCATTCTTTCAGTTTTTGTTACAAATATCTAAAAATTATGGAAAAAAAAAACTAAATTTTGTTGTTTCCAATACAATATTACATAGAAAATTTTCAATTGAAATTTATCTTAAAAACGTGAATTTAATGAACCAAATATTGGAAAAATGTTTTTTTTTTTTAACACTTATAATGAAAAAAAAAATTATTATTTGCAATGATACAAATTCGGGTTTAAACTTTTTAGTTTTAGTCTTACAAATTACATAAATATGATCAAATTTTATATGCTCCACTGCTTGTACTAAATAGTCTTGTACACAAAAAAGTGATTGACATTAAAAATTCTTTGACACTTTGCTTGAAAGACGATGGACTAAGTTATTTAAATGTGACTTTATTCAAACTATACATAAACTTGTATGACTAGAAAAGAAGAACATATACATGCAAATTATGTGCCAAAACTTATACATACAAAAGCCATTTAGTTCGAAAGGCAGTCATATTATTAAAATTTTTTATAAGTATGTATATCAATGGTTCCCAACCTTTTGAAATATTTCTACCCCTTGATAATGATTTGAATCTTTACGTACCCCTAAAAAAGAGTGCATACAGGTTATAACAAACGGAATAAAAAATTTTAACGCACGTTGTGATTAGATACTCCTCGCTTTGTTAGCACCAAAATTGATCCAGCATCATTGTTTCAAAATCACTGCGAGTTTTCATGTTATTTCTCAAGTCAATGGGTTCATCTTTTGCGTTATCATTATCAGTGTCAACAATCTTGTCTAATGAAATTGTGAAGGCGTTTCTAATCCAATTATCGACATTAAAAGTTGGAGAATGATACCATCAACATTTTTTTATGAAGATTTCGTTATGAGTTTTAATATACTTATTTAAAATATACACAATTATACACAATTCCCAAAATTTTGGAAAGAAAATTAGATTTTGAAATTATGTGTAAGCCGTAAAAAGGATATACATATATTTTTTTCAATACGAACAGTTCCACGTACCTCTCAGAATTGGTTAACGTACCCCCAAGGGGTCCATGGACCCCAGGTTGGGAATCTCTGATGTATATTATTAACTTTTCTGTTTTCTATAAAACAATTCAACAATAATAATTGCGGGAAAAAAAAACTAAAAACTAAAATTTCAAACAGTGAGTGCATTAAAAATTGAGAATCTATTTTTGATGACTTTGATATCCTTTAAGGATATATATCTTTATAAAATATATGTTCAATTTCGAAAATAACTTCTACAATTTTATTATTTTTTATATGTATTTTTGAAGTTTATACTTCTTTAGCGGCGTTGGAAGAAATTTGGTAGAGGGTAAAAATCCATTTTCATATAGAATTTTTCTGAGAATCGTCATCATTTTTCTGAGAATCGTCCGTCATCATTTTTCAAATATTAAAAAAAAACAAATCATAATTGGGTTCGAACCTGGCACCTTCAGACTTATTTTTTTATCAAAAAAATTATTTTCGATGAAATAAAGGTTAGTTGGCTTAAAATTTTGGGTAGTAGTAGAAGGAGTAGGGCCCACCCGGCCCAAAAAAAAATTTTTTTTTTGTTTTTAATTGTAAAAGTTACCTGTCGTTAAATGAACGTGGCCGGCATGAAAATTTTGGATCGGAGCAGGAGGCGAGGGAGTCTCCTACCCAAAAAAGACCAAAATTTTTTTTATCAAAAAAATTATTTTCAATGAAATAAAGGTTAGTTGGCTTAAAATTTTGAGTAGTAGTAGAAGGAGTAGGGTCTACCCGGCCCAAAAAAAAATTTTATTTTATTTTTTTAATTGTAAAAGTTACCTGTCGTTAAATGAACGTGACCGGCATGAAAATTTTGGATCGGAGCAGGAGGCGAGGGGTCTCCTACCCAAAAAAGACCAAAATTTTTTTTTTATCAAAAAAATTATTTTCGATGAAATAGAGGTTAGTTGGCTTCAAATTTTGGGTATTAGTAGAAGGAGTAGGGTCCACCCGGCCCAAAAAAATTTTTATTTTATTTTTTTAATTATAAACGTTACCTGTCGTTAAATGAACGTGGCCGGCATGAAAATTTTGGATCGGATCAGGAGGGGGAGGGGGTCTCCTACCCAAAAAAGACCAAAATTTTTTTTTTATCAAAAAAATTATTTTCGATGAAATAAAGGTTAGTTGGCTTAAAATTTTGGGTAGTAGTAGAAGGAGTAGGGTCGACCCGGCCAAAAAAAAAACACACGAAGCAGTCATAGAACTGCCGACAGAAGTTTATGCTTAAAGATTTAAAAACTATGAATATCAGTGGCTACAAATAATGGGCTGCTCAGTACAAAATGTAAATTAAAATAAAAATCAGTCCATCAGTCCAAAAGCAGTCCATTATTTGTAGCCACTGTTATTTCATAGTTTTTAAATCTTTAAGTATAAACTTCTGTCGGCAGTTCTATGACTGCTTCGTGTGTTTTTTTTTTTATTTATTTTTTATTTAGCAAATTGAAAAATATTTTCATTTTCATTTCTGTTTTATGTTTATCCTCTCTGGAAAAATGAAACTCAGTTATCAAATACGTGTATGATTGGAAAAGTTTCTTTGCTACAAATAGAATTTCTATTTTTTCATCCATGACTGATAAAATAAGGATATATAAAGTTTATAAGTAAACTTATATCCTTTTTTTGCCTAATAAGTAAAAATAATGTATCCTGACACCTTATCGGTTTTTAGGATTCAGAAACGGAATAAATTTCTATATTTTTTTTTTAAATAAATTTTTAGTGATGATTTGAAATAAATAACATATTTCAACTTCCTTACACAGACGATATTAATATGATTTCCACACTCAATATGTATAATTCCCACACTATATAACTTTTGAACGAGTGAACATTGATTATAATTTAAAAAATGAATTAGACTGGGTTGTCACAAAGAACAGAAACAGAATTCGCGTACATTTGCGTCAGAAAGAGAAACAGGAATTTTATGATTTTTCTGCCGCTGGCGAATTTAGTACATTGAATCAAAAATTAGTACTTTTAACTTCTTTCTATTGTTGTCTGTGACAGAAAAATAGAAAAAAAAAATTAAGGCATTGAAAACGAAAAATTTTATGAAAAAAAACCTTTTGTTTATGTTCTTTGTTGCACAATCTCAAAAAAACAGCAACATACAGAATCTGTTTCTGTATGTTGCTGTTCTTTGTTGACTACCCAGCTGTTCTTTGTAGACTACCCAGCTTAAGCGAATTTCACAGAACGAAAATAAATTATTAATGTACATATAAGCAATTACAAAAAAAAAAAAAATTTTTTATTGATGTTGGTGTTTAAAATAAGGCAATTCTGTTGTGAAAAATTCATATCTGCTATGCAAGTGAAGTTAATTTCAGAAAAATAAGAAGCTAGCTAATTGCATTTATCATAAGCAATTTTATTTTCACACTTATCCATTGCATATATGTATAATACCTATACCTAAATAGAAAACGAAAAATTCAATTTCTAGTAAATCTAATAAAGTTCCAATAATTTAATTTACGTTTACTTTATTTAATTTTAATAATTTTAACAACATGAAAAAAATGTTAGTTCAAACATTTACTAAGAAAATGTATAAATCTAATTGAACTAGAAGATACATATATTAATAAGTTAACTAAATACAATTATTTATTAATTCTGCGTTTGAATATGATGACGGATGATGACCAAAAAAAAAGCTCTGCTCTAAAATTATTAAACAGATTATAATTTTTAAAATCAAAATTCAAATACTGTCTTAGGGCTTATTCCTCATAGCACTATTAATGTATCATTGAAAGCTTTAATAATAAATAATTTTTTTCATTTAGTATATACACAATTTTTTATTTTTTTTTTTAATATTATTATTATTCTTCAAGAGTTATAAAAGTTAAAATTTAATTACACCGCAATTATGCAAACCTCAGACATAAATCTCAATTTGTTGTTCAAAATTAGAAAAAAAAAAATAAAAAAAAAAAAAAAGAACACAAATTTCATTTGCGATTAATTTTTTATCAAACATTAAAAGAGCCAAAAAGAAAAATTAAAACTCAAGTCAAGTGTTCTTAATAAAATTGTTAGAATTCTATTTTTTTTCACTTTTTTTTCTCACAAATGTAATAAATTACCAAGGTTTAGTAAATAAAAATTAAAAAAGTATACTAAATGTATATAATAAGTTAACAATGAAAAAAAAAAGAAAACTCTTAAATTTAGAATTTTCACCCAAAAAAAAAAAAAAACAAACAAACAAATACGAAATATAAATTGGATTAAAAAATTCAACAAATTTTTCTTTTATGACTTCAATCGAAAGGTTGTCGATATTTCTGACAAAACTGCAAAAAATCATTCAAGTTGCAAATTTTTGTTTAAATAACATTTTTAATATGATTTCCGATAGTAAATATTGTTATTATAGCACTAATGATATTTTATACAAAAATTAGCAATTAAAAATATTGTTATATCAATTGATCATCTATAAATAAAAAATTCATTCAGACTATTATTATGGATCGATTTGCATAGACAGAAAAAAAACTAATAATATGTGATAGTTGTTCAGTAAAATTAATGTTAATTTCTTCAAATTTAATAGCCGTTCTAGATTTTTCAGAAAATTCAATCATATTATAGATATTAACCAAATGCCAGCGATATGTTGCATAACCCATCAACATTATAACATTAAATGTTGTACAACCAACATAATGTTTATAAACTTGAATTCAAATAAAACAGATTACAACTTCAAATTTGTGTAAAAATATTTATAAGAAAAACAAAAAATAAAAATTAAACTATAAAAAAACCATAAAATTTATTTTCTTATCTTTGTTAAATTTGTAATATTTTGGTTTTTTTTTTTTTTTTTCTCTTATTTATCTTTCTTTTTTTTATTTAATAAAAGAAAAACTCAGTGAAATCTTTTCCACAACAAGTATATTAATTACATAGCAAAAAAAGGATATAAATTCTAGGAGCAAATCTTTTTTGTAATTTTAATGTACTCATTAATGGCGCTTTAAATGAAAAACAAATGAGAACTTATTCCCTTGAAAGAAATAAATGTACGTTTATTTGTTCTAGGGTTTTCAACAGTTGCAATAGTTCTCAATATACCGAGAAAAATTTTAATTAACTATAGGTTATATTCAGAGACAGGAAGTTCATGCAAATATATGTTTTTTTCCGATAACTCTAAACTAAAATCAAGTAAATATCTGTCCGAATCAAAGATTTTTAAGAAAAATGGCATCGATTTGTTAGAGCATTTTGCATATAAATGCATATTTGCCTTATAAATGCATGTATTTGCATTTTTTTGACTATTTTGCATTTAATTGCATGTTTACCTTATAAATGCATGTATTTACATTTTTTGGAAAATTTAAAAAAAGTAGAGAATTTCTTCATGTCAAAATAGATGGTTTTACAAATTGTTACTAATCGGAGAATGAATTTCACAGAAGAAAATATTTAATTGTTTCTAATTGCAATTTATCAGATAAATAATGTATTATAGTGCATATTGAAGAGCATATTTATTAGGTTTTAAGAGCATTAGAGCATGCATTTTTTAACGTTTTTAAGAGCCTGAACTTCCGGTCTCTGGTATATTATTTTGAAGATAAAATTCAAACTTGAATTAACAATGCTATACTGCTATAAAAAACCTCTTCCAAAACCAAGAAATTGACAACAAGGCTGGATTGGACATTGGATTTAAAAACCTATTTAATAAATTTTGATTGAAGTAAGGCAGTTACGGATATTTTTAAAATAATTCTAATCAAGAAAATTTAGATTTACCAATACCTATCTTGAAAGAAAGAAAAACATAATTCCGTAAAGGATTCTCTACAGTACAACCGGTATCAGTTCCCTTTCAACATTGTTTATATCCCTAATATAATAAGATTGTTATTTATTTTAGAAAAATATTTAGAATTTTTGCTTTCCATCCAAGGCTTATTTACAGGGAAAAAATTGGACGAAAAATATATGTATGTATATAAAAAGAAAAAGGGAAAATAAAAAAGAAATTAAATCTTATTGCACGTTTTATGATAATAAATTTCATTTTTAACACTTCTGACCTTAATTATTTTTTCCTCTTCTTGCACTCAAAGGAAATTTTTTATTAAATTTTATGTCTTAAAAAAAGAAAAAAAAGAAGAAAAATCAACATACTTTGATATTAATCATAAGAATTTCATTGAAGAGGCACTAGAGATTTTGAAAAATAAATTTTGCGTTTTTATTTCGTGGAAAATAAAATCTTTATGACCACGATATCAAATATGGTTCTGTAACATAAGTACATATATACAAAGCAATTATATTTGGCTTTTCTGCCCCAAACTACTAATTTATATAAAAGGAATGTTAACTTTTTTAGTTTCCAAACGACGACTTGTATTTTAAAATTTATGACCTAAATATATAAACTAAAGAAAACATTATAATCAAGCTTCAGCAAATCGATGACAATATTTAAATATAAATATACAAATGGCAAAGTTAATATTAACCACAGAACAGAATAGATTAAAAAAAAAACTTGCATGTACCCAATTGAAGTCAAGAAATTATTAATGATTTGTTAGAATGTTATTCGAATGCCTTAAGTATATATCTCTAATTACAATATTTTCATATTTTTGGAATTAACTTTTATTTTCTAGTTTTTGATTATTAGCACAGTTATCATATCTTCTGCTATTATCGAATTATAACTAGATATATAATTTATATAGGTAATCATTATTTAAAAAAAACAACGAGTATGCCTCTTTTTACATCATTTATAGTTAGATAAAAATAAAACTAGAATTTTTTTCATTCTTAAATTATTTATTTTATTATTATTATTATAATTTTTTATTTTTTTTGTTAAACGAAATGATGTAAAAATTTTCTCTCAAGGAAGTATTTAATTGCAAATGCAAAATAAATTAATAAAAAAAACTAATAATATTTTTTTTCCAGGAAATTTATTTATGTTTGGTTTTCCTTTTTCGCTAAGTTTAATGAAGCATTTTTCTATGAAATTATATCGCTTTCAACGTTTTTCCTGTTAGAAGATTTGCACAAATATTAATGGGAAAAACAAAGCAATAAAGTTTTTCTGGAAAAGCTTTATTATTATATAAATATTTTCAACCTACAATATTTTAACTCCAGCTGTACTAAATTAGTAATAAATAACAACAAAATTATTATATAGTTTTACCCAGAATTTCCTTCTGTTTTTTTTTTTTTCTTTGAGTTTTTATTATTTTGTAAATTTATTTCATTACTTTTATTTGTACAAAAAATTTTTTGTTCTTTTTAAAAGTAATCAATATAATAAAATATTTTGTTAAGAAAATTATGTCTTTAATTTATTAGAATTTTGATATGCAAAGAGCTGAATTATATTTTTATTCATTATACATTTTAATATGATGTTAAATATTTACTATATGATCTTAGTCTGAAAATAATGTTCGAAATTTAATGTTCATCTAACGATTTTTCGAATAGGCAGCGGAAACGGTCCGAAAATCATTTTTGTACCCAAACTGATGGGGTATTGAATTTTCATTGAAATTTTAAATAAAAAATTAATGATTTTATTTTTTATTCAATTTTTCAATTTTTCTTTTTTTTTATTAAATAATATAAATAAATTTCAATAAATATTTTATCTTAAATTAATTATTATTTAATTAAAAATATTTTTCAACAGAAAATGTAAGAGAAACGTTATTAGTACGGAAAAATTTTAGAGTATTTCAATTTCATATAGCGTATTTTCATAAGGATTTTTTCGGGAACATTAAGAGTTTTCCTTTTCGGAATTTCTATAAATAGTGCGATTTCCGCATTGGTGTGGGCACATTCATAAGCGTAATAAAAATAAATGATATTCGATTAAAACGTTTTAGTTAGTGATGGTTTGTTTATAAGCTACAGAATTTGTGCACCAGCTATTAAAATTATTATTTTTGCTTATGTTTTTATAACCACTGAAAATTTGTTATTAAATTTTTTTTTACAATTTGTAAAATGCTGCAAGAAAGGTCTAAAATCTCTAAAATTTTAAGTTAAAAATTACAAAATTCTAATTCAAAAATTTTAAAGAAAATTATTTTAATGAATTAAGACATTCTAAGTTTCTAACCAATATTTTATATCAATAAAAAAAAATTCATAGCAACATATCAATTGCGCTGTAAGACTTTAATTATTTTCGTTCAAAATTCTACGAAGCAAATTCAGGTAAACAAATATTTTATAGTTAATATTATTATTCATTAATTGCATTAATAAACTTTATAGAAGTCACCAGGTGGAACTCGACCTCGAAAATTGAGAAAAACAAGTTTGAAAATAAAACATTTTATTTTTATGCATAATCAATTAGGTACCTAACTTTTGTACATTCAAAAAAATTAAATAATAGTTAAGTTATTTTATAAAACCTCGATAAAAAAAATTCCTCAAAATTTGGTACATTACATATGTAGGTCTTCAGGGTTTCTAACCCTTCATGTCCTGCTCTTTAATTGGCAGAAGGTTATAACAATATTTGAAAAAGCACATAAAACCAAACTTATAACAAAACTAAATAAATAATATTAATCTATCAATAATTATTTTATTTTCTCTTCCACTAAAACTATTCTCTGTGGGCTCAGAAAATTTCAGATGCATGCAGTGTTATTCGGAAGCTAGAATTAAGTTTCCGTTTTTCTTGAATTAAATGAAATTTATTGATTTGGGTAATACATGTGCTAATTTTGAACTGCTTGTTAAAATATTCTAGAAAATCCTTTAACTTAAGCTTCTCATTAATATATCCTGTCAGATAAGAACTAAAAAAAAACTTCATGAAAATAATCAAAACAATCATGGTATAAAATTAAAATAATATAAAATAACCACTGAATAATTTGTTAAGTGTACATTTAAGTCATATATTTTTTAGAGATTTTCAATTTCATTTGATAAGGATGTCTTCGGGAACATAAAGATAGTTTTCTCAAGTTTTAAAGTTTTCTCATACTTAAAATAAAAGTTTATTAAATTAAATTAGAAAAAAACAAATTTATTTTCTAAAATATTTAAAAAAAGTAACTCATAATTTTTTTTTTTTGGTACTCTTGCCGGGACATTTTACTCTGAAAGTTAAGTTAAAGTACATCCGCTACATTTTCAAATTTCTAAACCCCAAGTAATGGTCTACTTTGTGCCCCGTACTTTGAGTCGACACGTCATCTAACCATAATTAATAAATTAATCTTAATTGTCAAAAAAATTGATGGTCAGTTTTTCTAACAATTTAATTCATAAGCTTACCTCAAGGACAATTATATTTAAATAAAAAAATAAATATTTTTTATCTATTTCAATACCATTATTAGCTTTGATAGCAAAATAAATATAAAGAATTGTTCAAATGATAAAAATTTTAATTTATTTAGTTAATAATTTAACAATTTCATGAAATATTAGCAAATTCAAAATATTTCCAAGTTTAAAAGATTTCGAAACAGGGATTTCGTGGTCCTTAAGAAATATACAAAAACATAAGTTCTGAAAAAATCTAAATTATAATGAGCACATACATAAAGTAATTATAAATAAGATAAATTAATTCCATACAAAAAATACAAATTAAACAAATGAAATAGAAAATATTAAAACGTATTAAATCCCTATCCCATTGTAATTAGTTGGAATAGTGATACCATATGTTTTCTCTTCAAAATTTAACAAGGGATTACGAAATTGAAAAAGACAATATTCATGATCTTATCCAAAGTCTCACTGATAATGAGTTTATAGATTGCTTAGAAGAACTTAATAATTATTGTCGTCTTCTCAATCTTAATAATTATTGTCGTCTTCTCAAGCTTTGTTGATTTATACAACAACTTGAATGAGGAATCAGGTTTAAACGAAGTTTATAAAAATAACATAAATGAATATTTACATAATACTCTTCATTATTTAGAATAAAACATAAAACACCAACAAACCTCCAATCAGATTTAATTTATAAAATTAATTGCAATAATTGTGACAAATGCTATATAGGACAAACAAAACAGTATCTTAAAGACAGAAGAAATAACCACAAATATGATTGCAAAATATCACAAATAGACAAGATAGAAAAAACAGCGTTAGCTTTACATCATTTTGACAATGCACATAATTTTGATTTTGAAAACATTCAAATCTTAGACTTAGAATCAAATTTTAAAAAGAGAAACATTCTAGAAATGATATATATCCAATTAAACAACACAATTAACTTTAGAACAGATACACAAAGACTTAATAACAGTTATAATGACATAAAAATATATTTTTTAAGAATAAGCATACAATAGGAACAATTTTGATTTTTTAATAGTATACCAATATTTATATATTTATATGCATAATAAAAAATATATACATTTTGATAATGTGGATTTTCTCAATTATTAATAGAATGTTTGTGTAGAATAAAAAGGAGAGAGTTTTTGCAATGATTTTATCAAAAAATTTTTTAATTTTTTTTTTATTAAAGAAATTTTAAGAAAAGTTCGTTGAACTTTAGTTTAGGTTTGTACTTTATACATTTGTTTTTTTTTTGTATTTTTATAATTCAGTGATGCCCAAAATTTAAGATTGAACGTGCATTTACTACCATCATCATAAATTTTTGGCATGTTTTATTAATACACGGAAAAATACACAGTTAAAAATTAATTTTTCGTCTTGTAATATAATAAATAACAACGTACAAAACACTTTTCCAAAAAACAACATATGCAACATATTACGAAGAAACTTGATTGTGCTCTTGCTCGAATTTATTTACATTTAAAGTCAAGTTTTGGTATTTTTAAATGTAATTTAAAATATTTTTAGCATCCTCTTCTAGAATTTTCGTTTAAAATCCAAAAATAATTAAAAAAAAAATTTATTTTTAAAATTTTTTTTATGAAAACTTTGAAAATACGATTAATAATTACAAACCAAATCAAGCTCTGAGCTAATTGCTTTAAAATTGATTGCCAATAAATAATCCTCTTCATATTAATTTTTAAATTAACATTAATTTTCTGCAGTCCTTTTATTTTTATTTACATTATTCATACATCAATCACACAATTGCGATCAGAAAATATTATAAATAAGAATTTCGCATTTTACAGTGCATGCACAAAAAAGAAGGAAAAAAATAAATACAGAAAAAATGTTTTTTTTTTTCTTCCTATTCAAAGTGCGAATGATTTTTTTTTTTTAAATGGGAAGTGCGAAGACGAAATACAAATATTTTTTTTCATGCACTTACATAAGCACGAAGTGTATATGAAGTGCATAGGGTTTTTTTTTTCCTATTCTGTTTTATTATTCATATAAACAAAGTGGGATTACAATAACAAATGTGGTACAAGTGCATAGGCGATGATCATCCTTGTATTTATATTAATAATCCATAAATCCTCTCACTTTTTCTTTTTTCTTTTTTCTTATTATCATATAGTAATATTATATTAAAAAAGTAAAATAATAATAAGCAGTAGTAATATTTTATATAATAGTGTAAGGTTGTTCTTCAAATTATTTGTGTATTTTTAAATTATTTAAATTTGTCAGTTAATATTTTATATTTTTATTATTTTTTAATGTCTATGTCAAGTAATGTGCAGTTTTCATTTTAAATTTTTAGACGAACTATCTTAAGATAATCAAAGTATGATATTAGTTGTAGATTAATTTTAAGATTATAATTCTGAGTTGTTTAAAATAAAATATTTCTTTATATATTATGTAGCCCTGAAGAAGTTTCAAAACAAGAAACGAAATATATTAGCAGTAGATTAAAAAAAGATAAACAATTCGTTTTATTTTTATCCTCATCCTCAAAAAAACAATTAAAAATTATTTAGAAATACGAATAAAAATATTTTTTGTTTAATTTTTTTAATTTGCATTTTTTGTATGGAATGAATTTCTCTTATTTATACTTACTTTGTGTACATATATTAAGTAATTATGATCACCTTTTGCTGGGTTAAGTAAGTCCTCAAATTATGTTTTTGACATTAAATTTAACTTAAATTTTTTTAAACTTAATTTTTATGAGCAATTTTATATGCGTCGTGAAATTGCCTTATTCAGTTTTAGTATATAAGAAATTCGCTTAACTTTTGAATTTAATATCAAAAAATTATCTAAAGTTAACTAAGTTATTAAAATAATTTCGAATTATTATTATTATTATTTTTTCGATAATTCTGTATAGTAAGAATTAGTTTTTTGAAGACATGAAATTAGCAATATGGATTGCAGTTTTGAATTTAATTATAGTAATTGTTTCTGCAGAGGATGCCTATGAGAATTCTTTGAAAAATCATATGGAATTGTTTCAGCAGAAAATCGCTGATTACTTTGATGCGAAAGGCGAGAATACCAAAAATCTTCAAAATTTAACAAGGGATTACGAAATTGAAAAAGACAATATTCATAATCTTATCCAAAGTCTTACTGATAATGAGTTTATAGATTGCTTAGAAGAACTTAATAATTATTGTCGCCTTCTCAATTTACCAATAAGCTTTGTTGATTTATACAACAACTTGAATGAGGAATCAGGTTTAAATGAGGTTTATAAAAATAACATAAATGAAGATTTACAAAAAACACTTCATTATTTAGAAATACGAATAAAAACTTCCAATTTCTTAATTCAGCTCGAAGAATTTTTATCTAATTATGTTAAAATAATCACTGATAAAATTGTATTTGTAAATGCCTTAAATTATGCTAAATCCTTTATTGATGAAATTGACAGTATGTCAGGCCAAACTTTTGAAACACATTTTAAAAGTCTCCATGACGAATATCTATGTATCCGTAATGTGTATTCAGAGTACAATATTGGTGGTTGGGATTGGGACAACCCGTGCAAGCACCAAAAAATGGGAGATGAATATAATATTGCTAAGTTACTAAAAGAAACCGGAATAATTGAAACTTCACTAACAATTTATGAAAAAAAATTCATTATAAATGCTTTAAGGACAACTATATTGGAAGAACCAAATATTTCATGTTTAGATGAAAAAATATTTGTAACGGCTAATTATATTGGTTATCACCAAAGAAGCTTATGGACTAAAATCGAATCAAAACCTTGCTATCAGGACGCAAAAACAATCGAATTGTATGCGTTTAAAGAAGCCTACTCGTATTTTGATATACATCCTATTAAAAGATTTACACATTCAAATAAACCTGTAGTGATAGTAGCACCATTTTGCGAAATATATCCGTTGAGTGCCATTACAGAAACAAACGATTTGAGTTATATGGTTTTTGTTTGTGAAAATGAAATGCCAAGAAAGCTTGATAGAATGTTTCAAGGTAAGTTCTTAATTTGACTTCTTCATAGCATTGGCTAATATAACGTAGAATATTTATTAAATAATTTCGTAAAATATTTGTTGCTTTATTGACGACGAATGTTCCAACAAACATGTGAAAAATATATCTTACTTTACCGACATTATTATTAATTTTTTCATATCATAAACTGAGATATTTGTAAGGCTCCTTTGGAATGTTACATTTGCAGTAAAGTTCAGAGTTAAATTTAAATAAAAAAAAAATAAATTATATAGAACGGTTTTAAAGCGAACTACACAATATAAAACAATTTCTTACATTCACGTACATAACCAAATACATATCCCTAATTTCAAACAGATTCCTAACTCGATACAGATTGTCCTGAAAATTTGTAATTTTAAATTTTTTATAACTACGAAAATTCTTATAAGATTTGAAATTAAAACCGGAGGACAATCAATTGAGGGTTAGGAATCTGTATGGAGTTATAAATCTGTTTTCTGCTAGGAGAACTTAATTGATAATTTAATTTTAATCTTTTTGTTGCTGATATTAAGGATTTGTTATTAAGATTCGATGTGTTGTGTTGCTGAGCATTAATATCATATTTTTGACGGTTTATTTGTTAATAAAACTCAATGATGTTGTAATTTATTAGTCAATAAATAACTGATTTATTATTTTATTCTCAAAAATAAAAACAACAATCAAACAAAGATATGAATTTCATTTATAAATGAATAATAGGAACGATTATAATTCATTTGTATATTGAAATTCAAATTGCAACAAAAATATTCGAAACTACAATAAATTCTGTTTTCCATTAAAATGTGAATGCTGTTGCGCACTAAAAAGATTATAAGTTTTAAACTACGTGGTCGATTTCGCAAATTGTTGCCAAAATACGCCTAACTTCGTTCATTTTCGTCCCAGCTAGAACATATGCGAGTGCGGATACCAGAGATAGAAGATCTCAACTGCTCCAGGGTCTGAATAATTTTTATAAACAATTTATATAATTTATTTTAAATTCAATTCAATTCAATTCAAAAAGTTTGCTTTATTTAATATTAATGGTTTTTATAAATTTATATACAAATTTATCTTAAAGCTAGATTTATTTTAAAAGTTTAAATGGATTGTGATAAAAATTAGCCAGTTAGGTAAATAAAAGACAATAAAAATTATTAGCCCCGAATGCGGTTTTCGTTACATCTGTCGCGTTCAGTATATCTCAGCGACAAGGCAGATCCCTAGTTTTAATATTCTATGTAATGTACAATACAATGATATATATAATATTACGAGTTTCAGAATTATACATTCAATTTTATTTTTAACTTTCTTAAGGTATACGTTTTGCCGTGCTGTATATAGGACTTGATGCAGAGGATGATTTTAGAATTCTAAGTCAACATAGTCTTCAGACACAAATCCCGCAAAAATTATTGGATGCAAACTCAATGCCTACAATTTTGATGAACTATAAATATGAACTCCTAAAAAATTTAAAGGATTTAGGAATAGGAAATATGAAATATAAGGATATAAACTTTATTCAAAAACTTGATGCAACTTCTAAGTTAGATCCGTTTAACAATTTCATTTCATTTTATAATGAATTTTATGCATTGGAAACTCTTTATTTAAAAAATAGAAATGCAATTGATTATGCTCCACTTTATCAATCTTTGGCTGATGTTATTAAATCATTTATTAATAAAAATGAAAATAACCCAATATTATTATCAGCAGAACAAAAGATAGTGTTAGAATCAATGAATAATCTAATTGACAATAAAGCTTTTTCACTTCAATCAGCCTCGAGCGGAAATTTAATTATGAATATTAATTTACATTTGGAAACTTCAATAAACAATTGTGAAATCTTAAAACAAGATATAAGAGATAAAAGCGTATTAGAGTCGATTAATGATTCAAGTGCACAATATAGAGAAGAGCTTGATGAAAAAATTGATGAAGGATTTAATTATATTAACAGAGAATTAATACCGCGAATTAGTCAGTATCATGAAGCAATTATACAATATTGCGAGGGACCTTTAATAGAAGAAATTGAAAAACGTACGGATCAAGCCAAAAAAAATTTGAAAGATTTGAAATGGAAAATGGCTGCTGCAATTTTTTCAACTATATTAAATATTTTAAGTTTTGCGGCATGTTTATTTGGACCTGTTGGTATGTCGTTGACGGTCATATTTTGTTCATTTCAGAAAATATATTAACAAAATATCGCTTAATCTGTTTTTGTGATTAGCAAATAAAATCATATTTTTTTTTCTAATTTATTGTAGGTGTTGCTGTTGGAGCTGGAATGGCAGTAGTTGGTGGTGCTATTGGTAGTGCAGCAAATAATCCGCCATCCCCAAATAGTTATGCAGCGCAATTAAATTCTGCAGATCAGATGGAAAATGTTAATAATTATTTGAATAAAATGGAAAATGATGATGCTAAACTTGCTCAAATTCAGATAGAAATATTGTCCGAGTCAGATGATGAAGCTATAAAAGAATTGGTCACACAATTGCAAAGTCCAACATCAGGCGTGATATCGACAGCAAGTATTGATGAAGCAGTTGAAAAAATAGACAAGGACAAATTAACTACTCAAGGTAAGCGACATCTAAAATATGCAAAAAATGCGATTCTATATGGTGCTGTAGTAGTGAATACAGCTATTACTGTACAAGAGGGCTATAATAAAATATCAGGATTACGTGAATTAATTACTCAAACAGAGAAAGAAATCGAACAATTAGAGAAATTAAATTGTATGGTTAAAAATGAATTTGTTCCTTTTTTGAAGGAAGCCAAAAGGGCATTTACCAATGCATTCGACTCTTTGAAAACAGTATCACGGATAACCTTGACAGTTAAGAAGTGGACTATTTTGGAAGCTTTGGGTGAACTTCGAAAAGCTTTAAATCAAATTACTGCTACATTTCAAGTTAATTCTGACGTAGTTGAATTAGCAACTAAAATGGAACGAGCTATTGAATATATGATAACAATTTTTGATCAAATCCAAATTTACGAAGAGAAAAAAAGTTATATGAAAACTTTAGAGGAAATGTTATCAGCTCAACATAATTCAAATTTTGACATTGATATAAGCCTTAGACCAATTATGGAAAATATCAATGAAATAACAAAATTAAGTCTTGTAATGGATGAATATGATGATACAGTTAATAATTTGCGACATAACGCATTTCCTTATGGTGAACTTATTAGAGAAAACCAAATTATTCAACCAAATGAGGCAACAATTTCGAAAGAGTACTTTAAAGCGTTAATTGAATCTGTTTGCAATAATTTCAAATTAATTAAAACAAATTATGATAGTGATCATACTTATTTTGATCATACTGCATCAAGGAGCATCACTCATTTCTATCCAAACATAACCAGATCTTTTTTTGTTTTAAAAGGAAAAGATAATAAAGATAAAATAAGAAATTTACTTGAGGGACATCCAATTATTTTGGACCCTAGAATTGTTATGGGACATGAAAATTCTGTTAAATTTAATGTCTTTGAAATTAAGGTACAGTTACTTAAAGACGTTCCTGTTGAGTTAGGGCAATTATTTCAGAAATATATTATTAATATGATTCATGGCGGAAACTCGTATTACCAATGTGGAAATGCAAATTATTTAATTCCTAGTAAACCGGTAACAACTTATCGAAGTTTTGAGAAGATACATGGAAGTGATCAAGGATTTCATGAATCTACAAATCTTGGAGATTTAAAAAA
The DNA here is from genome assembly GCA_964007475.1 of Hybos culiciformis. Classification (NCBI taxonomy): domain Eukaryota; kingdom Metazoa; phylum Arthropoda; class Insecta; order Diptera; family Hybotidae; genus Hybos; species Hybos culiciformis. The sequence continues at coordinate 143,011,596 of OZ023273.1, read as the reverse complement.
TATGGCACCAATTCTGAGTCCGTATGCGACATGGACATTCCAATTGTTCGGAACCACAAAACCGTTAAGAAAAGACTATTCAAGATTGGTGCCTCTCTTGAATCACGCTGAAAATATAAATATAATGGCTGTGGGAAGTGGTTCAACTTTAAGTGATAATGAGAAATGTCCAGAAAACATGCACAAATATTATAAATTTGATTCTATTGTTAATAGCATTGAAGATAAATTTCTGTTTATTTAAACTATATTTTCAATTGTGGTAATGCTACTTCACAACTATTGTAAAACAAATTTTTATAATTTTTATAATGTTATGTTTATTTTAAAGTTAACATAATAATATACATCAATTTTTTTTAAATTCAGCTAGAAAATATGTTCTTAAATTTTTTTTTTTTTTTTCTTGAACGACCGATGGAAGTTGACGGAGGCAGAGCCGTATCCAGAGTTTGCGGCGCCTATGGCAAAGATTTAAAATGGCGCATACTATCTCAACTAAGGCTTCTGTTGAAACGAAAGTGTTCGAAAGTTTCATTCATAACTTTCATTTCATTTCATTTGATCGCTTTCAAAAATGTTTGAAATTACTTTCATTCTAGAATGAAATAATCAATCAATATGAAAGAAACAAATGAAACTTTCGAACACTTTCGATCATTGTATGTTAATAGTAATTTTAAAATTTTAGTCAATTTTTAACAAAAAAATAAAATAAAAAAATAAAACGCAGTCGAACAGAAAATAACAAAAAAAGTAAATACAACATATTTTCGTTACCGCTTATACACAATTTTTGTTTTTTTTTATGAAAACAAACAGGTAAATGCTTGTTACAACTGCAAATTTTTTTCATTTCGATTTTATATAGCAAAATAAAAAAAAAAATTTTTTTTAGATTTAATACTCGAATCTAGTTTATTCGCGGGACGTTTGTCCGACTTTAGTTTAACAATATAACGTTTATATATACGTAACGTTTATATATACGAAAGAAAAATTAAAAAAAAAAAAAAAAATTAATACTACGGAACCTTTTTTGGTTAAATGAATTTAATACGCTGTCCGAAAGATTTTTGGTTCCTATAATCGACATCTATCTATCCACTTACGAATTTTGATTTTGATTATTGAAATAAAGCGTTATTGTTGTTTAGCGAAAAAAAATTTGGACCTCTAAGCATTAAAAAAAAGTTATCTTTGTCGCTTAAAACAAGTTAACGCTTGACAGCCTTTTCGAAATTTCAATAAGTTCAATCATGTTGTGTTTTTATTTATAATAAGAAAATACAATAAAAATCCGTTGTATTATGTTTGAAATAGTACGAAAAAATGTTGTGTTATGTTGTGAATAATAAAAAAATGTTGTGTTATGTTTTTAATTTCATATTATTATTTTTTTGCTTACGCAGAGATTAGACTGGATAGTAAACTGGATAGTAAACTGATCATTGTATGTGTTTTTTATCTGTGTTTGTAAGAAGATAGTTGATTGAGTGTCTTTTTACTATCCTGATTTCTATCAAGATTTTTATCATGTTTTCCTTTTTTTTGTATTAATTTTTTTTGTTTTTTTTTTTAGTACAGTGATAAAAAAAAAAACAAGGCATACAATTTTTAATTTTGCATGTAAAAGTAAAAAAAAAAAATTTATTCTTTTTTTCTGACTGTGACTATCCAGTCAACTATCTTCTCAACTGTCTTGATTTAAATCCTGCTAGTAGAGAAGATAGTAAATTGACAATTAATAAAGTAATAAAATTTCACCAATACATTCAACTACTATCTTCGTCAAGATAGTAAAAAAATCCAGTCTAACCTGGGGGTTATATTGAAAATATTCCTTCCAACTAAAATTCGAAACTTTCGATTATTTCGAACAAAATAGAATGAAATAAATGAAAGTGATCGTTTCAAATGAAAGTACTTTCATTTAGAAATGAAACTTTCGATCAATACAAGTTTGAAAGTAATCACTGACCGAAAGTTGATCAAAAGAAGCCATAATCTCAACTATCATACAAAAAATTAACTTCCAATTTTTAATTTTGATCTATTTTAAATGTTACTAAATTATTATACGAAAAAAAGACAACATAAATTCTTTATAAATTCAACATAACTATTCAATTTGAAATTAATACATTTGTTGATTTTTAACAAATGCAATAATTTCAACAAATTCAATGCTAAGAAAATTTTTCATTTTAATTTAATTTTTCTTCCTTTAATCTAATGTTTGCAAATTCGTTGATAATTTCATCAACATTTGCTTCTTCAAACATATCATATATTTGATTGGCAATATAGCTAATCCACTTAAGGGATCTTGTTTCATTGTTGAACGCAAGTAATTTTTAATGAGCTTAAGTTTGCTAAAACTTTTCTCTCCACTAGCCAGCCACAGTTACTTGAAGTGTTAGTTAAATTCGTAAAGCAACATAAATATTTGCAAATTTTTCACACAAATCAAGTGCCACAATTTCCTTAAAAGTTCAAAATGATGTAAAGAGTTTAAATTTTTTAACACTTTGAAATTTAAAGCATTCGATTTCATTCAGCATCTCTCCGGAATCCAATATGAATACTCCAAACAAAGATCTTTCACTGCTTTATTAAATTCCATCATTAACTTTTCTCCCAACAAAAATTCAAATAATTTTCAAATAATTTAGCAAATTAACAAAAATTAATTTTGAATAAATTTAAGTAAATTTACTACAATTTTGAAATTTTGTACAAAGCTGTAATAAATCATGTTTATTAAGTAAAAACTGTTTAAAATTTGAAAAATGTAAAATTAGTGAGCGCCTTTTCAATCAGGCGCCTAGTTACTGCTCTGGACGGAGGTCAGGATTTCAATTCGCCAGTTGTAGTCTCGAAATATATTTAGCGTTCACCCTGATGCTATGAATATGAATTTACAAAGCAATTAAAACTTTCATGAAATCTCTGATATTGAGCTTTCACGAAGTTCCAAGGTTGTGAAAACAATAACCAGGTGTCTGCTGGATAGATAAACAAATTAATATCGATTATACTTTACAATCTAACAAAAAAGCAACGACCAACACAGATATATATAAAATAATATTTCTCGAAACAATAGCACAAAAATACAATGATAGCATACAATTTTATACTGATGGATCCGTCATTGACAATGAAATTGGCTGTGCATTCTACAACGAAAACATAGAAGCAACATTCCACCTGACTTCAAATTCTAGCATTTTCACAGCTGAACTATTTGCAATTTACCAAACTATGTCTCATATAAATATACATCATAAAAATATCAAGGTCCTCATATGCACTGACTCTAGTGCTCTTCAAGCTCTAGAAAATATTTATTCAATTAACCCACTCGTTCAAAAAATTAGAGAAATTAATTCCAAAACACGTAATCAGATATCCTTTTTCTGGGTACCCGGGCACGCCGGAATACTCGGAAATGAAAAAGCTGACCAACTCGCTAAATCTGCCATTAATCAACAAATATGCAACCATTTCTCTTTTATGTATAAGGACTTTAAACAAAAAATTAATACAATTTTAAAACAGGATTTTCAGGATATTTGGAATAATATTAATAACAATAAACTCAAATTAATAAAACAGGATACTACAAATTGGAAAAACTTAGATAAATTAAGCAGGAAAAACGCTATAGTAATAACCAGGTTAAGAATAGGTCACACAAAATTAACTCACTCCTATCTGTTTGATCCTGAATGCTTCACCCCACCACTATGTCAATGTAAACCAAATAACATAACACCTATCACAATTCGACACATTTTTGAAGACTGTCCGTTGTACACAGATCAAAGAAGAATTTATAATATAAATCTTAAAATTTTAGCCCAAGACAAAAAAGAAAGTTACAACAATATTATAAACTTCTTAAAAAAAATTAAAATCTTTAGTTCCATATAAAAAAAAATAATAATAATAATAATTTGAATAATGATTTTATCCCTTTTTCCTTTTTTTTTTTTTTTTTTTTTTTCTTCAGTTTTTCCATTTTTTTGTTTCATAAAATTTGTTTAAAATATATAAAATATTTAAAATAATGAAAAATGAATGTTTTCGATAAAAAATAAGTTATAAGTAATATCAATGAATTATTAAATATTGTTTAAAATATTTAAAATAATGAAAAATTAATATTTTTGATAAAAAATAAGTTATAAGCAATATGAATTATAAAATATATTAAGTTAATGAAAATAAGTTAAAAAAAAAAAAACTATGAATATTTACGCTCACATATATAAAAAAAAAAAAAAATTTTATGTAACAAGATATATCAATTCGGGCTTTATAAAACCAAAAAAGAGTTGTAAGCCCAAAAAATATCAAACTTTAAAAAAAAAAAAAAAAAATACAATTATTGAGCCTATACATTTTAACTATTTCGTATTATAGGCTTTGTTACATACTTACATATATTTATATGATTTGTTATTTCCGTTCAAGCAAACTGAAACAAAATTTCTGCTTTTTTCTACAATTGCCAGTTTTTTTTTGGATGTTCAAGTATAGTCGAAACTGTTTTTTTGGTTTGGAAAAAAAATAATTTTAAAAGTAAACACCAAAAACTACAAATAGGTACGGATTCTCAAAAGCTTACCTTCAGTGGCGTTTCTTGTCTTAAAGGAGAAAGCAACAAAAATTGTATAATATTTTGCTAAATCAAAAAGTTATACATTATCAAATTTGTATAAAATTTTTAATGTATGTGCAAAATATTTCGAAAAAATCCAATTGCATAAAATCGTATTATATATACAATGCTAAAAATTGAACAAAATAACTCATACGAATGTTTTGTTTTCAAGAGCACAAACAGAATATAACAGATGTCTGTAGAAGATGTACGTATAATGTAGATTTATTTCTACTTACCCAAAAGGGAATTCTTTTTCAAAAAGTTATTGATTATTTTCATACTTGTTTTTCTCAATTTTCAAGGTCAAGATATTGTGTTTTTCTTTCTCTAACTCCATGTTTGACTTCTACGAATATAGTATACATAATATATTAAATAATAATAAGTATTAAATTAATATTTACATAATTAAAATTTTGAAAAAAAAATTTTTGCATCGCAATTATTATGTTGTTAAGTAGAATTTTCTTCGATGTGAAATATGGATTAGAATGTGTTGCTATACTTTATAAAAATAATCTTTTGAATTGGAATTGTATAATTTTAGCTTCACATTCTACACTTGTGAATCATCCTGGGCACCATTTTTAACATCACATTTTCAGTGGTTATAAAAGTATATATATAGGTAGCGATTTTAATAGTTGGTGTACAAATTCTGTAACTTATAAAATATATCGAAAAAATTCAACCAGAAATAACCCGTACTTTTCTTTTTGCGCTCATCTTGCTATTACCTCACAATAATTCTTACTCAGCATTTGCTGTACGAAGAATTCGCTAGACTTTCATAACCAAGTCATTCTTTAAACATGTTAAGCTTCGAGCTAAGTTGCTATCAAAACCATCATGATATACAGTTTAAATTATTTTCAATAACCACTAAATAGTTTGTTTAATATATATATCTGGGACATAAAGACAGTTTTCTCTCACTAAAAAAAATTGATTAAGTTAAATTGGAGAAAAAAATTATTTTCCTACAAAATTTTAATAAAGGTCTATTGATGTATCGTAAAGTTGTGAAAAAAATGGTGTTTAATTATAGTTTATTTTAAAAGAACGTTTTCCATCAAAAATGAAAAAAAAATTACTCTATGTTTTCACTTTCGATCTGTCGTGCACTTAAAAACGCCTAGAACCATTAAAATAATTGACCGATCGAATAATATTTTTAATTGTAATATTTAGAACCAGTTCAATACTTCATTTATGAGGTGCTGTTCTATATTTGTTTGTTTCTGACTGAACACATTTATGCGAAAGTTATGTTCAAGTATTTTATTAAGTCAGTTCCAAAAAACCGTGCAAATATTTAACGCTGCCTACCCGAAAATTTCTAAATTACATTTTCAAGTTTCTTAACCTCGTTAATATTTGAAAGGTTATTTAATATGTGATATTTCTAGTTTTCGATAAAAAGACAGTGCTAATTCTGTTTTTGACTACTTTTGAATTTTTCAAAGTTCTCTTCATTTTGAGTATATTTTTCAACACTAATTTACAAAGCAAGGAATAAAAACAAACTACACATAAAACATTTAATTTCCTTTTAAATGGTTTTATATTGTAGAATATATTTTTCGCCAAAATTTGTTTAAGTAAAATTGAGGAAATGCTGATCAAAAAACCTTAAAATAGTAATGGTCTACTATTTCTACTTTAAGTAGACATATCATCTAACTGTAATGAATAAATTAATATTGATTGTCAAAAAAATTGATGGTAAATTTTTCTAATAATTTAATTCATAAGCTAATGTCAAGGGCTATTATATTTATATAAAAAAAAAACTATTTCAATACAATTATTAGCTCTGATAGCAAAATAAATATAAAGAATTGTTCAAATGATAAAAGTTTTAATTTATTTAGTTAATAATTTAACAATTTCACGAAATATTAGCAAATTCAAAATATTTTTAATTTCCAAGTTTAAAAGATTTCGAAACAGGGTTTTCGTGGTCCTTAAGAAATAAACAAAAACATAAGTTATAAAAAAATCTAAATTTTAGTGAGCACATCCTACATATCGTACATAATTAACATAATTAATTCCATACAAAAACACAAATTAAACAAATGAAATAGAAAATATTAAAACGTATTAAATCCCTATCCCATTGTAATTAGTTGGAATAGTGACACCATATGTTTTTTCTTCAAAATTTAACAAGGGATTACGAAATTGAAAAAGACAATATTCATGATCTTATCCAAAGTCTCACTGATAATGAGTTTATAGATTGCTTAGAAGAACTTAATAATTATTGTCGTCTTCTCAATTTACCAATAAGCTTTGTTGATTTATACAACAACTTGAATGAGGAATCAGGTTTAAATGAATTTTATAAAAATAACATAAATTAATATTTACAAAATACTCTTCATTATTTAGAAATACGAATAAAAATATTTTTTGTTTAATTTTTGTAATTTGCATTTTTTGTATGGAATGAATTTCTCTTATTAATACTTACTTTGTTTACATATATTAAGTAATTATGATCACCTTTTGCTGGGTTAAGTAAGTCCTCAAATTATGTTTTTGACATTAAATTTAACTTAAATTTTTTTAAACTTAATTTTTATGAGCAATTTTATATGCGTCGTGAAATTGCCTTATTCAGTTTTAGTATATAAGAAATTCGCTTAACTTTTGAATTTAATATCAATTTAAAAATTATCTAAAGTTAACTAAGTTATTAATATATTTTTGAATTATTATTTTTTTTTTTTCGAGTAAGAATTAGTTTTTTGAAAACATGAAATTAGCAATATGGATTGCAGTTTTGAATTTAAGTATAATAATTGTTTGTGCAGAGGATGCGTATGAGAATTCTTTGAGAAATAATATGGAAGTTTTTCAGCAGAAAATCAGTGATTACTTTGATATGAAAGGCGAAAAAACCAAGAATCTTCAAAATTTAACAAGGGATTACCAAATTGAAAAAGACAATATTCATGATCTTATCCAAAGTCTTCCTGATAATGAGTTTATAGATTGCTTAGAAGAACTTAATAATTATTGTCGTATTCTCAATTTACCAATAAGCTTTGTTGATTTATACAACAACTTGAATGAGGAATCAGGTTTAAATGAAGTTTATAAAAATAACATAAATGAATATTTACAAAATACTGTTCATTATTTAGAAATACGAATAAAAACTTCCAATTTCTTAATTCAGCTCGAAGAGTTTTTATCTAATTATGTTAAAATAATTACTGATAAAATTGTATTTGTAAATGCCTTAAATTATGTTAAATCCTTTATTGATGAAATTGACAGTATGTCAGGCCAAATTTTTGAAACACATTTTAAAAGTCTCCACGACGAATATCTATGTATTCCTGCTGTGTATTCAGTGCACGACACTATTAGTAATTGGGAATGGGATAACCCGTGCAAGCACGAAAAAATGGGAGATGAATATAATATTGCTAAGATACTAAAAGAAACCGGAATAATGGAAACTTCACTATCAATTTATGAAAAAAAATTCATTATAAATGCTTTAAGGTCAACTATATTGGAAGAACCAAATATTTCATGTTTAGATGAAAAAATATTTGTAACGGCTAATTATATTGGTTTTCACCAAAGAAGCTTATGGACTAAAATCGAATCAAAACCTTGCTATCAGGACGCAAAAACAATCGAATTGTATGCGTTTAAGAAAGCCTACACATATTCTGATTCAGATTCTGTTCGTATGTTTACACATTCAAATAAACCTGTAGTGATAGTAGCACCATTATGCGAAGCATATCCGTTAACTACCGTTTACGAAACGAACGATTTTAGTTTTATTGCTTTTGTTTGTGAAAATGAAATGCCAAGAACGATTGGACAAATATTTTATGGTAAGTTCTTAATTTGACTTCTTCATAGCATTGGCAACGTTATATTAGAATATTTTATTAAATAATTTCATAAAATATTTGTTTCTTTATTGACGAAGAATGTTCCAACAAACATGTGAAAAATATATCTTACTTTACCGACATTATTATTAATTTTTTCATATCATAAACTGAGATATTTTTAATGGCTCCTGTGGAATTTTACATTTTCAGTAAAGTTCAGTGTTAAATTTAAATTAAAAAAAAAATTATGTAGAATGTTTTTAAAGCGAACTACACAATATAAAACAATTTCTTATATTCACGTACATAGCCAAATACACATCCCTAATTCCAAACTGATTCCTTACTCAATACAGACTGTCCTTAAAATTTGTAATTTTAAATTTTTTATAACTATGAAAATTCTTATAAGATTTGAAATGAAAAACCGAGGACAAAAGATTGTGGGGTTAGGAATCTGTATGGAATTATAAATATGTTTGGGCTAAGAGAATTTAATTCATAATCAATCTAATTTTAATCTTTATGTTGCTGATATTTAAGATTCGAAGTGCTGTGTTGCTTAATATCCAATTTGGAATGGTTTATTTGTTTATAAAACTCAATGATGTTGTAATTTATTAGTCAATAAATAACTGATTTATTATTTTAATTTCAATAATTTAAAACAAAAATTAAATGAAAAAAAGAAAACCAAAGTCTTTAATTACAATTTGAAAAACTACAAATTTTTTGGCAAATAAATTCACAAATTTGTAAAATAAAACAAGTAGAATAAATTCAAATTCAATTCAATAAAATCAATTAGAACCGAAGACATTATCTAATCTAAAATTCAATTATATTTTGGATCCGATATCGGTTATTTACTTCTTAGGCTCGAATTTCATTTATAAATAAATTAATAAAAGAAACGATTATTTTTCATTTGTATTTTGAAATTCAAATTGCAATTGCAACAACAATAAATAAACTATAATAAATGATGTTTTAAGCTCGTTTTCCATTAAAAAAATCGGACTATGTGTTTTCACTTTTTGTCTGTTGCGTACTAAAATGATTATAACTTTTAAACTATATGGTCGATTTCGATAATTGTTGCGAAAATAAACATAATTTCGTTCACTTTCATCACCAGCTAGACCATATCCGAACATTATATAATTTATTTTAAAAGTTTTAATGGATGATTGTAATACAAATTAGCAAATCAGGTAAATAAAAGGCTATAAATATTAAAAGCCCCCAATTGGGTTTTCGTCACATCTGTCGCGTTCAGTAAATCTCAGCGACAAGACAGAGCCTATATAATGTACAATACAATGATATAATATTACGAGTTTCGCAGATTCAATTTTATTTAATAATCTTTTTTTTTAATTATTTATCTTTATTTCTATTAACTTTTTTTAAGGTCAGCATTGGGCCGTGTTTTATCTAGGACTTGATGGATGGGATGTTGGCAGAATTATGAGTCAATTTGGTTATGAGACAATAATCCCGCAAGAATTATTGGATGCAAACTCACTGCCTACAATTTTGATGAACTATAAATATGAATTCCTAAAAAATTTAAAGGATTTAGGAATAGGAAATATGAAATATAAGGATATAAACTTTATTCAAAAACTTGATGCAACTTCTAAGTTAGATCCGTTTAACAATTTCATTTCATTTTATAACGAATTTTATGCATTGGAAACTCTTTATTTAAAAAATAGAAATGCAATTGATTATGCTCCACTTTATCAATCTTTGGCTGATGTTATTAAATCATTTATTAATAAAAATGAAAATAATCGAATATTATTATCAGCAGAACAAAAGGTAGTGTTAGAATCAATGAATAATCTAATAGACAATAAAGCTTTTTCACTTCAATCAGCCTCGAGCGGAAATTTAATTATGAATATTAATTTACATTTGGAAACTTCAATAAACAATTGTGAAATCTTAAAACAAGATATAAGAGATAAAAGCGTATTAGAGTCGATTAATGATTCAAGTGCACAATATAGAGCAGAGCTTGATGAAAAAATTGATGAAGGATTTAATTATATTAACAGAGAATTAATACCGCGAATTAGTCAGTATCATGAAGCAATTATACAATATTGCGAGGGACCTTTAATAGAAGAAATTGAAAAACGTACGGATCAAGCCAAAAAAAATTTGAAAGATTTGAAATGGAAAATGGCTGCTGCAATTTTTTCAACTATATTAAATGTTTTAAGTTTTGCAGCATGTTTATTTGGACCTGTTGGTATGTCGTTGACGGTCATATTTTGTTCATTTCAGAAAATATATTAACAAAATATCGCTTAATCTGTTTTTGTGATTAGCAAATAAAATCATATTTTTTTCTAATTTATTGTAGGTATTGCTGTTGGAGCTGGAATAACAGTAATTGGTGATGCTGTTGGTAGTGCAGCAAATAACCCACCATCCCCAAATAGTTATGCAGCGCAATTAAATTCTGCAGATCAGATGGAAAATGTTAATAATTATTTGAATAAAATGGAAAATGATGATGCTAAACTTGCTCAAATTCAGATAGAAATATTGTCCGAGTCAGATGATGAAGCTATAAAAGAATTGGTCACACAATTGCAAAGTCCAACATCAGGCGTGATATCGACAGCAAGTATTGATGAAGCAGTTGAAAAAATAGACAAGGACAAATTAACTACTCAAGGTAAGCGACATCTAAAATATGCAAAAAATGCGATTCTATATGGTGCTGTAGTAGTGAATACAGCTATTACTGTACAAGAGGGCTATAATAAAATATCAGGATTACGTGAATTAATTACTCAAACAGAGAAAGAAATCGAACAATTAGAGAAATTAAATTCTATGGTTAAAAATGAATTTGTTCCTTTTTTGAAGGAAGCCAAAAGGGCATTTACCAATGCATTCGACTCTTTGAAAACAGTATCACGGATAACCTTGACAGTTAAGAAGTGGACTATTTTGGAAGCTTTGGGTGAACTTCGAAAAGCTTTAAATCAAATTACTGCTACATTTCAAGTTAATTCTGACGTAGTTGAATTAGCAACTAAAATGGAACGAGCTATTGAATATATGATAACAATTTTTGATCAAATCCAAATTTACGAAGAGAAAAAAAGTTATATGAAAACTTTAGAGGAAATGTTATCAGCTCAACATAATTCAAATTTTGACATTGATATAAGCCTTAGACCAATTATGGAAAATATCAATGAAATAACAAAATTAAGTCTTGTAATGGATGAATATGATGATACAGTTAATAATTTGCGACATAACGCATTTCCTTATGGTGAACTTATTAGAGAAAACCAAATTATTCAACCAAATGAGGCAACAATTTCGAAAGAGTACTTTAAAGCGTTAATTGAATCTGTTTGCAATAATTTCAAATTAATTAAAACAAATTATGATAGTGATCATACTTATTTTGATCATACTGCATCAAGGAGCTTCACTTATTTCTATCCAAACATAACCAGATCTTTTTTTGTTTTAAAAGGAAAAGATAATAAAGATAAAATAAGAAATTTACTTGAGGGACATCCAATTATTTTGGACCCTAGAATTATTATGGGACATGAAAATTCTGTTAAATTTAATGTCTTTGAAATTAAGATACAGTTACTTAGAGATGTTCCTGTTGAGTTAGGGCAATTATTTCAGAAATTTATTATTAATATGATTCATGGCGGAAACTCATATTACCAATGTGGAAATGCAAATTATTTAATTCCTAGTAAACCGGTAACAACTTATCGAAGTTTTGAGAAGATACACGGAAGTGATCAAGGATTCCATGATTCTACAAATCTTGCAGATTTAAAAAATATGGCACCAATTCTGAGTCCGTATGCGACATGGACATTCCAATTGTTCGGAACCACAAAACCATTAAGAAATGACTATTCAAGATTGGTACCTCTCTTGGATTACGCTGAAAATATAAATATATTGGCTGTGGGAAGTGGTTCAACTTTAAGTGATACTGAGAGCTGTCCAGCAAACATGCACAAATATTATAAATTTGATTCTATTGTTAATAGCAATGAAGATAAATTTCTGTTTATTTAAACTATATTTTCAATTGTGATAATGCTACTTCACAACTATTTTTTATAATATCTAATTGTTTGTTTATTTTAAAGTTAAAATAAAATGTTACTAACATAATAATATACAGTAATTTTTTTAAACTCAGCTAGAAAATTTTTTCTTAAATTTTAATTGTTTTGAACGACCGATGAAAGTTGACGGAGGTCAGGATTTCAATTCGCCAGTTCTAGTCGCCAAATTTATTTAACTTTCAGCCTGATGCTATATGAATTTACAAAGCAATTAAAACTTTCATGAAATATCTGAAATTGAAAATATTGAGCTTTCACGAAGTTCTATGTAGGGAGTGCAATGCCAAAACGAAAAATTTATACCGGTATTTCGGTAATTAAAAATTTCAATATTGAAATCAAAAATTCAATTTACTTAAAATCGTATTATATATACATCGATAAAAATTGCTCAATATAAGTCATACGAAAGTTTTGTTTTCAAGAGAACAAACAGGATAAAACAGATGTCTATAGTAGATGTACATAATGTATTATTTATTATGTTTCCAATTTTAGTGTAATGAATTACTATAAAATTACAAGTGTTGAGCACTAACTACTAAGGTCTTAGCTCTTACATAATGTAGATTAATTTCTACTTTCCAAAAAGGAATTTTTTTTCAAAAAGAATTTTGTCCGCGTATCAAAATATTTTTTGTCCGAAATGTGTAGTAAATTTTTGAGTTGTTTTGGTGTATAATGTAATTTTTATTTAATTGTACGAAAGTTATGGGTTATTTATATTCATATTTGTTTTTCTCAATTTTCAAGGTAGAAATATTGTATTTTTCTTTTTCAAACTCCATGTTTGACTTCTACGAATACCGTAAACATATTATTTACATAATATATTAAATAATATTAAGTATTAAATTAATGTTTACATAATTAAAATTTAAAAAAAAAATTCTTGCATTATTATGTTGTTAAGTAGAATTTTTATCGATATGAAATATGATGTTATACTTTATACAAATAATTTTTTGAATTGGAATAGTATAATTTTAGCTTCACATTCTACACTTTTGAATCACCCTGGGCACCATTTTTAACAACACATTTTCAGTGGTTATAAAAGTACACTGAGCCAAAAAAGGCGTACTAAATTTTAGGACTTTTGGTATTAAATCAAGTTCTAGTATTTTTATACAGAAAACAACAACAAATACATTTTTTTTATAAAAAAAAAACAACATTTAAGTTCTTTCGGTATCATATCAAGTACAAACTGCTCTAAAATCGTAAAATTAATGCCTAGAGGCATAATTTTTATGCCCAGAGGCAAGATTTTTAGTACCAAGAGAATTAATGTTATTCCCAAAATTCTTGAGTTAAAATACTTGAATAATTTTAATACTATGGCCGAATGGTAGAGTGGTTGAATGAAATGCTTAAGACCGAGGTTCGAATCCCGACGAAATCATAAGAAAAATGTATACGATATTTATATTTTCTATTTTGTGCACAAAATTAAAATAAAAAAAATTTTTTTTCTGTTTCGGTTTTTGTTGCGGAAAATACATGATTTTATGCATTTTTACATGATTTTAGCACGTTTTTTATCTCAGTGTATATAGGTAGTGATTTTAATAGTTGGTGTACAAATTCTGCAACTTATAAAATATATCGAAAAAATTCAACCAGAAATAACCCGTTTTTTTCTTTTTGTGCTCATCTTGCTATTACCTCACAATAATTCTTACTCGGTATTTGGTGTACGAAGAATTCGTTCGAATTTCATAACCAAGTCATTCTTTAAACATGTGAAGCTTCGAGCTAAGTTTCTATCAAAACAGTCATGATATACAGTTTAAATTATTTTCAATAATCACTAAATAGTTTGTTTAATATATACACATATCCGGAACATAAAGACAGTTTTCTCACACTAAAAAAAAGTTTATTAAGTTAATTAGGAGAAAAAAATTATTATCCTAAAACATTTTAAAAAAGGTTTATTGATGTGTCGTGAAGTTGTTCAACTTTGAAAAAAAATAGTGTTTAATTATCGTCTGCTCAGAAATGAAACAACGTATGATATTTATACGTCATTATTAGATAATAGCACCATTCGATTCCTCGTACTCGATTTTATAAGTACAACTTATTTGCAATATTCTTAATGTTGATTAAAATATGTTTTTTAGATGCAAATTTTACGTTACTTGATGTTTTTCCATACATTTTTTTTAATTTTCAAATCTTTAAACTTAAATTACTCGAAACTATACTTTTCATTATACATCGTTTCATTTCTCAGCAGACGTTATAGTTTATTTTTTAGACCGCTTTCCATCAAAATTGAAAAAAAATTACTCTATGTTTTCACTTTCGGTCTGCCCGTCTGTCTGTCGCACACTTAAAAATGCTTAGAACCATTAAAATAATTGACCGATCGAATAATATTTTTAATTGAAATATTGAAAACAAGCTCAATACTTCATTTATAAGATAATGTTCTATATTTGTTTGTTTCTGACTGAACACATTAATGTGAAAGTTATGTTGAAGTATTTAATTAAGTGAAAGTATGTTGAAGTATTTAATTAAGTCGGTTCCAAAAAACCGAGCAAATATTTAACGCTGCCTGCCCGAAAGTTTCTGAATTACATTTTCAAGGGTCTTAACCTCGTTAATATTTGAAAGGTTATTTAATGTGTTAAATTTTAGGCTACATGACATAACCGCGAATGTCATAACCGTGAAACTTTTTTGTTATAACTGCGAAATAAAAAATAAAAGTGTCATAACCGCGAAAAATGTCTTATATATTTTTTTGTCATAACCGCGAAAAAATATGGCAAAAAATTTAAAAAATTTCGTTTCGCCGTTATAACAAAAATTTTTGTTATAACCGCGAAACACAAAATTTCGATTTTTATCATTTCGCGGTTATAACAAAAATTTTTGTTATAACCGCGAAATGACAAAAATCGAATTTTTGTGTTTCGCGGTTATAACAAAAATTTTTGTTATAACCGCGAAACACAAAAAATCAATTTTTATCATTTCGCGGTTATAACAAAAATTTTTGTTATAACCGCGAAACATAAAAATTTGTTTTTTTTCATTTCGCGGTTATAACAAAAATTTTTGTTATAACCGTGAAACACAAAAACTCGACATTTTGAAAAATGAAATAAGACCTGGATAAAAAAAAGTTGAGAGATAAGCACACGGAGGGGAGTTATAACCGAGAAACACAAAAATTCGATTTTTATCATTTCGCGGTTATAACAAAAATTTTTGTTATAACCGCGAAAAACTTAACATTTTTTTTGTCATCACCGCGAATTCGCGGTTATGACAAAAATAAAATTAGTTTCGCGGTTATAACAAAAATTTTTGTTATAACCGCGGAACTCATACAAATTCTAGTTTCGCGGTTATGACAAAAAAATTTCGCGGTTATGACATTCGCGGTTATGTCAGTTGACCTAAATTTTAACATTTCTAGTTTTCGATAAAAAGACAGTGCTAATTCTGTTTTTGACTATTTTTTGTAAATTTTTCAAAGTTCTCTTCATTTTGAGTTTATTTTGAGTATAACACTAATTTACAAAGCAAGGACCAATATCAAACTACATATAAAACTTTAAATTTCGTTTTAAATGGTTTTATATTGTAGAATATTTTTTACGCCAAAATTTGTTTGAGTAAAATTGCGGAAATGCTGGTCAAAAAACGTTAAAATAGTGATGGTCTACTATTTCTACTTTCCGTAGACACATCATCTAACTGTAATCAATAAATTAATCTTGATCGTTAAAAAATTGATGGTAAATTATTACAATTTAATTCATAAGCTAATGTCAAGTACTATTATAATTATAATATAATAAATATTTTTTAACTATTTCACATACCATTATTAGCTTTTTAATATTTAAAAAGCTTGTTTAAGTTTTTTGAATGTATCAAAATAAATATAAAAAATTGTTTAAATAATAAAAATTTTACTTTATCTGGTGTTAGTTATATTGAACAATTTCAGGAAACAACTTCAAAAGAAGGTCGAAATGTTTTATTTTAATTCGATCTATAATTTTTGTTCTTGTGATGCTAAAAAACATAAAAAAGAATATGAAATTTGAACTTTTTTGTACATTCATACATTATTATGTATTAAGTAGTTTGGACAGCTTCGTCTGAATGCTGACCTTAAGTCACGTTTTTAACATTAAAGCTGGGGTTCAAATTCTTAAACTTTGCAATCAAAATTTTCGTGAAATTGCCTCATTCAGTTTTAGTATATCTAAAGAATTCACTTAACTTCTGAATACAATTTCAAGTTTATTTTCTTTTGAAACGTACGTTATTATAATAATTTTTGTTCATCATTATATAATTTCACTTTTTGATATCATTAATTTAGATAGGTATCTGAACTGTATACGTATCTGAACTGTATATTTCTGTTACTTAGTAGGAATTAGTTTATTAAAAATATGAAATTAGCATTATGGATTGCAGTGTTGAAATTGATTATGGTAATTGTTTGTGCAGAGGATGACTTTGAGAATTCTTTAAAAAATCGTATGGAAGTGTTTCCACAGAAATTAACTGATTACTTTAATATGAAAGGCGAGAAAACCAAGAATCCTGAAAATTTAATAAGGGATTACAAAATTGAAGAAATCAACATTCTTGATCTAATACGAAGTTGTCTTCATATTGACCTTAAAAATTGCATAGCGGAAGTTAATAATTATTGTCGTCAACTGAATTTACAAATAAGCTTTGTTGATTTATATGAGAACGTGAATGAGGCATCAGATTTAAATGAGGTTTATAAAAATAGCATATATAAATATTTACAAAAGGCTCTTAAGAATTTAGAAATACGAATAAAAATTTCCAATTTCTTAATTCAGTTCGAAGAATTTTTATCGAATTATGTTAAAATAATTATTGATAAAAATGTATTTGTAAAAGCCTTAGAATATGCTAAATCTTTTATTGATGAAATTGATAAAATGGAAGACAGTTTATCAGGCAAAATTTTTGAAACATATTTTGCAAAACTCTACGACGGACATCTATGTACTACTGATGTATATTCGGTATATGATATTAGTGGTTGGCCTGATTGGAAAAACCCTTGCAAGAACGAAAAAAGTATATATGAATATAATATTGCTAAGTTACTTAAAGAAACTGGAGTAACGGACACTTCACTAACAATTTATGAAAAAAAATTCTTTATAAATGCTTTAAGGTCAACTATATTGGAGGAACCAAATATTTCATGTTTAGATGAAAAAATAGTTGTAACAGCTAATTATATTAATTATCTTCAAAGAAGTTTATGGACTAAAATCGAATCAAAATCTTGCTATCAAAACGTAAACACAATCGAATTGTATGCATTTAAAGAAGCCTACTCATATTTTGATAGAGATTACATTCATAAGTTTACGAACTCAAATAAACCGGTAATGATAGTCGCACCATTATGCAAAGCGTATATGTTTGTTTACGAACACGTAACGGACGATTCTAGTTTTATGGTTTTTGTTTGTGAAAATGAAATGTCAAGAAGTATTGGAAGTATATTTTTCGGTAAGTATCTTATTTTAAGTTCTTAATATTTTGTCAGTGACCTGACAAAAAAAACCATAGGGGCTTAGCGCCCATAATGGACAATGGCTATGTGACAAATTTCGAAATCCCTTTTTTTGTACATTTTTCTGATTTCCTTCATTATTTAAACGAAAAAACGTCTGATAGGTATCTGAACCTCTTTTTGTGACAGCTTCGGTGGTAATGCTTTGGTTGAACAAACATTTAATTTTGTTAGATATTTTTTTTTTTATTTTTTTTTACGTGCTTATATTTTTTTCAGGTCGCCATTTTTTCGTGGGCTATCTAGGACTGGATGGACCGGAAAATTTCGTAACTAAAGATACCTCTGAACGTGAGGAAAAAATTCCACAAAAATTATTGGATAAAAACTCAATACCTTCAATTTTGCTAAACTATAAATATGAATTTATGAAAAATGTAAAAGATACAAATATGAAGTATGAGGATATAACCTTTATTCAAAAACTTGATACAAGTTCTAAATTGAATCCATTTTACAACTTATTTTCATTTTATAATGAATTTTATGCATTGGAAAAACTTTATTTAAAAAATAGAAATGCAATTGATTATGCTCCACTTTATCAATCTTTGGCTGATGTTATTAAATCATTTATTAATGAAAATAAAAATAACGCAAAATTATTACCAGCAAGTCATAAAGTAGTGTTAAAATTAATGTATAATCTGATAGAAAATAAAGCTTTTTCGCTTGAATCATCTTCAAGCGAAAATTTAATTATGAATATTAATTTACATTTGGAAACTTCAATAAAAAATTGTGAAATCTTAACACGAGATATAAGAGATAAAAACATATTAAATTCGATTAATGACTCAAGTGAACAATATAGAAAAGAACTTGATGAAAAAATTGCTGAAGGATTTAATTATATTAAAAGAGAATTAATACCGCAAATAAATCAGTATCATGAAGCCATTATTAAATATTGCGAGGGACCTTTGCTACAAGAAGTTCAACAACGTAAGACACAAGCTCAAAAAAATTTAAGAGATTTAAAATGGAAAATGGTTGCTGCAATTTTTTCAACTATATTAAATGTACTTAGTTATGGCGCATTTTTATTTGGTCCTGTAGGTATGTTGTCGATAATATTTCTTTATTTAAGAAAATTAATAACCGATAAATCTGTGTTTGTGATTAGCATTTAAAATCATTCTATGTTTCTAATTTATTGTAGGTGCTGCTGTTGGAACTGGAATACAAATAGGAAGTGGTGCTGTTGGTAGTGCAACAAATAACTTACCATCCCCAACTAGTTATGCAGCGCAAGTAAATTCTGCAAATCAGGTTGAAAATATTAATAAATATTTTAAAAAAATGGAAAATGATGATACTAAGCTTGCTGAAATTCAGATAAAAATATTGTCCGTATCAAAAGATGCTACTGTTAAAAAATTGGTTGAAAAATTAAAAAATCAAAAATCAGGCGTGATATCAACAAAAGATCTTGATGAAGCAGTTGAAAAAATAGACAAGGATAAATTGTCTGCTCTTGGTAAGCGAGATCTGAAATATGCAAAAAATGCGATTCTATATGGTAGTGTAGTAGTGAATACAGTTGCGACTGTAAAAGACGGCTATGATAAAATAACAGGAATGAGTCAATTAATTATTGAAACAGAGAAAGAAATAGAACAATTAGACAAATTGAATTCAATAGTTAAAAATCATATTATTCCCTTTCTGAAGGAATCGAAGAAAGCATTTTCTAATACATTTGACTCATTAAAATCAGTATCAAGGACAAAATTGACAGTTAAGAAATGGACTATTTTAGAAGCGTTAGGAGAACTTCGAAGAACTTTAAATCAAATTACTGCATCATTTCAAGTTAATGCTGACGTACTTGAATTAGGAAATAAAATGGAACGAGCTATTCAATATATGATAACAATTTTCGATCAAATTCAAATATACGAAGAGAAAAAAAGTTATATGAAAACTTTAGAGAAAATGCTATCAGCTCAGCATAATACAAATTATGACATTGATATAAGCCTTAGGCCAATTATTGAGAATATCAATGAAATAACAAAATTAAGTCTAATAATGGATGAATATGATGATACAGTTAATGGTTTGAGACATAACGCATTTCCTTATGGTGAACTTATTAGAGAAAACGAATTTATTCAACCAAATGAGGCAAAAATTTCGAAAGCATACTTCAAAGAGTTAATTAAATCTGTTTGTCTAAATTTTAATTTAATTAAAACAAAGTATGATAAGAATCAGACTTATTTTGATCATACCGCATCAAGGAGCTTAACCCATTTCTATCCAGAGGAAACAAGATCATTTTTTGTTTTCAAAGGAAAAGATAATAAAGATAAAATAAAAAATTTACTTGAGGGACATCCAATTATTTTGGACCCTAGAATTACTATGGGTCTTGAAAATTCTGTTAAATTTAATGTCTTTGAAATTAAGATAGAGTTACTTAAAAATGTGCCCGTGGAGTTGGAGCTATTATTTCAGAAATTTACTATTAATATGATTCATGGCGGAAACTCATATTACCAATGTGGAAATGAAATCTTTTTAATTCCTAGTAAGCCGGTTACAACTTATCGAAGTTTTGCGAAGTTAAAAGGATCCGATAAAACATACCATGAATCTAGAAATCTTGCAGATTTAAAAAATATGGCACCAATTCTCAGTCCGTATGCGACATGGACATTCCAATTGTTCGGAACCAGAAAAGCGGAAAGAGAAGACTATTCAAAATTGAGACCCCTCTTGAATCACGCTGAAAGTATAAATATAATAGCTGTGGGGGAGGGTTCAACTTTAAGTGATAATCAGCAATGTCCAAAAAATATGCACAAATATTATAAATTTAATTCTATTTTTGATAGTCCTAAAAATAAATTTAAATTTATTTAAAGTAAATTTTTTTTTTTTTTAGAATTATCATCGTTATAATGTTTATTTTAAAGTTAAAATAAAATGATATCAACATAACGTAACACCTTATACACAACACAGTAAATTTATTTTTAATTTAATTATTCAAAATTTGTTCCTAAATTTTAATTGCTTCAAAAAGACCGTTGAGGGAAGTCAGTATTTCAGTGCGCCAATACTTAGTCCCGAATTATTTTTATGCTTCAGTCTGATGCTTTATAAATTTAAAAACAGGGTCTGGTATTGAATATATATTTACGCAATATTAATTTTGGTGTCGATTTTATGACAAAATTAATCTTCTCGTAAATGTAGATATTAACTATTTGATGTAATTCTTTTTTGATAACGATTTATTCAAACAAACTGAACCAAAGTAAAATAAAATAAATGAATTAAATTCATTAATACAAATAGGTAAATATCTAAATACAATTGCTAACCGAAGTAAGATTTCAGCCTCAATTGTTTCCAAATTAGAACAAATTTTCCATCAACCCCACTAAAATTTTTTTTAATTTTCACGAGCAGTTTCAAAACTATTAAAAATTGCAATCACGAGTTATTTACACCATTTAGACCCTGTTAAAACCGGTCTATAAACATTTTTTTATTTTTATGTACTGCTTTTTAGTTGAGGGACGGAAGAGTAGAGTGCATGATTCCCTCATCGTTTTTCCTGAACCCAGTTGCAATCCTTAGTTATAAATCAAGGGCTAAGCCTTTTTTTTTTAAGATCATTCATTTTCAGTTCCCAGCCCAAATCCTTAGACACCATCAAAAGAAATGCCAAACAATATTGCAATCCTGTTCTATGTTTCTTTTTTATAACGTCTCTAGTTGACTTTCTTTTTAATTTTCAATTAGCTAAATATTAGTAAATAAGAATGTAAATATACTAAAAAATTGACCAAAGATTTTTCGTTAGTCAATCGATATAGGCAAATGGTTAAGAAGAAGCGTGGCCACTTTGCGTTTGAAGTTTTTTGTGGCCAGCGAGATTCATCATATCTTTACAAAATATATTTATTTTATAATGGTTAAAGTAGTAAAAACCAATGTATTGAAAAATACATTATTTGTGCATCCATATAATCAAAAATCAACTGACGAATTTTCTTTTTTATAATTATAAAAAAAAATTAACTTTGATTTTAATAAATAATATTCTTGGGAATATGTCACAGATATTAGCTGTTTTTATTCATGAGTTTACAGTTTACAGAAAATTTTAATATGGGGATACATAACTTTATATGTGGCCCGTGGAGTTGGCCACTCCTGGTTTAGAAGAATTTTTAAGTTGGAAATTGATGAAATTTACTAATTCAATTCACAAATAGGAATTTTTTTTCAGAAGTTCTTATAGTACAATTTTGAATTCAATTTTTACACTCAACTTTACTATATATTCGTGTACAAGAGTTTAACAACATACTTATTTCCGCAAAATAATTCTTTAAATCATTTGAAAATTCTATCGTATATATATACAAAATAAACATAGATTTCATATTAAGAAAGTTAATCCTTTTTACAAACATGACAAGATAAAATAGGGATAAAGGTGTGTATACCAACTTGATGAAAAAAAAATTCTTATTTTCTCAATTTTTATTTTTTGTTTTTTTTTTGTGTTGAAAAAATTTGTAAAAGAAAAATTTTTCTGTAAAATAAAATATGTGTACATATAAGAAAAATTAAGTATATAAAATAAAATAAAGTAAAATTTATTATTAAATGCACACATAAAATCAAAAAAAATAGAAAAAAAAAAAAGGATAATGTGCTATGAGAATTGTACAAAATATACTTAAGAAACTTAAACAATATTCTTTTTATTCTTATTTCTTGTTAAACATATAAAAAAGAGTAATATAGGATAAAGGTACATAAATCTAGAAAAATTTTCTCTTTTTGCCAAAAAAAAAAAAAAAAACAATAAAAAATATAAAAGCTAAGTTCATTAACAAAGATATGGTTTTAAAATAACACATAAGCTATAAAAAAAAATAAAAGAAAATAAAAATAAGGATATATATATATATATGTATCATTCAATCTTTGTAAATAAACATTGATATCCTCAAAGGATTTTTATTTTCTACATTGTATATAGAGCTGCAAAATTTAAATTGTACCTTATATTATATTATGTGTAATGTATCGATTTAATAACAATAATATGATATTCGAATATACACTCAAATTGAATTCACTGTGGCATATTATTGACACTATATAGATAGAAAAAGCAACGTACCATGCAAATTAAATTGTGTATTAATTTTAAACTTTATTTTCTTTTATTGATTTTTTCATATTCAATTCAAATTTTTATTTTTTTAGCTAGCTTCTAGTTTTTCCAAAAAAAAAAATTCAATATTTTATTTGTATATTCAATTTTTATTACTTTACCTAACTTGTCAATACTCTGAAGATGTGTGTGACAGCTATAGTTACATTCTTACATTCTTTTAAATCGAAACTTGAACAACACCGCGATTACGCGATTTTTGAACAATTTTAACCAGTTGTTTGTTTGCTTTGATTTTGGATTTGTTTGAAATGGAACTAAAATTTTTAGCTGTGATTCGAAGAGTACCTCCCATACAAAAAATCGAATGTTCACCATATCTACCATATGCACTATTAGCTACCCGAAGTTTCAAAAAATATAAATCGCTGCATAAATTTCGTTAAGCCAAAAATTGCCCAAGACTGCATGTAGCGAATAGCGCGCACAATATTATTTCAGAAAATTCAAAGCTTAATATAGAAATCATTTCATCAAATGATGCCTTATTATTTGTTTCACTTTACATTTTACATAGCTAACAAAAAAAGAAATCACATTTGATAAAAAATAAAAACATTTTAAAAATAATGATTTAATGGAATTTTATTTGTTGTTTTGCATATAAAACGTGAGGTAATTTTTATTCGATTTTATGTTTTGACTAAAAATATGCTGATACCAAAAAATAAAAAAATAAAATAATTTTTATTTCTTTATTTTATATATTCAAATCATGAGAACATATTTTGTGGTAACAGCTTTTCTTAAAAAAAAATATTTTAAATCTTATTTTTTTGGCAAATATTGAGTTTCAAGATAAAACCACATAAATTGAAGCATTTTTGGTTTTATACTATTTTTTGATTTTTCCTTTTTCAAAAAAAAAAAAATTATTTTCAATTATTTTTCCATGAAAAACATATGAAAAGTACACAGTAGAGAGCAAAAAACAATATTCTTTTTTGTGTTACTTTGGGTTAATTGAATTGATATTCCCTTTTAAACTAACCAAATTTAATAATTAATTAAATGAAAATTTAAAAAAACATAAACCTCACACAGGAAGTGGAAGATTTCATCCAGCAGCATAGCGTAAATAAATTGAAAGCTTAATTTGAAGAAAAAATATATGCGGTTCTTCAATTAATAAGACTTAGTATAGTAGGTACAATCATCGACATGCTGTAAGGGTCGTTATGCTACGGCATATTCATTCTTATGAGTTCGATTCCCATCTCGAACTAGAATTAGTGTCGATTTTTCATTTTGTTAATCTCAATTTAATGTTTATTTTCATTAAACTGTGAGATAAAACGGTATTTAAAAAAAATAATAATAAAACAATTCTTTGGGTTAAAAAAAACCACTAACTTAACAATAACTTAACACCAATAATTCAATGCAAGAAATTGACAGTGTCAAAATAAAACAGGCATCAAGAGTTAAATTTTTAACTGAAAAAAAAATTTAAAATATCACAATATGACATTTAAACAAACCTATGTACCAAAAATATGAAATTTGACAATAAATATAAAATTCTTTCTTTCTTCCTTTTTTTTTTTTGTTGAATTTTATTTGAATTTTCAACACGAAAGAGTTGAAACAAAAAAATTAATATTTTCAGTTCAGTGAATTTAAACAAGGATTGGTATTAAATATTTTATTTGCAAAGGTTATTATTAATTTTTTTTTTAAATTTTTTTGTCAAATTTTATGAAAAATCATTTCAAATTTTTTTTTGGTACACTGAGAAAAAAACCATAGTATAATTATACAAAAACCTAGTATAAAATACACAAGGCTTCGGCAGTTTTCAGCCTACCAAGTTCTTGTATAAAATAACTAAGTTAATTTAGTTGTTTTAACAAAGTTAAGCTTTGTTAAATCAACTTAGTTTTTTGTATAAAAATATACTTTTTAATATGTTAATTTATCGAAGTGGCTTAGGTAATTTTAGATAATCGGACTGTACAAAATAACAAAATATAAAACCTCTCAAATGAATGCATCATCGGCAAAAACATCTCAAATGTTTTTTTTTTTTTTTTTGTTTTTTTTTTGTTTTTTTTGGTTTTTTTTTGTGTTTTTTTTGTTTTTTTTTGGTTTTTTTTGTTTTTTTTCTTTGTTTTTTTTTGTTATTTTTTTGGGCTTTTTTTATCTTTTTTTTGTTTTTTTTTATTTAAACGGTCAACCATCTAAGTTCTATCACAACGAGACGTTGCTTAACCGCTTTGTTCAATGTTATGTAGTCTTCCACTGATTTATGCCAGTAATATACAACAATGTATTAAATAAAAAATATAAATTCGCTATCTATTAAAACTTTATACATTTGTTTAAGTAATTTATACAAGCACTTGTATAAATTTTTAAATGATTTGTCGAAGTTTTCATACAACCTTTATACATTGTTTTAGTAATTTATACAAGCATTTGGATAAACAGTTGCTTCACTTGTATAAATCTTCTAATTTTTTTTGATGAAAACAATGTATAATATTACCAATAACTTGTATAAAAAAACTATGATTTTGGAATTTAGTACAATTTTTTTTACCCAAGTCAACTTGTATAATATTACTATAGTTTTTATTCTCAGTGCAGCGAAAACATAATGAAGGTTGGAAAAGTTAAAAAAAATTAAAAATTAATTCAATGAATAAAATAACTTTTTAATAACTTTTTTATTATATAATTGTAAAAAAAAAAAATAGATGATAATTATATTATTTTTCATCTTCTAAAAACCTTTTTGAATTTTATTTCAAAAATTTTATTTCATTAATAATATATATTATTGTACAATACTTTAGATATATGTCACCCTTTAGTGAATTGAATTTTCCATATAATATTAAGAAGCTTAACTACTTATATAGTATTATTATATTTTTTTTTTTTTTTATTCCTGCACGATACAAGTTCTTGGCATTTTAGCCTATCTTGGATACTAGCTGTAATTTCTTTCCAGCTTAATGCCTATTATATATTTAATTTTCCATAATGTATGCATATATAAATAAGATAGTAAATAAATAAAATAAAGGATCGGCTTAATAAAAATTCTAGTCCTAAAACTTTCAATATGATCAGTTCGTTATTTTACTAAAAGTCCCAATGCCGAGTTATAATCATTATAATAATGTCAAATATTATGTACATTATGCCTACTTAGATATATCGTATAATATCCATTCCAAATTAATTCTATCCATTTAACCTGAAAAATACTAAAAGCCGTTTTTCATTTCATTTGGCTTCTTTTAACTGCAGAAGCATTGCCTCTATCAACAAATTCAATGAATTCAGGAATCTACTTACTGAATTACCAAAACGTCCAACTATTATCTGTTTACAAGAAACTTGGGTAAATGACCATTTAAAACAATTATATAATTTAGCTTCTTATAAATCAGTGTTTTCCTGTCGCGGTGACGGCTACGGCGGTGTAGCAATATACATAGATAGGACTTTCGAATTCCAACTCCTGGATAAGAACGAAGAACTTTTGAACTATTTATTAGTGGAAATTCCCAATATTAAAATAAAAGGAAAGTCGTTAAAAATCATGAATTTCTACCGTCCTCAGCAGTACTCACCAATTCTTTTCATTGAAAAAATATCGTCGTTAATGGATTCTAGTCTGCATGATCCTATTTTGCTTGTTGGTGATTCGAACATTAATTCTATGGAAGAGTCACCAATTTCCAGTGAATATTTAAACAATATATCGACACTTGACTTCTGTATATGTAATATCTTTCCAACTAGAATTTCATCCAATACATTAATAGATCAAGTTATTTTTAATAATTCTTTCATCAATAATTTATCGATTAATACTATAGCTAATGATTTCAGTGATCATAGTGCTATTATTATTAACCTACCCACTAAAATCAAAACCACTATGACATCCCCAACAAAGGTAAAGTGTATCAATTACGACCAAATAAAGATTTCTTTAACCAATTCCATCTTAGCTTCTAATTTTAATATTTATGAGAACCCAAACGATTTTTATAATTATTTGCAAAGCATGATCATATCAGCCATTGAAGTTGGAACAACAACAAAAATAATCAATAGCAAAAAAGCCTTGTCGGCACCTTGGGTCAACTCTCATTTATGCAAATTAATTTCAATTAAGAACTCACTCAGGAAAAGACTAAAGAAACAATCAAATAACTCATTTCTTCTTCGTAAATTTCAAAGATTAAATAATTTAGTTAAACTTTGCTTGAAAATTTCGAAGTCAAATTATTATACAAAAAACATTGAAATATGCAATGGTGATTCCAGAAAAACTTGGAAATTTTTAAACTCCATCCTAGGGAGAGAAAGGGACGGAAAAATTAGTGAACTCATGGCTGAGGACGGTACTATAACATCTGATGGTACGGAAATGGCTAACATTATGAATAATTATTTTGCTACCATAGCAATTCAATCCCAACAGGGAATAAATGAAACCACTAGTAACGACCAATCCGATTTAGACATAGGTACTAATGAAACTAATACTAACATCCCGCATATGCCACAATCTATTATATTAGACCCAATTGAGGAGACTGAAGTTTTAAATATTATAAATGATCTTAAAATAGGGAAAGCAATTGGTCACGATGGAATCAGCAATATTATTATTAAACAATCAGCAGAATGTCTCACTCCTGCTATCACTATTCTAGCTAATCTAATTTTATTAACTAGTATTTATCCTGACCTTTTAAAAATCCAAAAAATCTGTCCTATTTTCAAGAAAGGAGATAAGATGTCTCCGTCCAACTATAGACCAATCTCCATCTTACCTGCTCTCAACAAAATTTTTGAAAAATTAATTTATGGTAGAATTTATAAATTTCTCAACAATAGTAACTTCTTCTACAATCAACAATTTGGTTTCAGATCAGGATCTGGTGCAGACCTCGCTATTTCTTCTTTCCTAGAATCAATTATCAAACAGGCAGACCAGGGTTATCTGATTGGTGGACTCTTTCTTGATCTAAGTAAAGCGTTTGATCTAGTAGATCATGACATTTTGCTAGTTAAGTTACATGCTGCAGGTATACGAGGAAGATCACTTGCATTAATCAAAAACTATCTATCTAATAGATTCCAATTTGTTCAATTGGGAAATGACTTAAACAGTAGCTTAAGACCCAGTACAGTTGGTGTTCCACAGGGTAGCGTCCTGGGTCCCTTGTTTTTCCTAATTTTCATTAATGACCTGCCAAAGATTGGATTAACAGGAATTCTCAATTTATTTGCTGATGACTCATCACTTTATTATCCCTCTAGATCAAGTAGAGATATTGCTGATTCTATTCAAAATGACTATAAAAAAATTAGAAGATATATGAACCTAAACAAGCTTAAACTTAATGTAGAGAAGACTAATTTAATTTTATTTGCCACTCCACAACGTAGAAGATTTTTTAACAGTGAAACTATTTCAGTTAGCCTTGACGGGCATGTTATACAAGAAAGCACTAGTATAAAATTCTTGGGTGTTAGGATAGATAACGATTTTGCGTGGAAATCTCAAATTAAGTCTATAGCGAATAAAATAGCTCCAGGAGTTGGAATTCTAAAGAAACTGTCTAATCACTTAAAAACAGATGTAAAAAAAAATATATACTTTGCACTGGTGCACTCTCATCTATCTTATGCTACTTCTACTTGGGCAAACACTAATCTAACTGAAATTAAAAAACTACAACGTCTTCAAAACAAAGCCATCAAGGCAGTTTTCAATCTACCTTCTCGATTTCCTTCTCTTGAACTTTACTCTAAAAACTTTATTAATAACTTACCTATACGAGGAATTTCGTTTTATAAATCTGTTATCCAAGTCTACAGGCATATAAATTCTATGGGTTTCAATACTTTAGAATTTAATTATCGGCCCTTTAGTCAAACTAGAAATAGTGGTAGAATAGAACCATCAAGAACAAATAGTCAATTTGCTAGACAAAAAACAACTCACATTGCACCCATTTGCTTTAATTCTTTACCTGATCTAATACAAGAAACTCAAAATATTAATCTTTTTAAAACTAGAGTTAAGGCTTGGATTATTGAACAAAGGCTTATAGACTTCCTTTAATTATATCATATTAATAACATCAAATGATTATTTGGATAATTCTCTGATCTTCATACATAATCACGCATGCAAGGAACATATTGGAGGATCACTGATGATAATGCTGATTGAATTGTTGAAATATTTTTGAAATATTTTTGTTTGGGACTAGGTTTCCCACTACATTAAGCTCACTCTTATTTTGTACTTACTTCATTTGAAGTACATTTCTCTTTTTTCCTTTACTACCTAACTTTTCTCTTCATGTATATTTTTTTTCCCTTCATATTTTGATCTGTACAAAAACAAATATTCTTTCAACTAGATTTATGCTGTAATTAACAGTTAGCTTGCTAAACTTTTTTTCATTCTGCCCCTATAATACCTCTATGGTGCTGGAGCAATATATTATCTTTAATTATAGTAACAGAACTTAAAATTGGAATATTTTTATTTGTAAACTATAAGTAGGTTTTACTATATATAATGAATTTTTCCTCCTATACTATAATGTAAAAATGAAATTATCTTTTTTTGTTACTTAGAAGTGTACAATGAATTATATTCAATTATATATTATATTTAATTATATTTAATTATAGTAACAGAACTTAAAATTGGAATATTTCTATTTGTAAACTATAAGTAGGTTTTACTATATATAATGAATTTTTCTTCCTATATTGTAATGTAAAAATGAAACTATCTTTTTTGTTACTTAGAAATGTACTATGAATTATATCTTTTTTTGAAACAATAAAAAAAAAAAAAAAAAAAAATATCAAAACAGAAATTTTCATTTTATTATATGTCGACAGTAAAATCTTGTGCCGTAAATATAATTTCCAAATTTTTTTTTGTTTTTTCAAAATAAAAATCATATTATAAATTTATTTATTTGTCAAAAATATGACGCAGTGATATTATTTCAATTTAAAATTTCCATCAATATACCTAAATCAATTCAACATAAATTTTATTCCATCATTATCGTAACGAAAAAGAAAAAGAAAATATACTTGAAAAGCTAGAATAATTTTATTATTATAAAATTAAAATGTCATGTTCCTTGAAAAGCTAGATTGACAGAATAATTGGTAACACCTTAACAAATTGTCATTTTATTGGACTTGCTAATATTTCCAAATTTTTATTTTGTATTTTATATTTGCATATATACACTCCACATATGTAACGCAACATAACAAACTTTTAATAAAATTGAAAACTTCGATATT
The DNA here is from genome assembly GCA_964007475.1 of Hybos culiciformis. Taxonomy (NCBI): domain Eukaryota; kingdom Metazoa; phylum Arthropoda; class Insecta; order Diptera; family Hybotidae; genus Hybos; species Hybos culiciformis. Next base: position 142,980,782 of record OZ023273.1, on the reverse strand, counting down.
TTGTAAAATGAATAATGTCAAAAAGAGACATATTTTCTTAAATTAAATTTATTATTTTATTATGTAGGCAAATAACACAATTTTTTTTTTTGTTTCGAAATAAAAAAAAAATAATTTTTTTGGGCTCATATGGCCTAAACAGCCGAAAATTTATTTTATATTGTTTTCTGCTTTATTTTCCTCAACAAAACAAAAAACAAAAAAAAATGAAAAGAAAAACTTTTTGAAATTTATTTTCTTTTATATTTTCCGTATTCTTGCACAACAAATAAAGTTTTTATTAAAATTTTTAAGTTACAAAGAAATCGTTCAAATATGTCCTTGTTACGTGAATTTATCAATGAAAAAAATGAATCGAATGTATGAACTTTTATAAGTTTTATAAAGTTAGAGGAATTTTGTATTTAAAAAAAACCTTAGAAATTTCTAAATTTAAACAGTTAAGAACTTTTCAACAAAAAAAAAATATGTGTACCTATATAATAAAAAAAAAAAATAGGAAACAAACTTACAATATAACAGAAATATATTTAATATAAACTATTATAATAAGTTAACATTGTATTTATATATATTTCACACATTAATTATTTTAGAACTAATAATAAATCTGTAAGTTCCATATACTAAGTAGGTATTTACATTCCGACATAAGTAACGCAAACATATTATTGCATTGGTTTTTATGTTTTCTTATAATATTCTCTGAATTTTGAAACACATGAAGAAATAAATATAATACTACATAAAAATGTCCTAACATCTGACTACTCTAACAAACTATATCTCATAATTCAGTTTTTCCGAAAATAACAAATATTGTAAATTCAAAACATGACAAAAGAAATTATTTCAATAAAAGAAATGTTTATACCTTAATTTCGAACTCTACGTTAGATATATATTACATCTATTACATTTTATACACATACATACATCATGTATACTTACATATATATTTTGCAAATTATATACATAGTATATAATAAAGTCTTATCTATGATAATGCTAACAGATATTATTTTCAAGAAAACATTGAACTCTTTCTTATTAAAACTTGATAAAATTTTCACTTCAATTATCATAAAAGAAAAATTTTCTTTTTGATAAAATAAAATTGCAAATCGCTACGAATTTTAATGAAGCTTTTGAATTTATTTTATTATTTATAGATTCTTATTGCATATAAAACAAGAAGTAAATTAAGATACAAATTTCCAAATTTTGCATAAAATCTAATTTGCATATTAATTTTTATATTAAATTTATTGATCATAAAATATTTTCTTAATTTAATGCTTTTTGGTTTTCTGTAACGTTATAAATTTTCATTAAATTTAATTTATATTCATATGAAAAATTCATTGTATGCTGTACGTAGAAATGTGTATGCATGCACAAACTTTTAACTATTAACTTAATCTCTATACATATACATAGGTATAATGAAAATTTTTGAAAATTAAAGCATATATTGAGTGAACATTTCAAATGCAAATGTATATTATGTGTATGTAAGTTAACATATAATTCGAATGAAATTTATTCCTGATGATGGTGTGAATTTGAATTAGAAATAATAATTAAAGATATCCAAAGTCAAAATAAGTAAAATATAATTGTAATATTAAGTTATAAATTGAACATTAAAAATTATGTATGCATAAGGTATGTATATATAATTCAGATAAACACAAACACAATACGTAAGACCTTCAACCTCTTCGAAAGATAAATGAGATTATAAACGATTTTTACCTTAACTAGTCTAATGTGAATCACGGTTGCAGTAATATGAAGAATTAATTTTATTATTTAATATAATTCTTGGATTCAGGGATGCCGAAATAACTAAAGCTGACTTAAGTAAAGTTGGAAAAAAAAAAGTTCACTGTTAGTTCAAAAGGAAATTAAGTAGAAAGCAAAATATTTCACTTCTACCATTAAACATATATTATATATAAGTAGTTAAAAATTTCTATTATAAAATAATTTGCAATTTTCATATCTGGACGACTAAGTCATCAAAAGCTTTCCTCCTATTTTTTTTTTTTTTTTTTAACTTTAACTTTAATTAAAAAGCAATTGTATCATTAAATCCTTTTGTGACTAAAGAAATTTTAATTTTATTATCATTTTCAAAAATTTATATAATAATATAAAATTCTATTGGTTAAGAAAGATTGCATGTACTTTTCTACGTTGCACTATTTCCAGAAAAAAAGCAAAATAGAACAAACTAAATTTTCTTAAATTCATAATTTAAAAATCTAAAATCCAATTTTGTAGCCAGACAAATTTTATACGATTGCAATAATTTTTGGTTAACCTTTTATATTTTTTAAGTTATAATTCTTCTTTTTTTTTTGTCTTGTATAACCAAACAATTTAGAGATCAAAAAAAAAAAATTACATCATGTCCTTTTAAATCCAATTTACTGTCTCAAATGACTTCTAAATCCTGAAAATGGAAAAAAAAATATCATAATAATAAAATTGTATCTTCAAACCACATTATAAAATGCAAAAGATATCTTAACATTATCTGCACCATTTAAAACAAACAAAAAAAAAAAAAAGCATCTGTTGACCTATAAAAAAAAAAACTACTTTTAACTCACCATAAAAATTTTCATTTTAAGTTAGAACAAAAGTCAAAAATTCAATTTTGAACAATTTGAAATGACAGAATAATGTTTTGAAGCTCGATTATTAAAATCATATTATTTGAATTTAACTTATTTTCAAATTTTTATATTTGACAGGGATAGGTATCTATCCATTTTTTTTGAGTCGAAAATTGTTAAACATTTGAAAATTGTTGTAGTTCTTTTACAGGCTTAACGTCAATATATACAATAAATTAAGAAAATCTAATTTAAAAATTTGAAGAATGTTTTTTTTTTTTTCGAAAATATTATAATTTAATAAAATTTTGTTAATTTTCTTTATTTTGTTTTTCTCAATTTTCGTTCCTTAAAAGAAATCAGCACTAAATTTGTTACAACAGACATTGAAAAATTTCTTACAAGATATTTATTTATTTAATGAACTATTTAATGAATCAAAACCAACAATGGTCAGCAGAAAAACAAAAATCTTGTAAAAAAAAAAAAAAAAACAACGAATTTTCATTCTATTTTTTTATTTTTTAAATTATATTTTTCTGCTGGCTAAGCAAAAATATATACACACATATGTATGCATAGCATAATTTATATTATACAACATATGAATATATACGAATGAAAATTTATATGTACGACGACGTTAAGAAAAAAGAATGTCCTTAGATAACATTATTATTCTGATTGTTTACTTTCTTCTATATACTAAATTTAAAATATAATATGTATGTTTTGCCCCTTAAAGAGATTCCTATCTGATTTGATCATGTCTTTGCATTGCATTCCTGCATTTTAAGGTATTATTTTTCACAAAATATATGAAAAATATAATATGGAATAAAATCGAATGAAAATTTATCTTTCTAATTAATTGGACAATTTCATCCCTGGGAAATGTTTTATTTTTTTTTTATCAAATTTTGTATATAAAGTTCGTTTGACTAATAAAAAGATTTTTGACAAAATTATAGCATATTTCTTGATTATTATATAATATTTTTTAAGCTTCATATTCATTTTTATGAAAATATATGCAAAAAAGGATTGCTTGAAAACATAGAACTGAATATATAGCTATGTCTGAACAAAATATTAATATAAGCTGAAGTTGTAAAGTGACATTTCACTTTAATTCCTAAAAGGGCTTAAAAAGTTGAGAAAAGATTATGATTTATACATCAGGTACACCTGGCTTGCGAACTTGTTTTCTTCTCGTTGAATTGTCGAAAATTATTTTAGTTTATTTTAATAAATACATAATATTATTTTTACTTTTATTTAATAATGCATTAAATGCTTGTATACATTATATTCTAACTAAAGCTGGTTTCAAATTTATATAATTACATTCAATATTAATTTAAAATTTTTAATGTTTTAGCAAGTCAAATATTTTTTTTTTTAATAAAAACTAACTATATACTATCAGAATTCATAGTCATAATAATATTATAATATCTGTTATAGATGCTACAAATGCCTATTATGCATATTATATTCTTTATAAACATGGCTCATTTAATGACTTTTCTTTCGTTAAAAAAAATTATTTTTTTTTCAATGTTTTTGATACCAAATAAAAATAAAGATAACCTTATTTTGTATTCATAAGAGTATGATAGTTTTTTTCTATATTATATGCATTCCAACTGCCTTAAAAAGAAAAATTTCGAATTTACAAATTTTTTATTTTTTTATTTTTCATGATTATCATTGCAGAAAAATTATGACCGTCAAAAAAAAATGTTCTTAATATCTTGTACCAAATGGTTTGTTCATATATAAAGTACACAAAATGGAAAGCACTACACCATTTGAGCATACAAAATTTAAAACCATTTTTAGTATGCAATCACTCTTTATCATTCCTGATTTTATTTAGCGAAAGCTAGAACAAAATTGCAATTAGATTTAGATTTAGAGTTGTAAATAAAAAAATTACATTCCTTGTCCGATACAAATTCTCGCCTAATCCCATTCTTAATATTTTATATCTTTATTGAAAAATCTATTCTTCCGTAAAAGTCATATTTTTCCATTCACAAATCTGTTAATCGCCAGAAAAATAATTTTTTAAGATCATTTTTGTAATTTCAACTATGTCAAAAATTGCATTTTAATTTAAAATTGAATACCTGCAAATACTCAGAGAGAAGTGATAGTGAATACTCAGGGAGAAGGATATCGTAAATAAAATAGACTTGCAAGAGAAAAATTTAAAATCTTAAAAGGGGTTGGATGATAATGTTTAATTTTAACAATAAATGTATATTTAAAACTATTAAAAAAATCTTAATATAAATGAGACGAGATTCTTTGAACATTATTTATGTTTCATAAAAGTATTATATACCATCATTATTCCAGGTATATGAATAAGGATGTGCAAAAAATGGAATATTTTTCCAATAATTTCATTTAAATTTCAAATAGAAAAAATAAAGAGTATATAAAATTGAATGCAAAGTAGAAAATTAAAAAAAAATATGATTATTATTCTATTAAGCTTTGCAAGATCTAATTACAAAATTATAAAACAGTTAATTTAACATTTATGCTTGTTAGGATATTTCAAAATATTAGATGCAATAAAAACATGATTAGTTAATAAAACAAGAAGCAATTTTATGAATTTCAAACTTATTAACAACATAACGTCTGTAGTTTGATAAACTATATCCCCATATGGCAAGTTATGTATTAGCATTAGACTTTTCGAGTATTTTTAAATTAATTTTTTTTTGTAATTTTGTTCAACAAATATAGTTGTTAAAATAAAAATAATTTTTTTCGGATTTTCCATTTTAGACTTGTCATATTTCTTTTGAAGTTTTCCTAATTAAATAATTCTTTTCCAAGTTTTTTGTGATTGACCTAGCCAAGAGCATAACATAATTTAAGCAAAATTAATAAAAAAAAAATTTGTAAAAAAAAATAAAAAAATATTTATTCTAAAAGAAATGTCATTAAATTAAAAAAATTTATTTTAAATTTACTACCTATTAATTTTACATTTGTTAAGAATAAAATATTTTTCCAGCAAGGACATTTTTGACGATCAGGGATTTTAACAACAATTTTCCTCGAACATCGAATAGATTTTTTTTTTTTGAAATTAAAAACAATTCATAAATTTCCTTTTTGCATTAAAATAAAACTTGATAGTCAAAATTAATTACGAAATATACTTAAATAAAAAGAATAAAATTCAATTTTCTTTGCCATTTTCTCATTTATCAGGATCAATTTATGTTAATTTTTAATTTTCAAGCAAGCAAAAAAAAAACAACAATATTAAGATAAAAAGTTATTTTTACTATATATATTTTATACACATAAAATTGTAGTAATGTACAATAAAAATAAAAAATTATAAATAAATCTAAAAATCCTTTAAGGAAGCATTCATTAATTCTATATCCTTGATGGATTTATATTTAAAAAAAAAAATATATATATATATATATAAAAGTTTAATGTTGCCTGAAGCAAAAAAAAAAAAAGAAGAAAGCATTTTATACTTAAAGGATAATTGGTGTCATGTTAAGAGTTTGTGTGCTCCAAAACAACATCCAGTGTTATCTGTTATCTTTGAAAATAATCATAATAAGATTTTCCTTTTTTATATTAATGTTCAGTTGCGTTCAGTAACAATAGATTCTATGCGTCGGAAATTATTTTTTCTAGTTTAATCTTACAATTAATTATGTAAAACATAAAAATGTAGAAGGAGTTTAAAATTTTTGCAGTTGATTTTTTTTCAAAACTTATCAACAAAAATTTATATGGTGAGAAAATATTCATTTGCATCTACAAGCTAATATGAAACTAAACTTTTTCACTGTTTTCCGCATCATTAAGCTTTACAAACTATATTACGTTCAGAATAGAGAAAAATCTCTATATATGTATATATTTTATTTAAATGCAAAACATATTATGTATATGGAATTTAGAAATACAAATTTACGCTTTTTTAATAAAAAATTCTGAGTATAAAATTTGAAAACAAAAATTATTATAACTATGTTTTGTTTATTCATTCATGATATGCCAAAAACTAAAAATCTCACAATATTTAACTAAAATTTAAATAACTCCTCGTATACATTTAACATATACATAGTATAGAAAGTTTACTTCATGTTTCTAAACACTTTTACATATATATTTTTTTATAACATTATTCACAAAGTTTTATCTCATTTTCATAAATATATATTTATGTAATACAAAATGTTATATATGTACATTATCCTAAAATTTCTGCATCCTTAATTTGAATTTTTTTTTTTAAAGTTTATAGAAATATTATGAGCAATTTATTTTTGAATTTTAAACATAAAATTTGTTATTAAAATACGTCAACAAATCAACTGCATTTATTATATAAATGCAATACAATAGTTTAAAAAATTTTATATAATTTCATTATTCACATTTGAAATGATCCTTTCATTAAATTTCTAAAATTTCATAAAATAAAGTGAAAAATAAATAGAATTCAAATATCTTTGTCGTATTTTATCAATATTAACGAAACATTAAAACCATTATTATTAAAAAAAAAAAAAACAGAATAATAAATTCATTCGACTTTAGTTCATAGAGTAATAACGAGTACGAATAAAATTTATTTAATTGATGAATTTTCCCTTGAAATAACAAATATAAGATTTTTTTAACTACGAAAGAAAATAAAATTAATTAAATACTTAAGACTATAATAAAATGTATTTTATAACTTCTTTATAAGTTTCATGTTAAGTATTTGGGAAAAATATAAACCTATGCAGACAACCAAAATCAAAAATCTCCCAATCGTCCAACATGATTTAAAAATGATTTTATACCGAATTTTAATTTTCTAAAATATTTTGTTTTCAAAAATAATTCATTAAAAATTAAAAATTTTGGTTTTTGAAAATTTTAAATAACAGAAAATACTTAAGGCTTTTTGTTTTTTTTTTTTTTAAATTCGAAACAAATTATTTTTAATTGGTAATAATTTTATAATGTTATTTTAAATTTAAAAAAAAAAACCACATTAGTTTATTTCAACATGCTATCTAAAATTTTATCCTTTTTTCTGTGTATAATAATAGTTACAGTATAAATTGGACAGAGTTGTGGTAAGTTTTATTTAATAAGATTTTATACTTGTACATTGATTACATTTTTCTTACATAGCATCTGTCAAGCATTGAAACAGAATTTCCTAACTTTGAATGTGTTGTGTGTTGACTTTTTCATTTTAGAATTACTTTCTTTATTTTTTTCGAAAATCTCTTGAAGAAATCTTCCATATTTTATGTTCGAAATTCTTGTCATATTAATTATTTTCTTCTGTTTGAAGTACATTGAACTTGATTAACCGATAAATTCGAGGCTGCTTTTTAACTTACAAACCATTAAAAATTTTATTAAAGTAAAATAAGAGCAATTTCTTGTTTTTCTTTTATTAAGAAAACTTTTCTTTTTTTTTATATATATATGAAATAAACTGTAATACTATATTTAAATGAAATCCCACTTTTTTTTGAAAAAAAAAAAATGATTTATTTTTCTTTAAGACTTTTTTTTTTTACATAAAAAGAAAATTTCCTGGAAAAAATTGGGTCATCATTATTATATTAATTTAAGTTTTTCTTCATGAAATTCATGTAAAAAAAAAAAAAATAACTTCATAGGAAAAAGAAAAACTTTTTTAAGCATCCTTTATCCTGTTTTTACAGTCAAGAAAAATTTTTTGTGTTCTTTTTTTTTCAAGAAATTCAAAAAACAGCAAGTTAAAAGTTTTTTCCTTTTAAATCTAAATTATATTTAAATGCTTCTATAGGATTTCTATAAAAAAAATTACAGTAAAAAACAGAGACTGTAAAATTGCAGTAAGAAAATTGGGAACAAAAAAATTTTCACTATCACTTTTTTTATGTTCATGCATAGGAAAACTTTATTTGGGATGAATCATAAAAAAAAAAAGGATAATCGGCTAAAGTATTTATAAGAGTTTTTGTGTCTTTTAAAATAACACTTAAAGTTTATATAATTTACAATTTTTTTTTTTTTTAATTCAAGACTTGGCTAGATACAATTATTGAAATTTTCAAAAATTTTATAATTTATTAGTTCAATTTTGTGAAAAATTAAAAAAAAAAAAATTTTTATACACCAAATTTGAATTCGGTATTAAACTGTAATAAATATTTAGCCTTATTTAAATTTTTCTTATTCTTATTCGCATATAATTAAATAGTAAAGTCATATAATATATTTAATTAGGAATAAATTTGCGAATAAAAATTTCTATTAAAATAGTTTTGGTAAGATCAATCTTTTAGTTAAGTAATACTGGGTTAGATACAATAAATTACATTTGTATACTTTAATAATAGTGATGATGTCCGTAATAATTTATCATAATTACAGTGATCCACTGGACTATCGATTTATAAAGGATCAAAATTGCAATATTTTATTAATGGCAATATTAGTCAATATTGATATTCTTAAAGTTTTGTGAATAAAGAATTGTTTTTATTTTAAAGAAAATACAATCTGAAGTACTTACTAGAAATTTTAATTATTATTTTAATATACATACATAAATTATAATTTGTCTAAAACCTTATTATAAGCATAAATTAAATCGTTATTCGATTGAATGAAAAACAATAAAAATTCTTGACTTAAATTTAAGAGATATCGACTATCAGAAAAATAAAACAATTTACCATTATATTACTTATATTATTTGGTTTATTGGTACACCTAATGTAAATCACAAAAAAAAAAAAAAAAGTTTATGATATTTTTCACAAGCATTGTACTTAATATAAAAAATTATCAAATTTGAAAATCTCAAAACAAATTTTATTTTCTTAATTTTCGCTATATGATTTTTATTAATATTATTTTTTTTTTTTATCTTCTTTTACGCTTGAAATTTACCGTGAATATTGAATTTAAATATAATAAGAAAAAAATAAATGTTGTTTGGCGCTCTGATTTTCAAATAGAAAATTTTATATTGCCAAGTGGAAAATTTTTTAAAAATCAAATATGAAATTTATGGGTTTAAGCAAAGCATATTAACAGTTTTTATGTAAATAAATTTTTCGAAAAAAAAAAAAAAAAAAACGATAAAGTTAAATTTTTATTTTAGCACCAGAGAACATAAAAAGTTTTCCAGATATTTATAGTGTTAATTTTTTTTTTTCTTATTTTATTTATTTATTTAAAAAAGTATTCGTTGAAAGATAATAATTTGAAATCTTTCGGAACTAAGTGACAATATAAGGAATTTGAAGCAATTAGGTGGATACAATACTCATTAATAGATTAGTAAAACATATTTCCAGTGATAGACAGTCAAAGTACCTACTGCTGGAATAAAAATTATCAAAAAGCTGAAATGTGAAGTGTAAGTGAAACTGAAGCTGAACAACTATCTACATAATGAAGATTAATTTTAAAATAACTTTATTTTAAGATCAGCAAATATGTCACCTTGGAGTCCTAATTATTCGCTGAGCACATATATACTGTAGCATTCGGAAGGAGAAATAAAAAACTTTCAAATACATGTACAGAAGATATTCCCTCCAAACCAACTCTTTTAGAGAGTGAGTGCGCATTTCGTTGACATAGTATATTATAATTCTTAACCAATGATATAAAATAAATTTTATTTATTTTGATTTTTAACAAAATTCAGAATAAAACAAAATAATCGCAACAGCTCCGTATATACGAACTTAACTTTTTATAATGGGTTAATTAATTTTAATGTTTATGTTGCCGTTATATGAAAGGTTAATTATTTTACCATTTACAGGTTACTAGAGTGCCATATAATTTATTATGATAACGAAAAAAAAATTTTATGGTAAAAAAAATTATTTTCAGATAAAATTTTGTACAAATATTATAATTATATTATATTATTTTTTTTTTACAAAATTATAATTTTAGTGCGGGATAATCATTATATTGATTACCCTGGAGAGGCATAAAAATTAAATACAAATAAAAATCGATAAGATATACACACTATCCTATTGACACAGTAGTGTTGTTATACACTTAATATGAAATAAATTCTAATTGTATATATATAGTTTCATTAAAAAAACGTCGACATAATAAATGGACTTTTAATAATTATCGAAATTTAAGGTTGACATAAATTTGTTTTTAAATATATATTAAAGAAAACTTCTGAAATAAATAGATATTTTCTCTTTTAAAAGTTCAAGTGAAAATTATTTTATTCAAGATCAAAAAATCATGATGCAATTTGATAATAAATTTAAATTGAATCGATATCACGTTTATTTAATAAATAAAAAATTGAATTAATTGAAATTGAAATTGAAAAACTATAGAATTAATTAGATCACACGTTCCAAATCATTTCCCATAACCTTAACAAAAATATTGAAAATCGTTATTTTTTTTTTTTAATAATCAAGACCATTTAAAAAATTTAAATTTTAAATTTCTTAAAATAAACTGAAAAAATAGAATCCCTCAATCTGTTGTGTGTAGGTAGGTACTACAAAATTCATGACAAAAATTATCATTATAAAAAATTCTGCAATATTCTAATTCCAAAATTTCCAAATAAATCTGTACAATGTCAATTAAAACGAAAAAAAAATTTCTTTAATAAAAAATTTAATACTCAGTTTCACAAGGACATAACATTAATGATTAAGACGGTATGAAAAATTTGTACTCCGGTAGAGTATATAAGAGGAACACACAATAATTTCTAATTTACCAATATAATAATAATAATAATAATAATAATCTGAAAAACCTTTTATAATAATCGTAAATAAATAATTTTATAATTTTCTACCTTTTTTTTGGGTTTAGATATCAATAATAATCCGTATACCATTAAACTTTTATTCACCCAAAATAACATCCTATATAATAATATAGATTTCAACACATATAGTTTGTAAAGTTCTACCAAAGTAAAATAAAATATCATTTCTTTATCTCTCCCATGAGACCTGTATCTTTTTTTCTTATAGAATGCAAAACATATAACTTAACTATAAAATACTAAGGTTAACTTAAAGCTAAATTTTGAGCATGAAATAAAAAGATTATAAATTAGATTGTATAAATCAATAAAGAAAATAATATATTATATACTCATAATGCCTTCTGAAATAAGAAATAATTTTACAAGTATTTTTAAATGAAATTGCCTCGCTACTGCATCGAAAGTTTCCAAAGTTTTTGAAGAGAAAAAAATATTTTTTTAGCGTTATGTTAAGGCAAAAAAATATGAACATTTTTGTTCATGTTATGAGCAATTCAAGTATACAATTTTTTAATGCTGAAAACTCAACTTACCAAAGAAACTACTACCAAAAAGAAGTTCATATATATACAAATATAAAATTCATTATTTGTGGCCAGTAAATTCTTAAATTCCAATAGACAAAAATAAAAATAATAAACAAAATAAAATTACAAATTACTTTTTTACTTCTTATATAATAAAGGGTTCAATAAAAACACTATTAAACTTCATTTATATTCAATTTATAACGAGCTAAATTGCCGGGCCATCGCCGTTTTGTCGAAACAAAATTAAAAAAAAAAAAAATTATAATAAATTTTGTGATAAAATTTTCACAACTCTACACCTCTTCCGACAAAAAGAAAATCTCGATGATCGGGATACATCAAAGAATATTAAATTTTTGCATTTGAATGAATCTTATGTTTTGTTTTTTTTTTTTTTTTTGATACATTATCAAAGAACATCATTAGACAATGATGCTTCAATATTTTTGTTCAATCATTTATCACACCCTTAATGAAATTTCTCCCCAAAATAAAAAAAAACTTCTTTTTTTTTTTTTAATATTATATTATATGTTGAGGAGGACTAAGCAAATTGTACCACAAACTTAATTCGTATTTTGTTAATAATTCTTTTATTTTAATGTTAATTCATTTGATACGGTTTGTTTATACGGAGTGCTTAGAGAGTAAAGCATTCAATATATATAGGATTTACTTGGATAAAAGTTATTGGAGTTATTATAGTTTTGTGGTGTAACATTTCTACTTTTTGAAGTTCGAAAAATCTCACTAGTCTTCTTGTTCTCTAACATTCTTTTGAGATTTCTTAATTTAATCTTTTTAATAACAAACTTTAGGAATAAAAGGACTCAACCATGAATTGGAATTAATTGATTTGCATGAACTTACAAAACTATAAAGTTCGTAAATTCTTTATTTTATTTTTGAACCATAACATTTCAATTTTTATCAATTTTAGTTAATAAATACATTGTACACACCTATTTAATTTTTCTAGAGCTGTCAAATTCTTTCCACTTCTCAAGTATATGAAATGTCCTTTAAGGAGTCAAAATTCTCACTTTATATTTTTAGGTGCGACTTAAGTATAACCATAGATTAACAATACAGAAAGATTGAAAGTTTCATACAACATTTTTTCAGTATTTTTTGGTATTTTTATGTGAATGTGTTAGTAAAACTAAATAAAATTCTTTTCATATATTTACTAACACATTCACATAAAAATACCAAAAATAATGTTGTATGAAGCTTCCCATCTTTCTGTATTCTTAATCTATGGTATAACATTCCATCGAATTCTAAGTATATATACACGAATATGTGAAGACAACACATAGGTACATATATTCACAATTTAGTGACGTCTTATCAGGGCCTTGGTTTTCTTCTTTTTTTTTATTATTATTATTTTGAAAATAAAATTAATGAAATTGAAACAACAAAAGCCAAATTTATCCAATTTGTTTTATAATAATATCGGGCAAAAAAAAATATATAAAAAAAAGGAATTCCTTTATTTTTAGACGAAACATAAAAAACTACAAATTGTTAGATCATTCTTGGAAAACTAATTTGTTTTTTTTTATATATTATGCTTGTTTTTTTTTATTATTTTTAATACCACAAAAAAATAAAATCTAGAACAATGAAAGCGTATGTTTCATGTTTGAATTAGTTTTTTATTTTCAATATTTTTTATTTAATGAAATTTGTGTTTTTTTTTAGGATTTATTTTTTTCATATTCACAGTTTCTTTGGTTGGGTAACACCAAATTCATTAATCATTCAAAAGACCAATGGAGCATGTTCTTGTGAACTTGAATTATTCATTCCAATGATTTTCAATTTCATTAATTTTTTTTTTTTTTTTTTAAATAAAAATATCAAAATGAAATTAATTCAAATGAGAAAAAAAAAAAACTAAAACCAAGAATACAATAATTTTTTTAATATAATTTGGAATTGAAAAATTCGGACTGCGTTTTTCCGCGGATATGCAGAGATATACATTTTCAAGTCTATGAGGATGTTAAACATAATAAGCAAATCTTATTACGATCGAAATAGTCAAATTATAAAAAGGTTTAAGGTTTTTTCGTCTAGCTTTATAAAAGCTTTAATACAATATATAAATATTTGAAAGTTATACTTATTCGAAAATTAATTGAAATTATATTAAGAAGAAAAATATGAATATCAATTAATCAATACTTCTGGTGCCATCTGTGAATATAATGTTCAGTTAATCATGATTTTGCTATAATAAGAAATATCCAAAGATTATACAAATAACGATCCAGAAGGAATAAAAATGATCTCTACATTTCAGATATCCATTTTCATCTATATATTATAAAATAGAAAAAATTAAATGATTCTCATAATATATTCATCCAAAATATATTAAGACATCAAAATAAACTAATTTTTTCCCCACCTGTCGAGCTTCTAAAGAATTGTTTCTTTCCATTATTCTTAAAAATAAAAAATAAAAAAAAAATAAAATTTATGTATGAATTATCTGTTTAATAATTGCCTAAATGTCCTTGAATTTATTACTACCCTTCAAGAGAATTATTTTTCAAAATTGTATTTATTTTAGCATATAAAACTCCTGCTGAACCAAAATGACTGTATGTACACTGTATGTATTTTCGTCGTAGATAGAGCATCAATGATTTTTTAAACAACGAAAAAAAAAAATTCAACGCTTCTCAATATCTTATAATACCCTTAAGTAGCTATAATAGTGAAAAGTTGTTTACAATTTCTTAGTATTATGTATTTAGGGTCTAGACCATAAAAAATCACTGTATTTTTATTCTATTTTATTCTATGTACAATTTCAACTTTAAAATCCTCTTATTGCCAATTATCTCAAAAATATATTTTCGTTACAAAAAAAAAAAAAAAAAAGTCAAACAAAAATTTGAATTCCATTAAATTGAAAATAATTCAAGTCCTGTGGAGAGGTTATTGCACCAATATCGTAAATTTTTTATTACCTTTTTTTTAAATTATTTTAATTTCTAAAAGATTATTAAAATACATTTTTTATATTCAACTGACAGTAATGTTAAAGCGTCGAATGGAACTAGAAAATATATACCATACATAAGATATACCTATAATGAAAATGAAGTAATTTAAAATAATTTACGTACCATAGTAGTTACATCTGTTTCTACGCTCGTATCATCCACAATTCGTCTTACATTTCCATTTTTCGAGTTCGATGGTCTCCCTCTAGAGATTGTTGTTGTACTGTGGACAAAAGAATTTGTTACTGCAGTATGTGTTCATATCTGTTATATGGCTTGTCTTTCAGATCTATTTTCATGATAAGTGCTTTTTTAACTGACTGCGTTTTTACACAAACTCTTGACTTTGTATTGTTTTTTTCATCGTCAAATTATAATAAAAACAAAAATTTTTGATTAAGCATGATGAATCCATCATGATTTTTAATACTGAAAAAAAACTTATAATTTATTGCAATTTGAATTTTTGGGAAATTTTCGGTTTTTTTTTCCAGATGTTGTCGTTTTTTAATAGAACTGAATATGTTTTATCACTTGATAGCTTTGATAATTTGCCGAAAAACAGACACAGAACAAATAATTTTGATATATATTCTGTTTTGATTTTGACACGAGTTATCCATTTTAAAGCGCAAGATTTTCATCAATTAAAACAATTACTGATTGAAATTAAAATAATTAAGGAGCTGATAGTTTTATGCAACGATAATTATTTGATGCAGATTAAGTGGAATATTAAGTGTCTAAAGTTAGAATACATATAGAAATAGAATAGAATTTTTTCCCGCAGACATTTCATTTTCTATTTTTATAAAGTCGCCTACTGGCCTAAACGCTTAAAAATGACTAAGTATTAAATTCCAAAAAGTGCCACTAAATTTAACTATACATTGCCTTAAAAAATAAATTAAACCATAACAACATTAACTGATTCAAAATAAAAGCTGAAAAAAGAATACATTTTTAACTGCGAATATGGTAGTAACACATTTTCAATAAATTCTACGATCAAACTATGCAAATCTAATTTTTTTTTTATTTTAAATGCTTTTAACCATACAAAATTTCCGTGTACATATTTCATTTGAGTATGAAAAAAAAATTAAAAAATAAAAAGCCAAAAACAGAAAATCTCTATTGTGTCCAAATACATTTTTAACTTATATTTCCTTAAAAACCAAAATATTTTCAAATATTTTCAACAATTTAAAGAAATTATCACTTAGCGGGTGATATTATAGATAGTCTTGTAACTATGGTATATATATAAAAAATGTGCTAAAATGTTGTCCTTGTTTTAACAAAAACAACAACAACAAAAAAAGAGACCTTATAATAAAAAATTTTTAATCTTTCATATTTGTGTTTATGTTTGTGATTGTTTATTGATATTTTGGCAGCTCCTTTCATTATCCTTTTTCAAATAGAAAACAAAATTTTAACAAAACAAACAAAAGATTTCTCAATAAAATTTTCAATGTTTTTTTTTTTCTCAATTTTGATTTGCTAAATTCAAGAAAAGGTTCATATAAACTATATGCTTTCCTCTATTTCCCAAATTAATTTTTCAGCTATGTTAAAAATCAAAATTATTCACTATAATATCCACCCCATCTTTATTGGAGGTTAATGCATATTGAAGGACATATGAAATGCAAATTCTGTTACCGGAATATATCCAAAGATTAAATATTCAAGACTTAAATTGAAAAAAAATATTAATATATATACGTTCAATTTTTATTAAAGGATATTTGGAAATAATTGCATTTTAATGACTACTCTCAATCATATAAATTTTATTTCTGCTAATTATGAAATATTATGTTTCCTTATTTATTAGGGAGTTAGAGTGTTAAATTGATAATAAGTAGGTTCATAAACGATATAATAAAATCTGTTTTAATTTAAAATTGTTGAAGAAAAAAAAAGATTAATGAATTTTAATTTCATTTATATTAATAGAACATAATGTTATCATAAGAATCAGGTAGTCAAGAAATTTTAAGAGAATATTTCGTTGAAAATGTTCAGAACGATGATGGCAAAATCGTTTTCAAACATTTTCACAGATGTAGAGAGACAAACAATAGGCCAACGCGACTCTTCGTTTATATAATATTTAACAAAATAATAAAAACAAAAATAAAGTTGGACAACGAAAATTTGGAACAAAATTTGGAAATTTTTAATACATTTATTTGTGGTATTATACTGTTAAAAAGAATTTGGCAAATTGAAGTTATTATAGAAATGAAAGACATTTCAAAACTACACAAATCTACTTCTGTAATTGAATTTTTAAAACTAGTGCCAAAGAAAAATATCCAGACTGTTTCCTTTTTAATTACAATTATTAGTCCACTATCATGAAGTTCATGATTTATTGTTCTCACTTGACCAATTAGTATAGTATCATACTGAAAGGCAGCGAACAGCGCCAACAAATTATACACCAAATTTTAAAGAATTTACCAAGAGTCTTCATTAATTTGTAAAACATATTTAGATTACATTTTTTTTTAATTTATTTCTTAATTATATTTTCTCATAAGTTATAATTACACTTTACATGGCACTGAATTACACTTTACATGGCACATCATATTAATTAAAGTAAATAAAATTTGAATCTTTATTTCTATAGTCCTTCTATTTATATATCATGTAAAACTTACGTATTGATCTCTAGCTTATCGACTCTTTTTGGACATAGAGTATAGATTATTAATTTATTTTTTCTGTTTTCTTACCTATGCAAATATTTAACACTTAAATAACGAAAGAGTTAAATCAAGTATTATAATTCAAACTAAAACTTTGCATTCTAGAATAAAAGTCCTAGCAGTTTTAACACAGAATTTTTACACAGAAGAATCTTTATAAACAACGAATATAAAAATTAAAAAAAACAAAAATTGTATAACAAAACGACCGCTTTATTGAACATTTTTATTAATATACATTAGAACCTCCTTATAAAAAATTATTATTATTATATAATAATTAATTACCATAACGTTCAGCTTTTCGTTATAAAAAAAAAGTAAAAACATTTTTTTTATATTTTCAAAAACTGTAAAGAAATCATTAATCAAATTCACACTTGAAAAATGTTCTGAGCTCGTTTTTTTTTTTTTTGCTTTTAAATAATAGTCCTTTTGTGTTGAGAACATATAAAATTGTAAGTCCAAATGTTGTTTTCATGTCAGTATAATGTCCTCTTTGAAGGCACCATAGAAAGGTACTACTGTCATATAGAAAAGATGATTGCATAGCGCCAACTGTGCTCAAACCAAATAATTTTTCTCCACTTTTTATTGTTATTATTTTTAACATAATAAACATTTAATTAATCTTTAACATCATATTTTTAAATATTTCTTTCTTTCATTGTGTTGCTTTGATAAGAATAAAATTTCTTTTTTGTACAATAAAATAAAATTAAAAAAAATATGATCTTACATACAATTAAGCAATTTTAAAGATCTGTATTTAAAATCTTGAATAACTTTAATTCTCTAGTCTATCTTTACTATTATTCGATTGCTGTCAGGCATGAATAAAAAATGTCATTATAACATTATTTCAAATATTGAGTAGACCAGCAGATATTTATATGCATTTTCGTTGAAATTATGAAACAATGTCAGATACTCACCATTTTGAAACTAAATTAAAAAAAAAAAAGTTTTTTAATTTAATTGTCAATATGTAAACAAATTTTAAATTGTAATTTTTTTATTTAAGTTTCTAAATATATGTATAATAGAAAAATTCGCAATTTTGAATTAAATTTAATTTTAGTTTTTTATTTTAAATTTCAATCCCAATAAAAATCCAATTTCCTAATAAAATTAATCATTAAATTTGTTACGCTCTTATGGTATTGAAATGTCATTTTTTTGTGGTTTTTACTGGCTTCCTGTCTTCAATAATACGAATTCTTTTTTTCTTTTATTATTCAAAATGTATTCAGAGCATTCGTTCATATTACATTTTTCTTCTCACTTTCAATGCATCTATTTTGAAAATCTAATTAATCTCAAAAATTGATCAAATTTATTACAATGTGTTACTATTACTATCAAAATATATATCAATAATATTACAGAGAAAAAAATTAGTTATTTTGTTGATTAAATTTAAATCAAATTGTTTTTTTTTAATGGTTGAAAATATTTCATTTAAGTTTGTATTGAAATTTTTATTATAACATTTATATTATGTATTACGTTAAAAATTTATTTACAAATATTATTAAAGTATATTTATTTAACTTTCGATACAAAACATACATCTACGTTCAAAATATACGTTGGAACGTAGAAATCAACATGAAGAAGAATTATGTAGACACTTCATGTAGACAGTACACCTAACGTTATCATTACGAACTTATATTTATATTTAGACTATTTGAATTAAGTATTTATCATTGCACATTTAATAAGGCTTCTTTTGATCAACAGTTTAACAGTTTAAAACTTTAGAAATACGAAAATGATTATGTACGTAAGTACATACTTAAAAAAAATCTAATATTTTAAAAATTATCGAGCCTATCGATTGACCTTAATTCTTTGTACATATTGTAATTATACTAATATAGATTTATTGAAATTTAAACATGTAGAGTAAATTAAACATGTAGAGTAAATTAACAACAGCTAAAATTTCTCCATATACAAATGGTCCTTCGAACCGGATGTAATAAACAGTATCATATTTACTTTAAACTGAAACAAAGTGTCAACTAATGAGCAACAATGGTCAATTATTCACATTTAAAATTTTCTTTCTATAGTCGACGCATTAGACAAGCTATTATAATTATTTATATTGCATATAGAAAATATTAATTGTATAGTATCATCTTTTTGCCGCCAATAAAATTAAGATAATCAAAGTGAATGAAAATAAAAGTTCAATGTTCCTAAAATTCTAATTAACTAATTTCTGAATGGAAAATCTCAATTCAGTAAATAATTTAAAATTTTACAACATACATAATCGGTTATTTTTTTATAGTTTAAAATATTTTTCATTCATTTTTCGTTTTTTTTTTTTTAATCCAGCATTTTATATTATAAACAAAATTAAAAAATTTTAAGCAAATAATTTCTTTTAATTTTCTTCATAATTTTGATTTTGTGGTTTTGTTGTTGAAAACTATGAGTAAAAAATACAAAAATTTAATAAATTAAATAAAATAACAAAATAAAAATTCCACCTCCGTCGATACTATAAAATTTTGATTTTTTCCGTTCAATTAAATTTTATTCGCTGATTTTTTTTTTTTTTTGGAAATACAAGTAAAAAACCCATAGAATTTTCTTATTTTTTTTTTTTGTAATACAAGAAAACTTTTGTGAAAAAAAATACCAGTGGCCGCAATAAATATAATAGCAATAAAAAAAAAACTAATAGTTATCATAAAAAATATTAAATTTCTATATAAACCATTTAATTTTCTCTATTGTTTAATTAAGATTTATTATATATTATTTAAGATTTTTCACACTTAATTTTAAAATTTAATAAAATCAAAACAATGGAATTTTCAATAACAGTAAATAATGATTTTATTAGCATTTATTGAGTTGGCGCCTTTTTTTTATACCTAAATATAAATTATTAATATAGTTATGTTACAGTCATCTGTGTATACAATTTTTCTTTAACTTAATATTAATTTTTAGCTTTTTAGAAAAAATTTTTAAAAAACTACGCTGCTCACTTTTCCGCGATATCGTTTTTATCCAAAAATCGTTATGATTTATTAAAATCAACTTATTTATAAGAGTGGTAGAACAATTCTACGAACACTCTAGTGTCCTTTTAAGCTATAGCTAAATGAAATGTTTTAAAAGAAAATAAATAAACAATACTTTTTTAACGCAAAATTACAACATGGTTTAATTTTCAATTTCAATAATAAAATTTAATATACATAATGAATAAATTAATCGCTATATTAATAATTTACTATCAGCAAATCTATTTTCGTGTGTAATTTTTAAGTAAAATATGGTCATTCCGTATAATATGGAATTGTTAAATCAATCAGAACTTAAAAATAATTAAATTGGTCATTTATTTGGACAAATAGGAATGTAACCGGGCGACGGCGATATGTGCATATACATTACCTATAATATGAAATTATTGTATTTGGAATATCAGTACACCTATGTTTCTAAAAGAAATTTAAAATAAAATTTTGTGATAATACTGGGATATCACAAAAAATGTTGACATTTATGCTAAAGATACAGTCGACGTATTTCACGCGCGTATGCGCACGTAAAAAATCAAATTGTATGAAAATGTATGAGACTGCTTATACGCAACGACGTAAAACGTAGCTTACGCGCGTAAAAGTTGAAATATTTTAACTTTCCCAGTATTTTACGCCGTAGATTGTTGAAATCATTTGTTATTGTTGTTTTGGTGTTGCCAAATTTAAAATTTTTCTTTTACAAATTTAATATAAAAATTACTGGCGCAAATAAAGTTTACTTGTACTCTCCCGATTTCGTTAAAACTTGATGAAAGGGTAGAGGTGGTTCCCAAACGCCCAAATCCGAGAGGGTTTGTCCTCAAGCCCCTGTTTCAGAGATATGGCCTTCCAAAGTTTTCATAAATTTGGTGGGAACAAAAGTGCATTTTTTCGCAACCAATTTTTTTTATGTTGAATGAAGGATGGAGGCCGCCTCCTTCAAACCTCCAGGGCTTTTTATTTTACTTACTTATACTGGATACCTAATGGGAATTTTGGAAGGTCGTATCTCTGAAACGGAGGCTTGTGGGCCAAATTTCTCTTGGACTTCGACTTTTAGGGATCGTCTCTACCCTTTCACCAAGTTTTTTTTTTTTTGAGCAATTTTTGTCAAATAAAACAAAAGATTTAAAACTTATTTACCAATAGTTTTTAAATAAATATTTTTTTTTTTCTTAAAATGGCAACAATAACTTCTTATTCTGTTTTCTTTTTCGCATGTGAACGGCGTTGAGTATAACAGGTAAAAAAAAACAGTTTTTTTTATTTTTTTACGTGCGCATACGCTCGTGAACTACGTCGACTGTATCTTTAGCATTAAGTTGAACAAAAAATAATAACCCTATTTGCTAGGCCATAAATATCATAGAATATTTAAACAAGTAGATGGGTTTGAATTTGAACTGTGTTAAATCTGAGTAAAAGCAATTCTTTTTTTATATCCTACGTTCTACGTATCGTATTTATATCCTAATCAACGTTTCGATGACCGGTTAACATTATCATCAGTAAAACAGAAAAATCTGTTCAATATTTAAAAATTAATCAAATATTTCTAATGAAAAAGAACAAAACGAATTTAATAATCACTTAAAAATGAAATACTTCAAGAAATTGAATAATTTTTAAAAGAATTAAATTTAAATTTGTAACAATATACGTATATGTTCTAAATATGCACATACATATATATTTATAAATTATAATTTTCCTTCCCGCTCATTTTCTAAAAAAAAAAACAAATTCATCAAAAGCAGGTAGAGAGCGTTAAAAAATTTATTGCCCATATTATATCGCTAGTTGGGTGCTATAAATTAGAAAAATCAAAAAAAACTGAAAACTATTGAATAGTAAATTTTCTAGCGAAATCTATTCAAAATTATTTTAGATAGTTTAACAAAAATTAAAATATATGATCGTGCCAAGAACCCCTAATAAAGCAATTATTCGCGGCTGCATGCTGGTTTCTTTAAATTTTTATATTTATTATTAAATTTTTGTAAAAATTTCTATTTTATTTTTAATTATTTCAAATGATTTCTATATTATATGAGAAAAAAAAAACAAATTACTTATAGGAAATTATTATTTTATTTTTGCAAAATTCTTTTAATAAATTTTGTCATTAAATTTATTGCAATTTTTATTTAAAATTTTAAAATAAGATAAACAATTCAATGTATGTACCTATTTAGGGAGCTTCAGCTTTACATGCGTTTCAGGTGTAGGATAATTTTCAGGTATAACATTATGTGTGTGTCAAACCAAATCTCATCCTAAAAATTCTTAATTATGCACCTCCTAATAAGACCTTTTCACCATTCGAGCCATATGGAAAATTTAGCTAGTGTTAAATGATATTGGACTTTAGATTTTAGTATACGGACACTTCTAATTTTTTAAAATTTTTGATTTTATTTGTTAGTAATTAATTTATCACGGTTCTCATCATTATTCGAAAATTATGTACAAAATATTTAATTTAAAATTTTTTTCGCAACTTCAATTCAATTTGACGACAACCTCTTAACGTTTGTTTCGTAAAATCTGTTGAGAGTATAAAAATCAGTGACATGAGATTCTAAATACATTATTAGACTTATGGCTGCAGATATTTCCAGTTTTCTACTTTTCTAACTTCGTATATAATTTCTTATATGTTTTTATTATAAACGCAAAATAAAAGACTTTTATGATCTATGAAAAATTTATTTAAAATTCAAATTTATAAAAAATAATTCTAATCCACGATTTTATTTTAAATATTTAGAATATTTTATATATTTTATAAAATTATATTAGCTTTATTATCTTTAACGAACCAAACTCATATTAGGAAGAATTCTTTTTAGAACTTAAGATGTTTATGTCCGATTAATATATTTTTAATAAAAAATCAATTCCAAAATTAATAACAAAAATATTTCCTCCATATTGAAACCATAATATCAAATTATAAAATATATAACAAAATAATATGAAAAAAAAAAATGTTTCCACTTGGATACGCCCAAAATAAAACTTAATTATAATTTTCAATTCATTTTTCACATGATCTTATGAATAAAGGCGTTGTTTTCCAAAAAATTGTATAAAAGTTAAAAAAAATAAAATCCCGCTCATAAAATTTTAATTTTTCGTATTTTTATCACCCACTATGAAAACATTTCCATCCACAGAGGAAAGAGAAATAAAAAAAATAGTTTTCCTTTATTTATTTTTATTTTATTTTATTTATTTATTCATTTCAAATTTTATAAATTAGTTAAACAATGGTAATAATTATTATTTATCTTAACAAATTTTACTATTTTTATTTTTTACATTATAACTGCTGCAAACAGCCATAGGCTGGAATTGCATTTATTTTTTTTAATTAATTTATTTCTTATCAAATTTTAATTAAATTAATTTATTTTTTATCAAATTACTATTTATTTCTTATTTAACTACTTAATTTCCCTATTCTTATGTCTTATTTATAGTTGTATATTTCGGATTTCTCATATACTTGTGCCTAATTATAGTAATGAATTTACATGAACGAATTTCCCAAGAGAAATAAATTATTACAAATTTCTGTTCAAAAAAAAATCTTTATGTACTGCTACTGCTATTATCAGTATCTTAATACACGCAAAATCAATCTAATGTTTAATTAGATTTTAAAGTTCTCATTTATAATTTTCTTAATAGGAACTGAAATTTTTCAGTATAGATTTTTCCTTAAAAGTACAATGAAAAAAAAATTACCTCTAAAACTCTTAAAAATTAAATTACTACAACATTACAACATATTTAAGTTTGTTCAAACACAATTTTTCTTTTTTTCCTTATAGTTTCCTTGATTTTGATTGGCTGAACAACCAAATTACCTGCCAAATTAATAAACTCATTATTTTTGAAGTTATAATAACGATCTTGTGTCAATGTAAAGATCTTTCACAGAAAACATTTTTTTTATTCCAATTTAGTTAAAAATATTATTCGAATTAGATCGGACGCATTTAACGGCTGCTTTAATTTTTGCAACGGAATAATTTTCATATATACCTATATGCAAGAAATGCAATTATTTGACAGAAAATTATTAAAAATTAGTTATGGAAATTAAAATCTAAATTAAAGTGTGAACTCAAAATAATTAGATATTAAATTACCGTAGAAGAAAAGTCTGATAAAGATAATTAAAAAAAAATAAATATATAATAAAAAAATTTATTGTAATTTTTTTTTTTTTGATAAAAAGAAGTTGAAAAAAAAAATTAGAAAAATTCATAAAAATTCATAATATATAAAATAAAATAAATTAAAATAAATCTTTTTATTTCGATAAGTGACCTGGAAATAGCTTTATGTTTTTAGAAAAAAAATTTAAAGTTTAAAATTCTGGACAAAATTTCAACCGAAAGTTTTTTCTAAAATTAAAGCTAATAGCTAATTATGAAGCTAAAGTCGCGATGGAAAATTAACAATTAAATAAACATTGTTTAAATTGCGTTTAAGTTCAAACTTAATAAAAATGTTTTAATTTGCATTATTTTAATGTATTATATTTCTTATTATTTAATTTAATATTATTAAAAAAAAAAACAATTTATTAAAAAAAAAATCAACAAACTCTCTAATGACATTTTATGTGATTTTTGCCGGTTCTTAAATAAAATAATAAATCAAATAAGAATTTTAGATACTGTGATTAAGAATGTGGCGCTTTGTGGTAACTATAAAAATATTGTTCACACTAAACATAAATATATTCATGTATGTATTTCTTAATGAATAATAAGAAAGAGGAAAAAACATTAAAATACTTTACATAAAAAAAAAAAGATTTTTAAATAATGACCGTCACATCATTTGGAGGTATGCATCACAGAGCCCCCTGTTTTAATGGATACCCATTTCAAGGTAATTTTTGTTTTTCTTTGAAATAGCTAGTCGAAAATATTTTTTTGTAAAAAACATAATTCAAAACATTCGTAATTTTAACTCAAAGGTGATCCTTTTTAGGATAAGCGGCATGTTAGGATGAGAATCTTTCAATAACTGTTTTTAATACCCTAATCACTAATGTAAACTTCTCAGTTTGCATAAAAATTTTAAATTTTTTGAGAATTATTTTAGCAAATGAAACTTTTTTAAAAGCTTTCAAATTTTAACTTTAAAGATGCATTAACAAAAAATATTGATTTACCATTATTAGGTTATAATTAGAAGACTTATTCAAGACTTAACAAATGCCAAACACGACAAAAGTATTGTGGAATAAAGAAGTTATGAAATGATCGATAAAAAAATTTATGTTAATAAATTAATTTTGCTTTTAACAAATCTTAAGGAAAATCTTTAAAATGATCAAAACCCTCCATCAAAGATTTCATGTCATATCATTTTGGAAAGTTGAGTCGATGGTCTGCACTACGGATCAGTTCGAGGCTTTTTTTATTTAATGTTAGAAAGTCAAGTCGACGAAACTTATATCTGTTTTGACAGATATTAAATATTACGATAAATCATGTCATCATGTTGTCATGTTTGAAGTTTGAATTAAGAAATTTCTTCTTTTTTTTACTACAAAATTTTATATTATAAATTTGCAAAATAACTTCTAATCCTCGTCAAAATCATAACGGTGATCCTTGAATGGACGAAGAATGAATCTGGAAAAATTCCTTTTTTTTTTTTTTTTAATTTTCCTTATAATCGAAAATAACAAAATATATAATGACACTGCGTAACCTTGCCCTTTTTTTTTAATATACTATATGTGTATGTACCTTTTTCTCATATCGTTAAAAATAAATTATACTTTTATTTTTATTGCAGAAAAAAATAAAATAGAAAATAAAAAAGTCATAAATTAAAATATATGTTAAAAGTAAATGATTTCTAACAAATTTGTCAAGAAATCACAACATACCAGCGGGATAAAAAAAAATTTCAAGCATTTTAGAAAAAAATTCGATAAATAAACTTCACTTGAAATGAGTCACATAGTTTTTGTGAATTAAAGTTTTTAAAGAATATTTGTAAAAGAACTTCATAAATGACGTACGGCTGTTTTACAGACGATCTACTCATATAAAAATTTTCTCGGAAATCCATTTTCAGCCCCAAGTCCAAATTTTAGAACTCTCAATCAGGTACTAACCATTTTTTTGGTTCCTCTCATCGACATCTATCTACTCAAATACTAATTTTCATTTAAATCCAATAAAACTTTTAAATAATTTAAAAATTACATAAATTTTATATTAAAATTATTTAGATTCTTTACAATTTGAAAGCTTCCATCTTCCAAACCCAAAATCAGATAATCTCATTCATTAACTTGAATGAAAGTGAGCAAGATTCTTCATATTCTGCAATTGATACAGCCGAAATCCACCGAGTAGTTTAATAGTTATAAGCATTTTAGTGAATGACATACGGAAAAAGAGAAAATGAAAATTTTCACAAAAAAATTGTAAACATTTTTTAGAATTGGAAACATAGGTATCTATACAAGTAGCTTAAAAGTTCTATTTCAGTGCAAATGAATGATAATGTCAGAAATATTTAACTATAGATGTAGCGTAGAATAATGTGATCATAAAGTGTAATTAATTCGTTGTCACTTTTAAGCACTTTTATTTTATAAATAAAATAGAAATTATATTCTTCTTGAAGAAATTAAGGTAGTGTGTAATTCCAAAATTAAAATTTTTCCTAATACTAAGAAAAATTTCATTTAGCGAAACAATCATTATGCAAATTTATGTTGTGCTATTGCTAAATTTATGTTGAAAAAATATCAATAAACAACTAAATAATACTGATAAAAGTTCAATATGTATTTTCGAAAAATGTTTGGAGTAAAAATCCTAAGACCAGCGTATATTAATTTTTTAATTTTTTTTAACTTTCCATAAGTCTTCAGTTCAGTATTAATTTTACATAAATTCAATTCCTCTTCATCACCCATAATTTCGAAACAATAAATTTACTCATAAAATTTTATAATGGTACCTGTTCACAACAATATTATTGATGAACTTTTGTAAGGTAGTAGGATTTCCTATAAAAAAAATATTTGCAGGATATTAAAAATTAAATAATATCATTTTATTATTTTGACTTTTTGGCTGTTCATTTTACAATTTCTTTAACATTAAAAAAAAAAGGATTAAAATCTCAAAAAAGGTTAAAATTTCCAATTAAAGGTAATTTCATCCCATTAAATTGTATTTCCAAGAAAAGGGAATATTTGTCAACATTTGTAAACTCAAAGTATTTCTATTAAAAGTGTGAATAAGAAAAATAAAACCTTAAAATTAAAATTTTTTGTAGAATTTTAGAAATTAATAATTTACTACTTACTAGTTATCTTATGATTTTGCTCTATTTGGTGGCTTTCAATCTTCGAAACATGCACAAGAAACAAGTTAAAGTCCAACAGAAGCAAATAAAATTTTATTATCGATCGTACAAAATTATAATGAATATTAATGCCTTCACAAATTTTAATGAAAATCTATTATTTTGAATTAGCCTTGATCAAGTAGGTGCTACTCTTAATTATGAAATGAGGATTTTGGTGCCTGGCCTAAAAAGAACTTCATCTTTTTTGAGCAATTTTCATATTTTTTGTTATTGAATAGCACTATTCCGTCTAATGAAACAAACTACTTTATATATATATTCAAAAACGGCGATTATAGATTTCAATTGGAATTTTATTTTTGTTGGTCAATAATTTATTAATGTTTTTCAGGTGATATGACGGCTGGTCAAGGTCGTGTCAATCAATTAGGCGGTGTGTTTATTAATGGTCGACCCTTACCAAATAATATTCGTTTAAGAATTGTCGAAATGGCTGCGGCCGGAGTTCGACCTTGTAATATTTCACGACAACTTAGAGTTAGTCATGGATGTGTTTCAAAAATATTAAATCGTTATCAGGAGACAGGTTCAATACGACCTGGCGTAATTGGTGGTTCGAAGCCAAGGCTTGCTTCAAGCGAAGTTGAAAACCGAATTGAAGAATATAGACGTGAAAACCCAGGAATGTTTTCATGGGAAATTCGTGATCGTTTGGTAAAAGAAGGTTTATGTGATCGATCAACAGTACCATCTGTTTCTGCTATATCAAGAATGCTTCGAGGTCGCGAATGCGACGATGAAACGAAAAAAAATGGTAAGTTCTTAAAAGACTGTATAAGGAAACTAAGTGTTCAAGTTAACATTAAGCATCATGGGGTTTTGTGGTGCACATGAAATAATAAAATAATAATTTAATTTTTATTTATTGGAATTAATGATTGTTAAATGATAATCCAGAATTATTTTTATTTTTCCAATAAAGAAAAATTATATGCTTAGTTTTTCATACTTTTTAAAGAAGAGGAAATATTATAAGCCTCTTACTAACTGCATATCTTAAAGTAGAATGGGTTAGAACTATAGAGACAAACAAAATTTTATTATAATTTTATTGGTAAATTATTTTATATCTTTGAATATTTATACATGCAGACAAATGAAGATTTAAAAATGAAGTTGCAATATTTCGAGTGCGAGATATTTCTAGTAATAAAATAAACAAGATTTATATATTATATTCAAACTAAACTCTAATTGAATATACAAAATATTCACTTCGTATATTTCTACTGTTTATCCAAGGTTCTATATGTCTTTAACTTTTGGAACCATTAATATTAAAAAAAAAACCCACGTAAGACTTACTGTACTGCACATTGTACAACAGATTATTACATAAAAATATAATTTGATAAAAGCCTAATAGAAAAGATGAATGAATAAAACAACCTTGAGCTGAAAACTTTAACAATTAGTGTATTTATTATTCTAAAAAGCTAAAAAACTAAATATAATTTAAATTTTTCTAATAATGAAAGATATCAAATCATAAGTATTTAGACTGTGATTGATGCCACAAAAAGTTTTACATAGGTACTAAAATCATAGTGGATATATTTATGAATTTATTCAAAACTTTCTCATAAGTTTGATCGACCTTATAATATTATGTATATGTACGTAAGTAAATGAATAAGTTTTGTTTACCAAAAAAAAATATTAAATTTTAATAGTGCTACCGATTGCGTGTTTTAATTAATTTACGCATACTCAAAGTTCAATTTTTAATGATTGAATATATTATTGGGATGAAATTCATCAATCATTCTTTTTTCTATAAAATTTAATTGTTAAATTAATTTTATCACATTATACAATATAATATTATATAATAATTTTTAAAGAAATTGTACATACCTATTAATATACATAAGGAATCAATATTAGTTGGATCTATCTCATTCGTTGACTTAAAAAAATTTTACCAATATCGAAAATAACTTAAGCCTATAATTTCGATTGATTAAAAATAAATAATTTTTTGGACAATCAGAACTTTCATTCCATTCTAATCGTAATTTTTTATTTAATCCCATTATAATAATTCAAGCGACTTGAAAATAAATCAAATTGAAAAACATTTCTTTTAGCATAAATTTAGGCAAATTTTTATTTTGGTTTGAAGATTTAAAACGTAGCATATTTTTGGGATGTTTGCGAACAGTTGTAGTATATCATTTAATTTGAAGTATAAGTACAAAAGTAAAACGTATTTAACTTTAAATGAGCCCCTAAAATTTTTTGCGGAAAAATAAAAGGAAATTTCTGAAATTTCAATTCTAATACGCGTTTTATACATTCCTATTTTCCTGCCTTTTTCACTCCTTTTTTCATAAAAACAAAAAAAAAAAGAGTTATTCGATCTCCACTTTTTCATTTATTGAACTTTTGACATATTCGACATTTTAAAAATTAAAAAAACTACTTTTTTTTTGTTTTGTGGCGTTTTTGTTCAAAAAGGAGTGAAAAAAAGGCATGAAAGGCAAGTAGTGCTTTTCATACTTGATAAGTGCAAAGAATTTAAAAGTTCTGGAGGAAAAAAACAACTGTGAATAAGTAAAGTTAAAATTCTTATGAATTAATTTTTAATTTAATTTCAAATTATTATGTCATTTAAGGTTCCGAACATTCAGTTAAACAATCAGAAGAGGAAAATTCTGAACCAGAGAGTGAACCGGGAATTCTGTTAAAGAGAAAGCAACGTCGATCTCGGACAACATTTACAGCACTTCAATTAGATGAATTAGAACGTGCATTTGAACGGACTCAATATCCAGATATTTATACCCGCGAGGAATTAGCTCAGCGAACTAAATTAACTGAAGCCCGAATCCAAGTTTGGTTCAGTAACAGACGAGCTAGATTACGAAAACAAATAGGATCAGGATCAAATAATTCTACTTCTAATTACACCACTTCTATGTCAACAGTTCTACCTCAAAGTCTAGGATATTCATCAAATACCCCCCTAATACCACAGAGCATAACAACTGAGACTGCAACAACAGCATTTACACAACATGATTTCTATACATCACATTTACACAATCCATCATCAGCTCATACAAGTCCACCACATCCTATTCACAATCCAACTCCAAGCTATCAACCTTTAAATTCAAATTTTACTTGTACAATTACATCGAATGCTGAGCAAAGTCTTCAATCACATCAACAATTGCATCAAACTTCATTACGTCCTCAAAATGTTACCCCAACAAATGATATTCCAGAATATCCCGTCAATCTACAATTACCTCCAACACCAAATAGCTTAACAACTATTATGGGTCCGAATTCTGGAAATAGCAATAGCAACGAAGAAAATAATCAATCAAATGAAACAAATGAAGATGAAGAACAGCGTCATCAACTTCAGTCACATAATCACACAAATGAAAATTATTCCCCTTGGAATCATTTATATTCAAATACTAATAATAATGTAACAACAGCAGCTCGTCCGATAGTTTCGATCTCACCACCTGATAGCTACCAAGGAAGCTCTTATGATAATCATCCTTATTCACATCATTTACCACATTATCATAACAGTGCTCAATTTATGCAACATCAAAATTTTAGCTCTTGGCCGGTTAATTTTGGTGTACCACAACCATTTTACCGATATTAAATTTAATAAATAAATATATCTAATGTTAACTTTTCTTTAACTAATTTTGAATATGTATTAGTACATTAAAAAGATATTGAAAATAATTTCCATTTTTATATAGAGATCTCGCTTGATTCGAATACTAAGCAAAGCACTTAATAAAATTTTAATTTTAAAATAGCACAATGCACTCCAAATCTTAAAGATTAAGTTTAATTAACCTTTGAGATTTGGTTTTAGCAGATATGTATAATTTTAATAAAAGAACTGGGCAAAAATATTTCAATATTATTATGTAGATTGATCCGATTGATCAATAATTATGTATATAATATATTATTTACATCTAATTAAATTAAAATTCGATTGAGCTTAGAGTTTAAAAACGCTCTTAAGTTCTGTAGAAAATACTAAATTAAAAGTTAAAAACAACACGAAATCACAAAATTAAATTTATTTAGATTTTAATTGCAAAATAAATTACTTTCATAATGTTTTGACAAAATCACATTTTTCGAGACTTTAATATTAAAAGAATATGGTTTCCATATTTTTTTCTAGAATTAATTAAAATTATTTAGATTAATAAAAATAAAATTGTTTTCTTGGATAAAAATATATTCTCTCTACAAATCAATATTAAAAATATAAATTTTTTTATTTAAGCATACCAATAGTTTTTAAATTGTCCGAGTCCTCTATTTTATTCTCATCCTTTTTCCTCTCCAAAAGAAAATTTTTACATAGACTCGTATTCTAAATTCGTCAACAGATATTTTGTTCAACTTAAACAACTTTTTATTGTTTTTTTTTTCTACAAGCCACCATAATCCAATTGAACTAACTATCAATCAGTTCAGGAGTAAAAAATTAAACACAATTTTTATTTTATTGGAGTAATTTATTTAAAAAAAAAAAAACCATGGATACAAAAAAGAAAATTCAATAATAATTGCAACCAGCTTCAAATGTGAACGAAAAATTAAATCATAGTCTCTAAGCTTTGGAGTTTTTTCTAGAACAATGCTTTAATGCTTTATTTGAATTTGTGAGTCTAAGAGGAACTGGTCTTTCAATTTTTACTGAGTTATTTCCCTTTTTTTTTGCGAAAATTTTCGATAACCAATTAGAAAGACGTGAAGAACTAGTGAGACTTTCTGTATTACTAATATTTTCATTTTTATCTGGTTCGTTTTCTATTTTTAATGAGACGTTTGACCATTTTCCGGGCTGTTCTGTATAATCTGTCTGATCTTCTGGTTGACTATTATTTTCCAATAAATTACTTTTGCGAAATAATTTTGCTGAACCAGTTGCAGATTTTTTTTCCCCTGGTACCATTAAAATAGTTGGCATGTATGGAATTGAAGCAACAGTCGTCGTACATGGAAAACATTCAATAGACGGTGACTTTTGGACTTGTCTTGCACAAGAGCTGGGAGTTTCTTTCATTTTTAATGTTTTATCACTACTCAACTTCTGACCAAGTAAGACGTCTTTGTAAGAGGGTAAATTTTGAGTTTCAATGACTTGATTTGGTAGTTGCGGACAAGATATTTTTTCTTTTTTCGTTTCCTCAATTTGAACATTTTTCTGTCGCTGATTTTGATCAAATTTAGATGATTTTTCGTTTATTATATCTGATTCCAAATTTTCATCATATTCAAAAGATTGTGGTATTATCACAATAGAATGATTTTTGGGAACAAATATTGTTTGTGCATGAAATTCTTCACATTCACCTGAAATGAAAGACCAACATGGTTTTAGCTCTTGCTTGGTAGCTTTTGTATCCAATCTACACAAATTTTCATCCAAATATTTAGAAAAATCATCTTCAGAAAAATGTTTAACCGATGAAATTTTATTAGCATTTTTCACACCAATTGAACTTATTTTAGAAGAATTTGGTGCATGTGTTGAATTTAAATATGATTTTGATATTACTTTCTCTGAGTTATCTTTATCAGTTTTTTTTCTCCCACTTTCAAAATTTTTGATTCGATTTTGGGCAACTTCATAGAAAAACTTTTTATATTTTTCGTAGTTTGTTGAGAAATTATTACTATTATCACGGCATATATGTATTGGTTGAATTGTTTTACCCAGAGCTGGAATTGTTGTCATCAAATAATAATGAGTTTCTAAATAAACCTCCTCTTCAGAATGAATCATTCCACTTCCTAAATAACTAATATCAGCATTGCCATGGAAATTCTGTTCATTCAATGCATCTGATAAATTTAATTTAGTTTGAAAACTACATGAGGGAGTATTAGGAGTCCTCTTAGTAGTATTACTTTTACTAGATTCTTTTCTATTACTACTCCAACTAGGACTTGGTGTTTGAGACCAATTGAAATCTAAAGTTTCTGAAGGAGTCATTCGACTACATCTACATGACGTTTTCATATCACATTGCACTATTTTAGATTCACTGAACTTTTGTGAAATATTTTTATTTGCATTTCCATCTTCAGATAATGTTGATTGAGAAAAAGATTTGTTTAGTAAATCCAAATTTAAGGACCAATTTCTTCTTTCCGATGATTCTGAAATGAAAAGAAATTAACAAGCATTTTAAGTTTTTTATAATTATCTTATTAATTTAAATTAAAAATTTCAGAATAATATGATTAAGTTTCACTAAGTGTCAATTTCAAAATATACTGAATTTTTTTTTGTAGGATCTTCAAACGCTTCCATATAAAATGTGAATAAAAAATGTTGTTCAATAGAATTAAGATTAATTCAAATTAACTTTAGCTTAGCGAAAAACAATAATTTTAAAAAACCCAAAGTAACTAGTCTTTCCATAACCTTTCTTTTATATTCCAAGCAAAATTGTTTCTACGGACGTAAAATACTTTCTTTCTCGTTCCTTAAAAAAAATTATTTATCTTACTTACCACTATCATATTTACAGAATCGTTTTGGCGAAAAACTGGATCTATAACTATTTATTTTTTCACAATTTGTTATTTTATTTTCGAGTAAAAAAAATGCTTCTTCTAATAAATTTTTAAATCTTTTGGTGATAATTTTTAAAATAATTCCGGTTTTTGTTTTCTGGGCATTTAATTCATTTACGAAATTCTTTCTTAATGAAAAACACTTGCAACCAAAATTATTCAATTTCCTTTTCAACTTTTGTAAATTAATTTCATCAATGTTTCCGACTAATTTTTTCACCAAAAACTCATAAATTATGAGCTTATTATTTAAATCGGCTTGTGATAATTCCTCCTTCGAGCACAAATCATTAGCACAATAGGAAACTAATAATTGCAGAGTTTTCAAAAAAGTTGAAACACTAATTTCAAGTAATTTTGCATTAATATCTAATGTGTAACGTGAATAAATTGGCTTATTTACTAAATCAATTGAATCAACTGATGATATTCCTCTTTTGTAAGAATCATATTTCCTACAATTATCCGGCACTGATGGATTTTGATCTGGATTTGAATTCAATGTCATTGGCGCCTCTTTTATCAGAGAATCTGATGATATTGTGATTGGAGCGCTTGTTACTGAATTATGCGAATCAGTTACTGAATTACCCGAATCAGTAGCAGAACTCCATTTATCAGTTTTTGTACAACTCATTTCGCTATATGATTTTTGATTATCATACATTTTAGTATCGCTATGTGCCCTTATAGGCTCACCTATTTTTCTTGGTGTTGAACTATAAGTAACAAATGATGTGTTATTTGATTGCAAATCAAATAATTTAGCTAGTGACGTTACGCTTTTGTTATCATTATTTGTTTTAAATAATAATGAAAGTGAAGATTCACTGCACGTATTCTTTGCATCCATAGTTTAATTATAATTTTGATTCAAAAGACAAATTTCTAAAATTTTATTATTAAAAAAAAAAAAATTAAGCCGAAATTTAAAAATAATATGTAAATTGATTGACAAAAATAATTTAGAAATATTGTTGGAAAAATATGTAATTTCAAAGAGCCTACAAATTGTAGGAATAAGTATAGAAGGTTCAATTTATTACCATTTTTTAAATTTTTGTTTTTGGTGTCGAACTTTCCATCAAATTAATTTAAAAAAAGAACTACATTAAATAAATGCCAAAAATTTAACTTTGGTAATATGAAAATAATTGATTAATTATTAAACTTTCAAAAATTAATTATGTTTTAGTATAGTTACAAAAAAAATCAATTTTTTTTTTTGTAAATAAAATCAGTGCATCTTTATATAATATTTAACTCATATTACAAAACAAATATATTCAAAACAAACAGATACTTATATTAAAAAAAAAAGTTATGACAAATCAGAATCAACACCGCTATCAATGAAATCTTTAAGCATTAAGGCGCAAGTCATTGGTATCAGTCGGCAAAAATTATTAAATGATAAAAGTCCTCTTGGTATTGTAGCTTCCAATAAATCAGCTCTATGTGCTTGAATAATTGCTGCTGCCACCGATTTTGGATCCAGCAAGCCCAATATAGATGGAAATTTTATTCTAGGTTTTTTGCATAATCCAGTATTAACCATATACGGGCATATTGTTGTAGTTTTAATCTAAAATTAAATTAATTACTTTAAACATAAAAAAAATATATATAAACAAAATTCATTGTTTCAGTATATTATATAGTTATGAAATTAATTTTTGACACAACTCACCAAACCATTATATGGACCTTCTCTCAATTCTTCAGATAAAGCTTCCATCATCCCACGAACAGCAAATTTTGAAGCACAATAAGGCACTAAATTAGCCAGTCCAACAACACCAGCTATACTACTTATACTAACTATATGACCATAATTTCTCTCCTTCATATGCGGCAAAAATGCTTCAATTGTCCAAAAATTTGACAAGACATTAATATCAATAATGCGACGAATTTCGTTTGTTGAATGTTTCTCAAGTGGATGTGTTGGCATAATTCCTGCATTATTAACTAAAACAGTAATAGAACCAATTTCTATTTTAACTTTTTGTGATAATTCAATTACTTTATCATGATTTGAGACATCGCAGCTAAAAGATAAAATTCAAATATTTGTTTGAAAATTTAAAAAAAAAAATCGATTTCTTACTAATAAGCGTGAGCTTTTCCTTTCCCCAAACGATTACAATCTTCAACAGTTTCTAAATTTCCTTTTTCATTTATATCAACGCATACCACAGTGCAACCCAATTCAGTATACTGTAAGGCTAATTCTTTACCTATACCGTGTCCAGTTCCTGTAATCTATAAAATAAAAATCTTTTTATTTAAAATGTTTCAATAAATTTATTATTTATTTTGTTTTTTTCTGAAAAATTTTCTTACCAAAACTATTTCTTCACTAACATCTTTCAGTTTGTCGGGTACAAATGATTTCAAAAATTGTATAAATAATTCAAATGTAAATCTTAATAATAATATTGTGAACTCCAATATATTTATTAAAATTGTATAAATTCTAAGCCCAGTATATTTATTATTATTATTAGTTCTGAAAAAAAAAATATACATATAACATTAAAATTGTATGTATATAACATTTTAAACAATATTTTAATTATTTTAAAATTGGATATATGAAACAATAATTCACAATAATTAAAGCTAAAACTGTATTTCAATACATAGGTATCTTAATACCATATTTGTTGTCTATTATTGTATAATTATTTTTGTATCACAGCAAGAGCAAGGTGAGATAAACCATGTCGGAAATTTCATCGAAAATCCCCTTATTCGATGGAATTATAAGTCATTTATATATATAGGTTCCATATATCGGGTTCCATATCATACATGTAAAACTCTACACAGTACACGCACATTATTTATTAATTTTGTACTGATTAAAAACAAATAACAATTTAATAATAAATAAATAAAAGAAACCGTATTACTATTAAATCTTACTCATCGAACATTGATAGAAAAATAATGTACGACATAGAATATACATAATGTACATCGCTTTTGCGGCTATTTATTTTGAAAATACATAAATTTAATATAAAAATATAATGAACTTGTTTGTTTGAAATTATAATAATTTCAATCTATTTGTATTCCATTTGCAAAAAAAAATATAAATAAATAAAATAAAAATATTTTATTAGCATTAGAATTAGAGCTTTTTTTTCATTTTTAATTCTCTTTCTTAAAAAATTCCAGATATTTATTATAATTTTATTTTGAAGCATTTTCGTACTTTTATACAATAAAACTATTGAAATTTAAAATTAATCTACTTATTCTATTTACTTAATTTTAATTAAGTATATGTAGTTAAAAACTATATACATATAATTTATCAAAAATATGACATAATTAAGATTAATATAGACGTGCCTTAAATTTGAAAGTTTGAATATTTCGTTCTCACACAAATTTTCGTCTTAATATTTTCAATCTGCAATGATTCAGATTGTCAACTATATAAACGTTTTATAACAAACATATATAACGTTATTAAATTCATTAATGACATAATCAAATTATTATTATTACCAAGATATTTGAATCTATCATACTTATATATAATTATAAATTAAAGTTGAAAAAAAAATTTAACATATAATTATATTTGATATTACAAACATTTTTATTTTCGATCCATCCTAAACAATTTGAACTTTTAATTATTTATTTAATTATTAAAAGCGCGTAGCACTAAAATGCATTAATTATTATTTCTTTCGAAATGCATTCAAAAGTTCAATGTATTCATTTTGAAAAAACAAAATAAAAAAAAAACTTAATTAAAAAAAAACTTAATTCAAAACATATATTTTATGTAAATAAATTCATATGATTTTCTTAAACAAATAATAAACAAAAATTTTTGTGCGACATAATAATAATAATATGCAAATTTTATTTATATTTCTTTACATAAATTTTCAAGGTCTAGGTTATTTCATAATATATAGTAAAAAAAAAAAAATTAATATAAATCTTCAATCATAAGATTTTCACAAATAAGTTTAATGTGTGAAACATTAGATTTTATTATATAAATCTTTGGAGAGATTTTGAAAAGAAATTTAATGATTGAACGTATTGAGTCCTTCCGTAGAAATAATTTTAATATTTAACGAAAAAAGGGCATTCTATAGCAATGACCCCTATATTACGTTTTATTTACATAATATAGGTATATCTTTCTATACGCTTTCTAACTTGCATAAGGATATTAAGAATGCAAAAATTGAATTATTATTATTATTAGCTCTTAATGGTAAAACTTTTGTAATCATTATTTTTCGAATGGAATTTTTATTAACTGCTAAAGACAGAAGACAGCCAGATCGAAGATGAACTTTACTTCAAAGCCATTTTAAAGCCGAAGTGTGAGAGCTTTATAAGCCAAATAATACTAATTAAAGATTTTTTTCCAAACCAAAAAACACTGTGAGGATTGATTTTGTAATTAAAATATTAAATGTACCAATGTTAATTTCAAAATTAGTTATTTTCTGCATATAATTTGTAAATAAAAAATCAATTCGATTTATTAAATTTTAAATTGTTTGTATACAGAAAAGAAAAGTTATCAGGTTCTGTTTGGAATTGATTTATTATGGAACATTGGAACTTATCATAAAAAATATTTTGTATTTCTGAGTTGTGTACTTGATATAAATAAACAAAATGCGAGACACTTTTGGCATAATTTCAATTATTTCAAGCTTATTATTCAGATAAAATTTATTTAGTTTACTTCATTTAATTTTAAAAGATTTTTCGAGAAAAAAGTTCACAAGGGCAATAGCCTATATTTACGTAGAAACTATGAAAAATAATAAATCATTTATTGATGGAACAGTTAATGTCAATATAGATCATTTTAATGAAGCTAGATCTATTTTGAAAAAAATTAAATTGTATTATTTGAATTTCTAAGCACTACTTACTCAGCTATGAAATGAAAAAAATTATTTCAGAGAAAAATTTAAATTTTTAATTTAAACAAACAAAATTTGATTATGAAATTAAAAATTTTATTAGGCCTTCACCCGAAAAGAATTTGAAATATGTACTGAATTTTTAAATTCCTAATGAATTTTGTTTTTGTGAATTTCAAATCGACGTACCAGAGCCTATATACATACAACAATATGTTTAGGAAGATATTTTGAGAAAAATCTATAGTCGGCTATCGTATCATACACGCAACATGCAGTTTATAGTACCATAAAATATAAATAGTATGATATTACTATCCGGAAAGTGAACAGATTTACAAAGATTTTAATTTATTGACAATCTCTATTTCAGTGACGATCGGTGATAAAAAGTACTGAATTTTTTACACTATCCACTATCAATATTATTTTTGTCTTTCGAAGTTCAAATTGATATTTTTCATCATCCTTGTGTTGTAAGCAAGATCAATACAATTTCTAAAAAATTATTTTTTTCTCTTTTTTACAACGAGAATTTCAAAAAGCTGACTATTTACAAAAAGCAAACTAAATACTTATATTAGGTTAATGTAGAAAAATAATGTTTAAATGTCACTATTAAAATTTAATTTTGAAAAAACAAAAAATATTATATACAGGCAAGGCATTCACACTTCTATTTTATTTTAGATTAGAGTGCATTGGACCTAAAAGTTTATTTGTTTTTATGAAAAGAAAATTTTCATGAAAATAAAGAAAATTTTCTGTTCTTTATTTTAATGCGCCCACAACATTATTGGTGTTTTTTTTTTTTTCTAACAAAATAATCTATATATTTTTGGAGTGAAATAAAAATACATTTTGATCAAAAGTTATAATTTTTTTTAATTTTAAAAATTTCAACAGAAAGAAAAAAACCAAATATTCTGTTTTAATTAATTTAGTTTATTTTAAGGCTTACATATTTTATTTAGCACTTAGCAAAATATTTATTTAAAATTTAGATATTATGTGAAAACAATTTAATTAAATTGCCAACCACATTTTGTAAGGCAAACAATGGTAAAATAATTTAAGCTACATTTTTTGTATTTAAAAACAAATATTTAAACTTCAATAAATATGTTGGTTTCAACAATTCAAAACAGAGTAGGTATACAATTAAAACTGTATGGTTTTTTTGAAAATCCTTCAAAATAAGTATATATTTTCATTTAGTTATGCTTGTTGAATTTTCGAATTAAAACAAAATTGCAAAACGGAAAAATTACGTACAAAATATAGGCCTAATCACAAATTCATAATTCATAAATTTTTTTATTTATTTTCTTGCACTAATAGCGGCGAGTTTTTATTTCATCAGTATGTAGTAAAATTGTCTGATTTTATATATTTCATAATACACTCCAAACTATAGGTATTTTAGTTCTAGAGAATTATTCTGTATCATCCGAAGATTTTACAGGCCAGCGCCATAAATGTTTTAAAAACAGGAATCATAATATCAAAACCGTAATAGAAACTAATATCAAAACCGTGTAACTAGAGAAAGATTTACAAATTTTTTATCTTCACTACATTTGAACTAAAATAGTATATAAATTATTTCGT
Organism: Hybos culiciformis; assembly: GCA_964007475.1. Lineage (NCBI taxonomy): Eukaryota > Metazoa > Arthropoda > Insecta > Diptera > Hybotidae > Hybos > Hybos culiciformis. Next base: position 142,939,429 of record OZ023273.1, on the reverse strand, counting down.
CTACATTACTATTTTATATGACTGAATGCCAATGGTAGATGAAATAATAAATCGTTGTTTATATTGAAAATTAAATCAAGCACCAAGATTTGTTTTAAAAACATTAAAATACGAATTTTATATGGATGGAAACTTGATAGCCGTATAAAATTTTAAGAATTTTGTTTTTTTTTTCTTCAATGCAAGCAAGTGTATAGAACGAAGAAATCAATCATTTGTGAAATATTTTTTAAGAATTAAATTTCACTTCTTAACTTTTGTGTGCAAATTATTTTATTTGTTTAATGCTATCCGGGAAATCGTAGTTAAGTTTTTTTTTATATTCATATAACATGGGTAACAATAACAGAAATTATACAGTGTAAGTTTCGGTCGTGGTTTCCCATACCTTGGGTTTGAATTTATGTCATTTATTAAATTATATTTTTTTACAGATATCAGGTACGTACATAAATCCAATTAATAAGAGAACCTACATATATTTTAATTGTATCTTAAAAAATTGTTTCCTCACCTTCTTTCAATGTGGTTTTCCATTTTTTTTTTTTCAACTATTTTTATTATAAATATTTACTTTTATATGAGCTTTTTTTTGTATGTTAATTAATTTTTTTTAACGCGCGTTATTTAAGAATGATCCAGTTTTAGATTTCAAGTATTAATTATATAATTTTTTTTTCTTAAAATATTAAATTTTATAATAAATGCATCAAAAATATCCCATTTATAATTTCATTTAATTTTTTAATATTTTATTTCTGCAAAAAATATTATTAGACTAATTCAAATTCAACTTATAAAGTCAAATACCTGTTTTTCTAAATTTATATTTTAACGAAAAAAAAAACATAATACCTATATAAAATAAATTACACAAAATAATTGCAACATTTATTTAAAAATTACAAAATGTGGAGAAAAACAAAAAAGAATTAATATAAAAAAAAATTAATGGAAAACTTCTGAAGGAATTATCTCTATCTAGGCTGAAGCATCTCACAGTAGTAAACAGTGTTTAATATTTGTCGTGGTACGAATTAAACCAAAGGAGGAGAACTATTTTTCAAGAAAATAAAAAAAACTTTCAAGAACCCATATCTCAATTTTTTATGTATATATTATTAGAAGTATATAAGTTTTAATATTACTTTCTACAATCATTAACTTTTACATTATTTTTGCTTTTAACAGATTTCTTCATTGAATTTTAATATGTTTCCAGTTCATGTAAGTATAAATTTAATTTCAAAAATATTAAATTGACGAAAAGTTCCAGTCCATTAGCTTTAGGTCTATATACTTTTTACATCATAACAATGTATATTATGTACTATGCACGACAGTATATATAAACTTTAACTTATTCAACGCACAAAAATTAAATAGTCAATACTTAGTATGGGAAAAACTTAATGATAGGAAAAATGTAAATATAAAAGGTTCATCAACCATTCAAAATATATTTTCACAAATCCATAATGCATAATTTACTCTTTTTTTTCTCTTCCTATATGCAATTTTATGCTCTAAAAAATATAATGATGCATCTAACAAAATATATGTATCGTCGTAGGTATATATTTTGGCCAGTGAAAAACAAGTATACAAAGGAAAAATTTATATTTTACATACAAATGGATTATATTAATTCACTTTCGATTTCACTTTTAATAATACCCCGTCCGTCTTAGAAGCAAAAGAAATAAGAAACCGGTGATAGAAAAACAAAAAAAATAAAAATAAATAGTTAAATAAAAAAAATGTGGGGAATACGGAAAATAATAAATTGTATATTTTCAAAAGAGTCACTGTCGGGAAATTGAAAGAAAAATTTATATGTATGTTGTATATAATCGTTAAATGTAATTTACTAAATAATTCAAATGTAGTTTGAAATTATACCATTTGGCGACACTTTCAATGTATTTATTTTTCGAATAAACTCATTGATTCGGGAAGTCCCTTTTTTCCAGAATACATAAAAATCTGTTAATGAAGGCGAACTATTCAATATTAAAAAATTATCCGTAGTTTCAATTTAATAGAGTTCAAAAAACTTAATTATAGAGTTCAATTAAATTCTAGAGAAAAAACTGAAACACTTTAAGCTTCAACTTTTGAGAATTTCAATGACAGACTACTAAAACTCTAACCAAGTCGTAATTTCTGCGCTTAATAAACTTTCATATAATAATTTGAACTTATTTATTTAACAACTCTTAATAATTAGTTGTTAGTTGTTTATTGCGTACATAAAAGTGCAAAATAAATTTTTTGATTAAAAGGCCAATATCGAAAGACCCTTTGGACCCCTTCTTCCTGGGCTTGCCTAATATCATAAGAAGAGATTAATTGATATCATCCCTAGTTTCTTGTGGAAAATAGTATGTATTATATTAAATAAATTCAAATGAAAAAGGCGCGAAAAAATTTTAAAAAGTGTAACCGGAAGAAAATTTTGTTTTTCTGGTTTTGCTAAGGTATAAATTAAATTAATAAAAATTAAATGCGCGCGCAATAAAATTCAAAATTTTATGATGCAATTAAAAATACCGTGATAATTTTTTATAAATTTTTTTTTTTTAATAGAAAAACTCTTATAAGTTTTTCAACTTTTATATAAATAGGTATATAAATTTTTTCCAACTTTATTAAAAACTTTATTAAAAAAAATTTTTTTTTTTAAACTTTTTATTAACTTTTTTTTTTTTTTTGTTATTTTAATTTTTTAGCGCAGTGGATTTTCGCGTGCGAGAGCGATCTACGCTACAAATCGACTGACTGTTTGAAAATTAAAAAAGCTTTTAAGAAGCTTATATTTTGACGGCATTATTTATTTAATTTTTTTTTTGCTAGCTTTTTTTTTTTTTAATTTGAAACAAGCCTGGATAATAATAAATTAATTAAATATTATTTCATTTCATTTTTACCACCTCCAACATTGTTCAGGAAAATATTCTTAATATATATATATTGAAAAAAGAAATTGAATATTTTCAATAATTTAATTATAAATTAAACGACATTCACTGTAAATTTAAACAATGTATGTAACAATCCAAATGTTGAGAGATATTGGAACAGAGGACACAACATGTACCTTTTAACAAAAATGTTACAAGAATTAAGGAAAACAGGAAATGGGTTTATAACTAAAAGAATTGAATAGAATTTTTCAGGAATCAAAAAAGATATAAGAAAAATTAAAATTTTTTAATAAAGCAAAAATACAAAGAAAATGTTAACATAAATGTAAAAGAATTAAAAAAAAAAAAAGGTTACTAACCTTTAACAAGAAAAATTGCATGAAAATAGTATTTTGAAGTTTCAGTCTCACATGTCAAGGACTTACATTTTGGTACTTAGTTCAGACGTAATGACAATCTCTTTTGGAACCTGTATTAATTTCTTAATTATAATTACAATGTTACTCTTCATACCTTGTAATTATCAAAATAAAAATAAAAGCCGCAAGCCATTTCCTTTCTAATTCTTTAAGAGAGATTCATAAGTACTTAAAACTCTGGTCAGGTTTTTTAATTTCGATGATCATATTTTTAAATTTTTTTTAACTTCCTGATTTTTCATTCAGGTGCTTGACCGAAAATTAAATTTTTATTAACTTTATTACATTTCCATTTACTTTATTTCAGACATAAAACAAAAAAAAATTCAATGTGACATTCTTCAAAATATAAAATAAAAGTTCTTTGTATATAAAAAAAATTTAATATTATATTTATGTTTTGCATCATGATCAAGGTTAAATTAAACGAAACATAACAATAATGAATTACAATATTATTAAAAATATATTAATATTAACAGAAGAAAAAGGAATATTGTAAAGCAATATTTACTTTCATAGGGCTGATGAAAACAATTCCATAGCATTTATAAAATTTTAAGTTTTATGACAGACGATTGACAAAGAAGATATTTTGTCTTTACAAATATCATAATTATGCATCATAATTGTTCTTAATTTCAGTGTTATAGTTTTTTTTTATTACAAAACAATTAACATAATAATAAATTTCAATTTATTAGTAAAATAATTAATTATTAAGTTATTATAATTTTAATCATTATTATAAAAAAATTAATATTATAATTTAAACATATTTTTTATATATAAATATTTAAATATTTTTCGCATTTTTTTTTCATAGAGTCACCCTGCCTGCGTAATTTAAAACTGTTGTAACTCTTGAATGATATTTCATTAAGCAATTATTACATTGTAATTGAGTCAAAAACAAAATTTTAAACTTAACACCTCAGTAAATTTGTCTTTAATTTAGATAATATGTCTGTGTAAACATATAGTAGGTGAACTATATGGCATTGTAATGTTCTTAACAGAAAATTCGATAAATCAGAACCTTAAAAAAAAACAATTTAATTTTTTTAAATTAAATGAATAAATGTTTATTTAGAAATTCAAATTTTTCTTAAAAACATAAATTTTGTTGAATAAATTTAGAATAAATTAAACATTTCATTTTACATCTTTTAGCGCTGTTATAGTATCAGCTATTGATTTTCCTTTATCAAATTTTTTGCTCTTGCGATTCACTTGCCTGAATACATCCAAGAAATTAAGATTTCGATTTGATTTATTACGCAATACTGGCGGAGTATTTAATCTTTCAATTTTTTTATCTATAGTTTGAACTTTCAAATGAAAATATACTGGAATATATGACAAACTTGTCTCTAATACTGGCTTCAATGTAACTAAAGTATTAAGAGAATTTGATTTCTCTTGATAATGTTTACCCAATAATGGATCTGTTAAGCATTTCCCAAATACAGATTTCTTATTCTTGGTAATATTTTCAAACATAGCTTCTATTTCAGTTGAATCGAATTGACTTATATCTTGTTCTTGCGAATCATTACTTTCTGATTGTGTCTCATCATTGTATTCGTTGTTTTCAATAATCACATCAAGGTCTTCAGAGTGAAAGTTGGTTGTTTCCAATCCAGTATTATTTTCTTCATGACCACAATTGTCTTCGTAATTAACAGAATATGATGACATCGGTACTTATTTATATATTTATTTTTTTATTTTATTTTATAGTCGGAACTTTATCATAAGTGCTATACATACAAAGAACTAAGTTAATAGGGAAATTATTGATTTAAAAAAAATCAGCAGAGCTAAAAATGTGTATCGTTTTAATAAAAAATTTCTTACGACTAAAATGCCTCATCTTGTTGAAAAATTGCTTAAAAATAAAGGCATAAAGTTACAAGCAATTTGACGAAAAGTTTTAAAAGTTTTAAGAAAAGTTTTCGATTTTATTTCAAATGAAAAAATTTCCTCCTACTATTTTTGAGCTCAGAGAGAATTTTAAAAGTGAAGCTCAATTTCGAAGTTAAAATGATATTACACACCTCCTAGGAGTACGAATAATTTGTTTTAACTAAAAATAAATATTATTTTAAAATGCGCCTCGATTGATTAAAAAACAGAATTTCTAAACCTCTGTTAAGGCTCAACCATTAGTACACACTATATACATACATGGTTAACAAATTCATTTCAAGTACGGTAGATGTAATAATATTCTATCGGCAAAAAAAATTATTAACTGAAAAATGTTCTGTTTCTCAATTTTGACAGACTGAAAATAAATTAAAATATTAGGTAGTTTTCTTAAATTTTCAAATTACGTTTTATGGATATTATTATGTAAAGTAATATAGTAAGTAAGTAGGTATATAAAATATATATATATAACCTTTTACAAGGAATTTTCAACAACTAAAAGGATACATATATAATAAATATAATGTATAAAATATGTTAAAACGTATTATGTATATTATATTTTAATTTTTATTTTATTGCTTCAAATTAAGTTGTCATAAAATAGTTTAACTTAGAATCAGAAACATATTAATCCAAATTTAAAGCATCCAATTAAAAAGTATAAAATAAAAATGTGTGCAATAATTCAGAGATCTTATTTCTTCTTATAACATAGGTAATAAAATACCAAACTTTATAACTTTTGTTTTCAAATTAGAATAGAAAATTTGTAGGAACGATTAAAAACCATTAATAAAAAAAGTCAACGAATTAAATAAAAAGTCAACAAATCAGAATACGGATTAAAATGGAATAGGCGTAGGTACTTATAAATACATAATAGATGGTATCATATTAAGAAGCTGTATTTCTTCAGAAACAGACCGATATGTTGAACTGGTTATAAACATTCTACCATTATAAATTTATTTAGATATTTCAATTTTATTATTAAAATAAAGTTTTTTTCCAAATATTTTTAATGTACCTATTACACAATTTTGTTTGCAAGTGTCCGAAAAGTTATTAAAATTAAAGTATTTTCATAGTTTGAAGATAGATATGGCTTACTAACTTACCCAAATTGTAAAATTTGTCTCACTTTACAAATTGGCTTATTTGAAAGTTAGTTATAGTTGAGATATTTTTCATTCGTTTTCGTTTTAAAGATTCAAAATCAGTTTTAAAAAAAAATAACTGTCGTCAGTTAATGTCTTAATTACTTATATAACTGAAATTTTGTTTTAAGTTTATATAGTCAAGCCTAACTAAATAATTTGAACTTGACATCACTCTATATTTTAAAATTTTATATATATTTTTGTAAATTGTAATTTATCATTACAAGCAAATAATTTTGTATTCCATCCCTTAAAGATAAAAACAATTTTTTTCACTACCTACCTATGTACGTGATTACACGAACAACTTCTAGAATTTCTATTAATTTTTTTCTTCTTTTTTTTCAATATTTTTTACCAATTTAAAAGTTATTATTTATAAAAATAAAAATAAAAAAAAAAAATCGCGTGCAAGAACAACAAGTAAAACTACTTTACCCTTTTTTTTCCATTAAAATTTCTTCATTTTGTAGTCTTTAACTATCTAGGTAGGTAGAGGTACCTAAAATAACTTCCTTTATCTAAAAATCTGTTCTGTCAACGAATAAATTCATATAAAATGTATGATGGAGAAGGTAAACCTACGTGCCTTGCATCTAACTATACATTATATTTATTATATATTTTGGTGATAATTATAATTAACTCTTCTTGCATCGATTTAACAATTATGTAATTTTGTAGTAAGCATTACCAGGAAATTCATTTTCTAAAACTTAATTTTTACTAAAACTCTTATGCCTCACAAGACTTTCTTCAACATTTGAACCAAAAGTTCTAACTTTTTGTTCTTGATTATTTAAAGTTTGCTTCGAATGATTGAAATAGTTTGTCAGAGCGAGTGCAAACATTGGTCGAATACATTGGATGGATGAAGATAGGAAAAGTATTATAGTTTAACAGAGTGGGGGGAATAGTAATTATCAGTTTAGTTTTTCTAGAACTTCAATGTAAATATTTATATAAAACAAAAACATAACTGCTCTGGCGGAGGAAAGCAATACGAAAATTATTTACATTTTTATATGCGTTTTGATTTTATTTAGTATTTAGGGTTAGGATTTCAATCTAAAAATCATATTTTTTTTTCCCTTAATAATAATAATACAGACTGGCAATTCTTCCTGATCAGATGGCTTTGACAATGACACATGATGTCATTTAAATTTCATACTAGGGGTGCCAGATAGTTTAAAACAAAGCATTATGATTTCACTATTTAAGTATTCAAATTGTGTGAAATGTGGAAAAAAGTTAAAATTGTTTCAATTCTTACGGAACGTCGGCTCTAAGGTTCAATAGCATTCACATAATCACATTATAACCTTTCATACATAAAATTACCTATCATAATCAGGTTTAAATAGAGTTGAGGTTTCGTTGAGTTGATTTTTAATATGAAATTTTTCAACTCTACGAAAACTCAACTCTGATGTTCGCGGGACATTTGTCCGCGATGAAATTTGTATGGAAAACTTCGCGGACAAATGTCATTTTACAAAATGACATTTGTCCGCGATTGTAAAATGACATTTGTCCGCGATTGAATTTTCAAACTTTAGCGGACAAATGTCATTTTTCAGATATTTAGCGAACAAACGTCATTTTGCAAAATATCATTTGTCCGCGATTAATTTTTATCGCGGATAAATGTCATTTTGCAAAATATCATTTGTCCGCGATAAAAGTCATTTCGAATCGCGGACAAATGTCATTTTGATGTCCGCGATACAAAAACAAATCCCGGGCAAATGTCCAACCCTCGGTCGGTCGTTCATGCGTTTCGAGCGTCACTTTTTATACCATCTGGCAAGCCCGCAAAAATAAATCATAAAAAAAATATTAAAAATCTTTGTTCAGTATTTTTTTTTTATAATTTTTTGCAAAATATATTCTTTTGTTATTTTCTTTCTAAAAAAAAATTTAAAATTTTATTTTTTTTTGAATTGATTAAATTTTTTTCCAATACATATTAAAATGTCATGTGAAGTTAAAATATTTGCAAAAATTTCAGATTTAAATGAAGTTCAAACTTTTTTTGGATTTTCTGGTGGTAGGTCGTGTTCATGGTGTGTTGTAATTATAATTAATTAATAGACCTATCATCTAATATCAAGTAAAAGTATCAAGTATCAATCAACTTCAAGTATACATAAAAGATAAAATTGATTGTTTTTATGGAAATTTGAACAAAATTTATTTAGAGTTTTTTTTTTCTTACAAATTACAAATTCTAATCATTATGACCTGAAATTAAGGTTTCCCCCTTTTAATATTTTCAAATGCGAAGGTAGGTACTTACCTACCTGTACGTAACCTATGATCCCTTTGACATTCGTTCTCTAGTTTTCGGAATTGCTTTTTACCACAAAAGAATGTAGGCCAACTTTGCATATTCATCAGATTCAAAAAATAAAAATTTTAGTTTTTTAATTAATTTTTAATTTTAGATGAATACTGGTTGAATGCAGTTTTTTATTCGATATCACCAACTGGTGAGGCGATTGCGTTTGCACATGGATGTAAAATTGTTATTCTAATTTCTAATCAATGGTCACAAACCCAAAATCAATCTAATTTTACAATTGGCTGGCGTGGTGAGCTTGAAAATCCTAACGAGATTATTACAAACATTATTTGCTTACCAATTTACGGGCCAAATGTACATTCGGGAGCCGACTGGACTTGTATAGCAATTGGTTTATCTTCTGGTTTAGTATTATTTTACACAGATTCAGGAATACAGATATTCTCACAAAGATGGCACAATGAATCAGTTCAATGTCTGAAAGCACAATCAGGCTATAATCAGCCAGAAGAAATTCATATAGGTTATCAATCGTGTGTTTGTATTCTTCAAGGTCAACAAATATTTTCAGTTCTAAAGGCAGTGAAACAAAATTTAAATAGGAATTATAATAAACCACAAACTAGTGTTCCAGACACAGTACCTTGTCGAAAATGGGAATACAGACAAAGATCGGGTGGCACAATAAATGACAGTGTAGTTGTTGGCCTACAGGAAACGTCTGCCTTTGATAATTTCTTAGAACAATCTCTAGAAAAAGGTTTTTATTCGAAATCGAGAAGCTCACCACCGATAAGAAATCTTATTGTGGGAGTCGGATTAAAACCATATGCGGGTTTTTATTATGGCAAAGAAGGATTTATTCAACCAGATTTGGGTGATGTAGCTAAAGCGGTAGCAAATAAGGTTTTATCCTCACTGCCCACATCACTATCAGGTTGGTTCAAGTCTAGCACGATTCAAGATGATCAACAACAGCAACAAGTGATACAACCGGGAGAGGCAATGCAATGTAAATTTGGTATTTGTGATATTCAACGACAAGGCTTCAATATTTGGCTTGCTCCTGGTAATAGGCTGGCAGCTGTATCAGACAATTTGCATAGAGTTCTGTTAATTGATTGTAACCGAGGTGTTGCGTTAAGAATTTGGAAAGGTCAGTAATTTCAAGGAGAATATAAAGAAAAATTGTATTGTAAAAAAACATTTTTTTTTTAATGGAAATAATTTTATCAATTTGTCAATATATCTTACTTCCATCGATAATTAACTTCCCCTTCATAAAAAACAATATTTTTGTTACTGGCGACAAATTGAAAACTATTTCCTCAAATGTGTCGTCTTCTAATTATAAATTAACCTTTTTTAGGCTATCGAGATGCACAATGCTCGTTCATAAGAGCTAAAGAAAAAACATTGAAAGGTGACAAAACAATAAAACGGAAATCATTATTTTTGGTCATCTATTCACCTAGAATGAGTTGTATGGAAATTTGGACATTACAAAATGGAGCAAAAGTTGCTGCATTCAGTGTTAGCAAAAATGGACAATTATCTTATAATAATTATGGTTTATTAAATATATCAATGAACGCCAAACCAAAATTTAACATACACGGCTGTCTTTTTTTGGATCCTTCTGATAACACTTTAAAAGAAATAACAGTACCATTCCATTGTGCATTAAGTGAAGAAAATTCTAAAACTGCCAAAGATGTACACTTGCTAAGGCGAATGAAAACATTTTTACGTTCCGATATTGATGATGAGACTAAATTAGAAGAAATAATTGAAGAATTCGAAACACTCTGTAGAAATCTTCAAACTGATGAAATTCGATTACAGTGCCTTGAACTATTGGCAAAAAATAAACGAATTAAACCTGTTTTATTTCAAGCAGCATGTGCAGCCTTAAGGAATTCATCTATTTTGAATCAATCTGAAGGAGATAATTCTGATAATTTTCATTTACAACGATCATTTAGTATATCTGGGGAAAATTTGACTACATTATTAGAAAATTATGAAAATTTAGTTGAATTCTATATAGGATTACAATATGAAAATTCACCGAATGAAAATGTTAAAATTTCATTCAAAAAATTTAACTTAACTGAAAATGATTTGAAAACAATTCAAAATTTATTAGATTTATCTCACTTAGAGAATTCATCTAATTCTCATAATCAGAAAGTGAAATTTCAGGAAAAACAACAACAACAGGGTGATTTCGTAGATTATTTAAGCATTTTTAATGTAAATTCAGAACAATTAGAATTAAATGATCAGAAATCAGAGCTGTTCGGTTTCATTGGTGGCAATTTGTTTGGACAATTTCTAAATAAAGGTCAAAATTTGAATGCTTTTTTTGAAATCACCAAAAGAAATTTATTGAATTGTGATATTCTAATGTCTTTAGTTATAAACTATTGGTTGGAAAAGCCATTTAACTATTTGAAATGGTAAGAAAACAATCTTAAAGGTTGTAAATTATTTTATGCGTTTCTGTATTGATTTTCCCTTATAATGTTTATAGAATTCTTAAAACCCTCTTAAGCAAAAAAAAAATGTCTTAAAAATTGTATGCACTTATTTTTCAACATCTCTGAGCAACAATTTAAAGTCTTTATCACTTCTCTTTTCTTGCTTAGTTTTTAAATATTTTGATTCTATAAAATTTTAAATGCCAACTTATTACAAAATATCTTAAAAACCTTTTTCTTTTTAATTTTAAGTGAGGAAATTTATGAAGATATGGCTCGTCTAGCAATAATTATTCAACATATTTGTGATTTAGCAGAAGATGGTGCCAATTTTGAATACGATTCAATTTCTCCATGGTGGCAAAATATTAGAGAATCACTGCTGGAATGCCCTAGTGCTCTAAGAGGACTATTAACTGCTATTGTCTGTAGAAATGTAGCAGTATCAAGACAATTCAATGAGGTTATTGTTATTTCTCAGTACTTAATTGATAACACAAAATTTCAATATTTATTATTTTTAATCTTAAGGATTCTTCGAACGACGAATATGAAAACAATTGGGAAGAAGTATCTCAGGAAACAGCACAATGGTCTCTATTAATAGGAAAATTGGACGATGTTTCAGTACTTGGAGCAATTTTGAGGTAAAAAATTAATGTAAATATAAAGAGTTTGTCAATGAAGAAATTTACAGCATATTATATGACCCATAACTAATTAGTTATAATGTAAATTTATATAACTTGCAGAGCCTCAAACCACAAACCTTTTTTTAAACTAAGAACAACTATTTTTTTCCATCGTTAACTGTTTTAATTTATTCTCATATTTAAGTGTTTCAGTAATGAGTTCTAATCCTGTAATGCCAACAATACCGTACGAAAAACCAGATTGTAGTTTAAAATCGATATTGTGTACTGGAGGTAAAGGAATTGTGTCAGAATTAGTTTCTAAGTGGTTAACAAATTCCGGCATAGATCCAAAGAAATTAGATACTGAATTAGTAAAAAGTTCAAATACGCAACAAAAAAAGACTGAAGAAATACCTGATGCTGACGCAATTGTAACCGATGATGAAGATACACCATCAAAACCGGATCCTGTTTTAGTTTATTTAAAACATCTTAGACAGCATTTTCCATTTAGCTTAGATAATGGTTTGTTAATAACTCAAATGGCGTGGGAGTTTTTCTGTCATTGGAGTAAAAATCTTCAAAATTTGGAATTTTTAAAAGCTGGACTAGCATGCTTAGATACTTTTAAAAAATCTGATTTAGCATTAGAACATGGTCTGTGTTGTATGATTTGGAATGCTCATTTGAAAATTCCACTAGAAGCAATAAAAAAAATAATTCAAAAGGTGGGAAAATTACCTAATAATCATTTGTGTCAACAAGACATAGGAATGCCTGTTAGTCTAATACCTGAATTTCTCGAATCAAGTCTAGAATTCTTAAAATGTTTTCAATTATCAATGCATTTTGACAAAAGAGAATTGAAATTTGAAGAAATTTTACAAGACAGCCAGGTACCATTGACTTTTCTCGCTTTACAACAAAATCATGCTATTGAAGAAATATTGAGAGTTCATGTCGAGCTTATAAAAGTTTTACATTTAATTGCATATTTCCAATTGAAATTTCCAAAACCCATAAGTACACTTTTTGACACCATGTCTAATGAAACTTTTTTTGCTGAAATTAATCGTGAATTAAGTTATTCATTATTAAAAGCTGATCAAGTTTTGCAAAAAAATCGTGAACTATTCTTATGTAAGACAGTTTCAGCATCTATGGACTTAATTCGAGAAGATCTAGAAAGGCTTTATGTATTAGAACATCAGCTTTATATGGAGAAAATTTTAGAATTGGCATTTTTATGGGACACGGATAAATCAGTGATAGAAAAACATCAGGTAAATCCTTTTTAGTATTAAATATAATTATTTAAGTAAAATTTAAATCAAAAAAAGTTTGAGGTTTACAATTCTGTTAATTAGTTTAAATATATTGATAATGAAAATTTTAATTATGTAATCAACTAATTTTATACCTACACATAATTTTAGACTTTTGAGAATTGAAATTTATGGAGATGCCTAAGCTTCGCGGTAAAAATGTAAACTGAATAATAGTTTGGATTTTATTTTTGTATTATTTCGTGTATATAAAATACTCTTGTGTTTAATATTTTTTTTTTTTTATTTTTTATTGATGGAAGTAGTACGACATTTCAATCAATCAGTAAGCAGGTTATATATAAACGGATTTATTATAATTTTGAATTGAAAAATTGTTCTAATTTCCGTACGAATGGCATATGAATTCCTATAATCAGAATCTGCTTCAAGCTAAGGCCGAATAAGTTTTATGAAAGGACACGTGAAACATAATTATTTTTAAATATTTACCAATGATTTTTTCATTAATAAATTTGTAATAAATTTCTCTTTAATCATATATGACAAACATTATTTATTATGAATATTATGTATAGTTTTAACAAAATTATCTTAAATTTATTAATTTTATTAGAAAGTTAGATCATTTATTTTGCCATTTCTAAACTTAGTTATTCAATTGCTTTTTGATATTTCGGCATTGTTAAAAATTTTTCAGTCAACAAATCTGATATTCTTGTTGGCATTATTTTAAATAAATTGTAATATAATGTGTATCTGAAAGAAAGGAAATGAAAAACAAAAAATTTGCTTAATTAATTTTAATTAATTTAAATGTCAGAAATTAACCATTTGCAAGGGATTATTTACAAATACTGATAAAAATAATTTTCGGTCATATCCATCCAATTTTTGTAAATTTAATTTAGACTACGAGTATAATGTTTATTTATGTATATGACTTATATGATTATATATTATTTTATGCATATAACAATATACCCATAACCCCTAAATCTATATATATATATAGTGAATTACCTCCACGGTTCGTGTATATAAACCGGTTTTGGTTCGTCAGCAAGTAGAGCTTCTTCAAATTTTTGCATCAGCAATTTATCTCTCATGTTGGTTGGATTTTTATAACCAGAAATCATTTTTAAATATGCCATATAACAGTCATAATAATCGCCATAGAAATTCAATTGTTCTTTAGTCATTCGTGATTTCATTTCTTTCGAGTATTCTTCTTGTCTAGCTGCAATGTTGCTCGACATTACAAAAGAACCAGGAATAAAATTTACAACATGAACTCCATATTTATGCAATTCTATTCGCAGTGCATCATTAAAATGCTTAAGACCACTTTTTGAGGCCGAATACGGCGCAAGACCAGAAAGACTCTAAAATAAATTTTTTGTATAATTGATTAAACAACTTACGTCATAGTTACTTACATGTAATCCACAATGACTTGTAACATTAATTATTCGAGTTTTATGTCTCCGAATCAATGGCAGAAAGGTTTTTGTCAATTTCATTGGACCCAATAAATTAACTTCAATTTGTTGTTGAACAATTTCCTCAGTTTGCCACTCCAATTCTCCAAAAATCATAACTCCAGCATTATTTACAAATCCAGAAAACTTAAATTCATCATTATTACACATGTTTTCAATAAATTGATGCGATTTTTTTATAGTATCATCTTTCAACAAATTTAATTCAATTGGTATTATACGATCAGAATCATGGAGTTCTTTCAATATTTTTATTCCATCTGAATTTAGACTTAAGCAACCAGCAATAACAGTCATACGAAGCGAATGGCAATGAAGAGCTAAATTAAATCTGTAAAATTAATTAGCTTACATTTTCACAAAAATTTATATCTTAAAAATTATTATTTCATTTCATACTATTCTGTTCATTACGTTACAAGTTGAATAACTCAAGATCTAATAAAATTTGAAATAAACTACTATCTTTGTTAAAAATGTTCATGAGAGGGCCTTTTCTAAACGACAATATTCTAAGTAGGTAGGTATATATAATTAGTTTTTGTTTTCAAAAATACCACAAGTTTATAAATTATAGTTACCCTAAACCGGAATCACAGCCAGTTATGAATACCAAATTTTTAGGTGTTACTTTAATCAAAGCTGGACTACGGAAGAAAATTTTATAAAATTCCTTAAAATAATTCATTTTTTTTTTTTAAACACTAGAGGAGCAATCTGTTCAAAATCTCAAATATTACTGAAATAAAATTTATCTTTCAATAATATGATCATTATTCCTTTTTTTTTTTTTGTTATGTTAAGATTCTTATTTTTCAGTTTTTTTTTTCTCTGATAAATTCTAACAATACTTAAATGAAATAATATAGTTGCAAGCAAACAATATAATGATTATATAATAGTTTGATCTATTTATGTCGGAAGATACACAGGTGTAATACATATTAAAAAAAAAAAAAAACAAATAATGTAGATATTCATGTAGAAGGAAAACAAAAAATTTATTTTAAAAACTATTCTAACTAGGCACTGTATTTTAAATCTATCTGTAAAAGTTAGAAATTATTTGTAAAGAAATTTATTACAAAAGTCACAACAGCAAGATGCCAAAATTTGATGAATATAAAAAAGTTTTTAGTTCTGTTGTACATTAAACAGACAGTTGGTAGACACAAAAAATAATACGAAAACTATAACTAACTTGAGTTTTATATTACATAAAATTTTATCAAATCTTCAAAATAGTTTATAATAGTTTTACATTTTTCGTTCCATTAATTATCGTAATCCTAAAAAAACTGGATAATATAAGAATAATAATCATGAGTAATATAAGGCTTTTAATATAAAATATTAGATACACATAGTTAATTTTTATATTTATTCTCCTACCTAATAGTTTACTAATTAAAATTAAGGAAAATACATTTTTTTTTTTTTAAGAATCTTCAGTTTCACTATTTGTTTTTCCATAAAATAATGCACAAAAAAATACCTGTGTAGGGATGTTGAGATATAATTAAGTATATACATTTTTTTTTTCGATCAGATAACAATAAAATGATAAAATGTGAATAAATTTCAGTTTCGTTTTGAAGTTTATGAGCAGAACAAAAAATATTGTTTTTTAAACCTATAAAAAGGCAATATATTCATATTCACTTCTTATCAATTTTTCACATATCATTATTTACCATTTCAGTAAATATATGAAAAAAATTACCTAAAGAATAAGGGATAAAAACGTTAAATAAAAAACAGATTTCTTTATAACTATAATGTCGCTTGAGAGTTTTAGAAGCTATCTTCAGTTATTGAAAATATTGTTTTTGGTTTTTTTTTTTTTTTTTTGGTTCGCTATTATAAACAGCAGATAAGAAATCAATTTCGAACCGAAAATTAATTTCAAAACTAACCATACATCCTAAAACATTTAATTTCGATAAATATTACCATTTCGATCTAACATTTGTTATGTACATATTTGATAAAACAATTTTTGATTTAATATGATAACTTTTAATATTTTTAGGTTGTAGAATTGTATGCACATGGTTGGGACACTTATGCCGAAGAACTTTTAGAATCAATTGTGGATCAAGAATCCATAGGACCTCTTTTATTGGAAATCGCTGGAAGACGATTAAATCTTTATTCATCAAATTCTCAATCAATTTTTTGTCAAGTCGCATCGATTGGTACACAATTATTAAATTATCTAGATTTTTTAGTAAGTAAAAAATCCATATAATTTTGCTTTATGATAACTAAAAAAAATCATGATTTTTCTTGAGGAACAACTCTCTATGTTTTCATAACATAAAATCTATGTAAGTATTTTAATTTTTAGAAAGAAAAAGCACCAGAGATTCCGATAGCAGCTGAGCGTCCCGATGAAATAGAGTTAGCATCATTAACGCAGTTAGCTTCGAAATCTTTTCAATGTTTATCAGCAAAGGAATCAAAAAATTTAAGAATAGCCGGTCAATTATTTGATGCATGCATGTTGCTTAAAGCAAACTCAAGCAAAAAATAAAATTAAAAAATTTAAATAGGGTTTTTTTTAATAACCTCGATATTTATTAAATCTATTAAAATTAAAATTTTTTTTAATTGAAAATATTGTTGTGAAACTTTAAAAGTTATGGTTTAAGCAAAAAAATTAAAATTGTTGAACATTATGTATTTTCAAAACACAATTATTAAATTTGCACTCAATATAATAATATAAAAGAAATGTATTATTAGCTTACTATTACAGTTCTTATTTAGAAGATATTCGAACTGGGTGGGATCTGTAGGACTGTTATTGTCAAGGCTTAAAAGATATATGCTTTTTACCCAATTTTATTAATTTCACAATCTTTTTTGTGTATTTGTTTGTTTAATTTAATCCCCGGAACTGATGTTGGAATTTTACTCACTTGACAGTACAATATTCAATCAATTCCAACCTATGTTATGATCAAATTTAAAAATTTAAGAACAAATTGAGTTTTTTGGAAATCATTTATATTTTCATAGGTAATTATATTCTTTTTCCATTTTTACATTATTATATTATTTACAATTTAATCTCAATAATAATTAAAATTATATAAACCAATTAATTTATCAAAACAAAACTTTTTCAGGCTTTTTTACATTTCGCTAATCTATCAATTGTTTCTTTAATTCGACGAACATCACGAGCAGAAGTTCTACAACAGCCTCCAATTATTTTTGCTCCCAAATCAACCCACTCTGGAACATAATGATCTAATGGAATACAATCTTCTTTTCCGTACCAACCTCGTTTAACATCGTAAATCTCACCACTATTTGGATAGACGACTAATGGTATTTTTTCTAAATCATTATTACAGCTCCCATTTAATGTTCTAAATAATGAAGTTACAAATTTTGGGTGCAAACAATTTACACCTATTGCTAGGCATTTGTCTAAGGCATCTCTCCGCTCAAGCCTTTGCCAAACAGCCAAAGCACCATCACGAAAAGACTCACCATGTGCTATTCTTATATCATCCTGAATATTAAAATAAAATTAAATTGTAAAAATAATATTCAATTTCTTAAGTCCAATTTCACACATAAATGAAAGATGTTAATGTGCAATTCATGCATGATAGAATAAGTTAAATGTTTATACAAAAACCTGTATATCACAATTCCGTATTTAAATTACAATTTTCTGTATTGTAGATTCTTTAAAATTTGCTCTCGTTAAAATCATATATTTTTGGAATAAATACATTCAATTTACAATATTTGTAATTCATTTTCAGATAAATTTGTTAAAGCTAAAAAAACATACAACGTAAACTTAATGTTGATATAAAACATTACATTCAAACTTGATTATAATCATTAGTCGTCAAACATATATAATGTGAACATGAACATTAAACAATTACAATAATGATTTCATTATTCAATATAGCTAAATTAAATAAAGTAGGTGTACCTTGCATTGAAAAGAAATCCAAAATTTAACATTTGGATATTCATCGCATAGCAAATCAACTAAAGCTTCAGCTTCAACCTGTAAGTATAATAAAAAAAAATGAGTATGTGTAAAAAAAATTTCAGTATCTACATATAATTAAGTTAGTATAAGGTTTTTTCCCAAATAATTTTAACAAAATGTAGGGGTACGCTACTAAAATTGGCTCATTGATAAGTTTTGAATATAGAGAAGCGTTTTCTCCAATTATTATAATCCAATTGAGTAAAAGTTAAATTAACAATTGATTATAAATTTTAACGAAAAAACAAACAAATAATACTAACCTGACATGGAATAGTTTCGATAGCTAATGCGTCAACACTTGCATTCAACACTGCATCTATGCGAACACGATGCCAAGCTTTAATTTTTTCTGGTGCAACATAATCAGCATAACTACCAGTATATTCTGAACCATCGTGCAAATGCGCTCCATACGGACCAATTGATGCAATTATCATTGGTATTTCATTTCCGTGAGATCTTAAATTATTATCATTATTTGTCTGTTGAAGCTGATGTAATTGCTCAGTTAAATATTGTTCTCTTGCAGCATGTGCTAGCAATACAGTTTTTTTTATCAAATCAATGCTTTGGTCTTCATTCAATTTTAAATACTCCCCATAGCCTTGAACACTTGCTTGATAAGTATTCGTCAAAATTATATCAGCTCCGGCTAGCAAAAAAATAAGGGAGGAAAATAATGATAATTTTATTCCATAAACAAATTAATTTGTTCAACTTTAACCTTTCCAATTATTATACAGACGCGATAGAAATAAAAATTATTGTAAAACCTAAATTATTTTTCAGTTATTGAACTTGCGAATTAACTTTTCATAATTTTCACAACAATGAAACCAGAGTTGAAACTGTTCAAAGTTTTTTTTCGAAGAGTTCAAAAATAAATTCTCTTTCCAATTATCATATTCAACTATCATTTATTAAATTACACTGGCCTACACTAATTTTGGTGCCCAAGATTTTAGACCTGATTTTGGGTATATTTTGTGAGCTGATACAAGAAAACTAGTTACATTTTTCATATCAGCTCTTTATCTTGATTGCCAATTTCAATACCAAAGTATACAGAATACAAGCAAATTACCGTGTCATTAATCGGTTTCCGTTGATCTTTCATTATATACTCACCTCATATGTAACAAAACATATCAGGATCGTTAATGCAACTTCTTGACTTACTTGCCATCATAAATTTATACGATTAATGTCATAAAAGTAGTTATAACATGGACTGATTTTGAATAAAACCGTAAAAAATTTTAAATAAGAATTGTAGGTAAACCAGAGCTGTCAGCTAACATCTAGTAGCAGCAATGTAGTTCATACTAACTACTTTACCGACTACAGATGCGAACAGAGCTGCACCAATACAAATTTTTTTTTTGTAGGCCAGTGTTATTAATAATTAATAATGTTAGTTTGAGAAATTTTTTTAATGTTATACCTTTCAAAAAATCCAAATGACTTTTTATCACTGCTTCGGGATTTGTAGCATTAAATCTAGCGCTCCACAGTGGATCACCGTCAATTCTATCGCCAACATGAAATGTTAATTGTGTTGCAAAACCACCATCCTTACAAAGCAGACGTCTTGATGTCATAATTTTGCTCTAATTATGTATAGGTATGTACCTATATCAAAATAACAAATCCTGAAAATTAAAAAAAAATAATAGTCTGTACTTAAGTACTATATATATGCTTATTTTATTCTTCTCATAAACTCTAACAATTAATCTATTTAATGAACATGAAAGCTTATGTTTAATCAATTAGATTAATGATGTCCCAGACTATTGAAATTATTTGAATTTTGTGTTATCCTTATCACCAGTCTAGAAATTAATTGATAAGACATTTATAGCTACATTTTTGATTTTAATTTATTATCATGGGAAACTGAACAATACATTCATACATACGTAGTGATTATGCTTTTTTCAAAATATTGACTTTAATTTAAAATAAACCTTTTGTTTTTAACAAAAAATTTATTAATTAATTCCAAAAAAACATGTTTGATAAGTATTATTTATAATATTGTATTTATTTAAGTGTTTCAAAGAGTTCAAAAGTTTCAACATTTATGAAATTAATGAATATATAAATAAAAAAATTATTTAAGATTAAAAATTGAATTTGATTTCAAGTTCCTCATTTAACAAAAGAAATTAAATCTTGAGGTTTTTATACTAGAATTTTATTTAATCAAAGTTGTAGTTGACCCAACAGATAATATGGTACTGGTAAATCCTATCAGCAACAGAGCATCGCCGTTTATGATTATTAATTTTGGAAAACTGAATTAAATTAAATCTGCTAAAATGTATACGAAAGTAAACAAAAAATTTTGTTTTTGTGGTTTATTCAATTTTAATTAATTTTTATATATATAGTACTACATTATATGTGTTTGTACATAATAATTTTGTCATCAAAATTATCTTCAAAAATTCTATTTTCGAATTATATTTAATAAACAATTATTGTACTTTATACACCGTGTCGCTGATTTGAAGTGTTATACATTTCAACATTTTTATTTTTTATAATATATATTATATATATTTGAAATTTATGTACTAGTACATATGTGTTGTTAATTATGTATGATATTTGGCGTCAAAACAACTTTTGTTTATCTCTTTTCCAAGTACAACTTCATATAAGAAAAAAATACATATGTAGGAATGTATATGGTATAATATAAATATTAATTTGAAAAGGCGATAAAGTATATTGTTTTTTTCTCTATAGGTATATTCCCAAATCATCAGCAATATATCCAAAGTACATGTTTATCGCATTTCTTTTATAGATTTTGATAATTAATGTATATTGTATCCGCATACTAAAATCTACAGCAGCAGTGTGTCGAATAATAGATTTAATGAAAAAAATCAAATATTTAAAAATGAGATTGGAATAAAAAGTCGAATTCAAGAAAACTTTACCAATTTTAAAAAATTTTAATTTTTTTTTTTCATTGAATCTATTAGGCAAAATTCAGTATCTTAATATATGAAAAAAATTATTAAAACATAAAAGTATTGGGATCAAAAGATTTGTAACAGATTTTAAACAACAGAATGTTCATTGTTTAGCTTAATAGAGTTTAATAGTGCTTATTATGAAAAAACTAGACCTTTTAATCAGACCAAAAAAAAATTTATAAACAAAATTTATATATTTATTTAAGTTTAGGTCGAGAAAAATATTGAATATTTCATTCAGCTTCAAATATGATATGTTCCTTCAAGGAATACTAATAATATAATAATATGATATGTTCCTTCAAGGAATACTAATAATAATAATACCAATTATTAAGAATGATTATCTGGCTTGTTTATTTTTCTCTTTCATAGTTATTTCTAGATTTAATAATAATAACCACAACGAATGAGCATAGTTTAAATTAACCTTTTTTTTTAATCTGTGATTATCCTTGTAATATTTTTTTATTAGATATTTCTCTCAATTTGAATAGATTATATTTTTATTTAAAGAATAATTAATTTTTTTTAATATACTAAATGAACTTGTTTCGTTAAAGTTTTAATAACAATTAAACTTTAGAATTATAAATGGAAAGCTTTTTATACACAAATATTGTGAAAAAAATAAGTATATTTTTTAAAAACAAAAACTTTTTCCAAAAATATTATTTATATTTAAAAACAAGAAGATGTATATATTCAATAAAACATAAATAATAATTTACGAATTGTGGAAAAGATAATTTTTTTTTTTTAATATTGCCTATTTTTAAGCTTTTACTATTAAAGTACATATGGAGTTGATGAACGATATGGAAAAAAATAAATTAAATACGACAGGTATGTTAAAGTAAATAATAATGTAGGAAGTGGGTAAATTTCTTCTCAACACTTTTCAAAACTTTTCAATATAAATTCTGACGACAATGTAGGTATACATAAATATTATATGGATGATATATTGAGTGACTGGCTAAAATCATTTTCAATTAGAAAAATCCATCGATCTTAATTTAAATTATAACGTCCAGCTAAAACGTTTTGTGATAGTAGTTTAGTTAATTTTTAAATAACATTTTTTTCATAAATTCCTCATAAGAAACTGCAGGTATAAAGAAAATGTTGACAAAGAAACAAAATAATTATATTCTTATCTTTAAGGCACTTTCTTTTATTTTGAATATTTTTAATTTCCTGGTCAATTTTTTATTAGGGATATTTTTCTTATCTATTTTATGTTTTATTAGATTAGATATTTAAAATCCTTTTCAAACAAAAAAAATGAAATATCTTCAAAAATAAAAAAAAAATATCTATGTAAAACAAATTCCTGCCGTTCTCAAGATTTAATTTTTATTTATAGAGATATAACATTTAATTTTTATTTATACATGAAATAAGATTTAGTTATGATATTTCCCAAACAAACAGTAAAAAATGTGTGCTGCAATATTTTACCGCAATAACACTTTAGCCTAATACAGTAAATATTTCCAGTATCCATTGATGCACAAATTTTTAAATGTTAAATAACACATCAGTCCTCAAATATTAGAAGTCTCGACCAAATAAAATAAGGTTCAATCAAAAAAATAATCCTTGCGGAAAAAACAAATTTTTAATAATGAAAAATTGACATTTAATGTTTTAATATATTTTTGAAAAACGACATTTGGTATAAAACAAAACATTTGATTAAAAAATTATTTACAATATATATTTCTTAACTATTGTTTCTTTGCACAAACATAAATCTCAACCTTCAAAATAAAATTAATGTTTTCTTACATTACGATATTGTGTACTCCCCCAAGTTAAAAAAAAAAAAATTTATTCAAAGTTCTAATTAGATAATCAATTTTGAAATTGTTAGATTGAGGGATTGAAGAGAATTGCAACACCGGTCAATTATTTATAAAATAACTAATTTTTTTCTGCCTTTTCAAACTTTGATCCTGCTATTTGATATTATGATTCAATTGAATTAAAACATGTATCAGTCAAATCTTCTCGGTAGAAAAAATTTCTTAGTTAATGTTGTTGTGTTCAAAGGCAACATACACTCATTTAAATAGCCACGTTTCATCGAAACTGCCTGAACCACAGACGTCATGATATCTAAAACATGCTCCCTGTCACCAAGTACATCTATTTTTTCACATAATTCCTGAATAAACCAAGTTCCTTTACGTCGATGTCTGACAGCAGCATATCCTGGAATTGTTGAATATGAAGTAAGCATATCTGCATATAGTGAAGAACTTTCATTATCCGGTGAATCAAATTCTAACTCGTGAGTTCTTTTTGCTTTTTGCAATTCAGAACCTTGACAAGCTTGAATTATTAAAAATTTCGGTTTTAAAATCAATGACCTCGAAGCTAAAATACTTTGAATTTTCTTAATATCAACTGGAATTGAATTGCAACCGTATACTTGACCTTCAATTCCATGTGTCAATATTATCACAATAAAAGAATCATAGAATATTGATCGTTTTGTAAAATCTGAAATTACATTAAGCATCTCGATATGCGTTAAGTCATTTTTAATTACAACGTCTTTGTAATGAAACATTCTAAATGTTGCTCTCAATGCAATTGCATCTTTTTCAGTTCCAATACGCTTTTTTAACGGTTTTTCTGGCAGAAGATAATTTAATTCCGGATTTTTATCCATGTGAAAATTTTCTTGGTTTATAATTAAAACAATACCAGCCGATTCTTTACGAATTTCATATCTTGAATTCAATGAAATTTCACAACTTTGAGCCTTTTCGAAATTAGTACTTGCCGTGCTGGTGCTTGCACTGTCTTTTTCATTCGACCGACAATTTTGATTATTTTGTGCTGATATTTCGGCTGAATTATTTTTTGACGGATTTTGAAGCATATCATTTTTATTCTCAATGTTTTGTTTCTGCTTGCTTACTCGAAGTATCGCATCAGAAATAACTTCTTTTAAGTCAATTTTTTCACATAATTTTAATCCCTGTAATAATAATTCCAATTCAGGTGATTGCACATTTCCAATTAATTCTCCCGACCATGTTCCCACATCAATTAAAGAATTAGATATCCAGTCCAAAAGAAATATTTCCATAAATGAATAATCATAAAATCTTAATTGATCTTTTCCATTATTATTTTTATTTATTTCACTAATTAATTTTCCGGATTCAGCTGGAATTAAATTTTCGCACATAAAATATAAAATCTTTAAAATTGGATGAATATAGCATACTGCTTCTGGAACATGAGGTAAGAACATTACCTTCAACTCTAATATATTGAAGCCAAGTTTTTTCAAAATTCGATGTTCTTTTATTATTGATAATGCTTCGATTAGACAATTTTTCCATGTTTTTGTATTAATTATGGTATAGGAAAATAATAAGTCAGAATTTGAATTTTTATTATTATTAATGGCAATTAATTTTTGCAATGCAATATGTGCATTAATTTTATTTGTTCCATACAATAAAAAACCCAATGAGACTTTTTCATAGAAAGCTAAATCATTTTCAATATAATATAAATCATCAGCGGTAAATTCATTCAAATTTCTAATAAAATTATTTTGATGATTTTCATTTCCATCATTTTCCATAATTTTTTTAAACTAAAAATTAAAAATATAAAAAAAATTAATTTTCTTTGTTTTTTTTTTTAATGTTTGAAATAAAATAATTTCTTTTCAATTTGAAGCAAAATTGACACAAACAACTTATAGTTAGGTAAGGTGGTGTTCTTATAATAATGTTAAGTTTAAGTAATGTTTAAGTACATTATGCATCTCAAAATGTAACATTATTATTTATTAGAATATATTACTAACCTTATACAATATAGTGCAAATTGAATGAATAAGAATAATAATACATATAACATGTATATACTTATAGTATCTAGTTGAAAGAAAATAAAAACTGATATTTTATACAGTACTATTGACTGATATTTTGTATTTGTATGTACAATGTGCGCATGGCTTCAAATTTCTTGAATGCTGAACATTTATATTTAATACGGTTTTTCCCCAAAATAGTTATCATTAAATTAAATTCCTTGATGACTTTATGTATATCGTATATGACAAATTAATAACGAAAAAGAAAAAGATAAAAAAAATGTAATGTTGTTCAACTACAAAGCAGCAAAAAAAATCCTACATCCGTGCTGGCCAAATTTTGTTTTTAAAAATAAAATTCATATTCATTATTTTTAAGAACATTATAAATATAATCTTTGCAATTGAGAGAATAATGTAATGTAGTAAACTTTTAGCCTATTTTAGTTCGAATTACATACCTACATACTTAAAGTACTTAAAGTATGATTTAGAGTGAGTTAGAGTCGGGTTGAATTTTTATTCAAAACACTGTGAACCAACAGTACAGATGAGTAAATTTCTGTGGGAATTAAAAAGGATTCGTTTATAAAAAAAAAGTTTACAATAGAAAAAAAGTAAAAAGGTACAAAAATTAAATTGCATTCAACACTTCGTTTTCGCTTTCATTTTCATCGGAGTTCTAAAGCCAGCTTAAAAATATAATTCGAATTGCCAGTGACAGACAATAAAATAAGTCTAGGTCTTTTAACAATTATTTAAAATAGTATAAAGTATACGGTATTTTTTAAAAGGCTGTCTCAGTTAAATTTGGTGCTAGAAACTAAATCAAATGATCAATAAGTTGAGTTTTATTGTATCCAGGTAGGTCGGCGTAAGTGCAGATGACGTGAACCACTCAGAATGGGCTGAAACTTGGTGGGGGGGTAGAGGCGGTGCCCAAACCCCCAAAACTGAAATCAGTTCTTGGGGCTCGAGCCCCGTTTCGGAGATACGGCCCCCCAAAGCTTTCGTAAATTTTTGTATGGAAACATTTTTTTTTGTGCCCGATTTGCCCCATTGTTTTGGAAAATGATAAAGGGGTATCCCAGAACTAGAGGAGGGTGGGGGGCGGCGGTCTGGTGGTTGGTCAGTGTGATTTGTGGCTGGCGCCGAAAATCCCGCTGACCAACCACCAGACCGCCCGCCCGCCGCCCCCCACCCCACCCCACCACTCGTTCTGGGATACCCCCTATACTCTCTACTAAAAAATGGGGCAACTCTAGCAAAAAAAAAAAATTGCCCATACAAAATGTATGAAAACTTTGGGGGGCCCTATCTCCGAAACGGGGCCCGAGCCCCAAGAACTGATTTCAGTTTTGGAGGTTTGGGCACCGCCTCTAGCCCCCCACCAAGTTTCAGCCCATTCTGAGTGGTTCACGTCATCTGTACTTTAGCCGTGTATCTGATTCATTTTTACCTCTTCGTCATTGTTTCACACCCGCTTGCCTACAAGAAAATTCCTCCAATAACCAATAACCGTATTATTTTTTCTCTAATAATATTACGTATCTGTTCAAACGAGATGACAATATCTTTCTTGTTCCTTAAAGGACTCAATAAGAATGCTGGTTGAGAAATTTTAAACATAATAATTTTTACGTATATCAATTACCATTATTGGTGGTTTTATGAGAAAAAATGTCCCCTTATCGGTCTTGATTGACATGGCAACCCTGTTAAAGCTTTTTTTAATTTATTAAGTGGAAAAATGACGACTAACAAATGACGTCGTATTCGGTTCTACAATAATTATTGGCTATTGCAAGAAAATCTAACATTTCATTTATTTTCTTTTGACATTCTTTTAAAACTAGATTTTATTTGACATCTAAAAAAAATCCTTATTCTTACCTGATTTTTAAATACATTAACTAATAATTTAAATAAAGAATAATAAATAATTAATTGACAATTGTAATTGTTGATAAAAAAAAAGAAATATAAAACAATTCTATTCTCGTTTTTGTTTTGCATTCATCAAAATATAAATAAAATAAAAATATGTAATTTCGAGAAGCACTTCAAATCAAAGCCACAAAATACACAATAACCACAACTCTGCAAACTCTGAGCAACAAGACTGGAGACAAACTCAAAGCAGCTGGCACACGAGAACGTCGATGAAAAGTAAATAATATTGAATCATGAAATGAAATTTTGCGTTCAAGATCATATTTCTCCTTCTTAATGTGGTTAACACACGTCAATTGCTGAAAATTGCATGAGCGTGTAAACCCAACACAAACGAAAGTATGAAGTTTACCGATGCCAAAAAATGTGGCTTTTATATTAATCTGTTGTGCCAGAAAATTTCACTCTTTTGCACAAATTGCATGAACAAATCCATGACCATGTAAACCTAGTATAAGTTTTTCATTTTTTTTGATCGCTTCGCTTGGCTTTTGTAATTTTTTTTATTGTTCAGTTTAGTTCAGGTTTTTAGTTGAAGAAGATTTATTCAAAATAATTAAGAAACTAAAATCTAGCTAGCTCTAGAATACAAACTTTGAATTGGATAGAAGATTAAGAAAAAGGTAAGAATTAACAAAAGAAAACATTTGAAAATATTTAGAATTTTCCTGATAGGTAGTTAAAAATTAAAATTTTCGTAGCTAGCTCAATGAAAAAAAAAAAATTTCCGGGAATAACCATTTTAATTAAATATGTATAAGAAAAATATTTGTATTGGAAAATTGAGGTGAAAATAATGTAGGAAGACTGAACTTAGTTACATCTATACTTATATGAAATGAAGATACCGGCACCACACCCTCCTAACCCCAAATCGATGTATATACAAAAAAATATATAGGTAGGTACCTAGGTAGATTTATACATACGTAGATAGGTGTATACCTTCCTAAGCTGCTTGTTATTAAAAAAAAAAAAAAAAGGTGGAAAGTGCAGATCCCGTGACCTCTACCAATTTAGCTGAAATTTGGTGGGGAGGTAGAGGCGGTGGCCAAACCGCTCATGCTGGCCATACACGTTCCAACTTGGTTGTACAACATGGCAAGTTGTATCGTGTGTGGGCAAGTTGACAACTTGTTGGCCGACCATTTTGACGGTTGGAAATTGGTTGGCAAAAAATATAAAAATTTGAATATTAAGTTGTATCGTGTGTGCCAAAACGTACAACTTGTTGTCAACATGTTGTACAATCAAGTTGGACCGTGTATGGCCAGCATCAGGCCTGTTTCGGAGACCATCTCTTATATGAAAAGTTTGGAGGACCATATCTCCGAAACAATAGCTTTCACTCGAAAATCTTTTGGATTTGACATCTGAATGACCGCCTCTACCTTGCCTGCAAAAATAGTCCAAATCGGGGGTTTAAAAAAATTCTACCGACACCCTAAACATATGAAAAGCTTAATTTTGGGGGGCTCCAGGGCGTCAACCCCAAAAATGGTCATCGATTTTGGGGGTCGGGACACCGCCTATACTCCCCAT
Organism: Hybos culiciformis; assembly: GCA_964007475.1. Lineage (NCBI taxonomy): Eukaryota > Metazoa > Arthropoda > Insecta > Diptera > Hybotidae > Hybos > Hybos culiciformis. The sequence continues at coordinate 142,910,400 of OZ023273.1, read as the reverse complement.
TAAGTATCATTGAAATACTATTTCAGTTCGAATTTTTGACACCAATCAAGGCCTTAACATTATTTTCAAGGCCCTTCTCTGTATCGACATCAATTATCTTTCTTTAGTCCGTTTTTTTATTATGATTGAAAACGGACTAAAAATTTTTAACTAAGCACAAATTACAATCAGATTGGTTCAACAATGCGTAAAGCATTAGTTTTGCCGAGATGAGATTTTTGTAATTTCAATATTTGAAGTATTTAGTTAGGTATCTTACTTACTTAACTTACTATCTACTGTTATTCTCTTCTAATTCAGCATATATATACATAGTTCTATATTTAATTCGAACTATTTTATTTCAGTAAAAGAAAAAAGAAGAAAATGAATTTCGAATATGATGATTCGGACGAAGGTGATGCATATTTGCCAATAAATGAAAGTTGTAATAATTATGAAGTCGAAGAATATAAATATGAGGTTCTAAGTCCAAATGAAATTTTTAATTTAATGAATAATGAAATAGAAAAAACTATTTCCTTAATGGAAGTTCCACATATTACAGGCAGATTATTATTAAGTCATTTTAAATGGGACAGAGAAAAATTAATTAATCGATATTTTGATGAAAAGACAAAGAACATATTTATTGAGGCAAATATTCCAAATCCAAAATCATTTGCGAAATTAAAATTTAATGATAACGAAGAATTCGACTGTGAAATTTGCTTTTCTTGCTGCAAGTTTAAAGTAAGTCGCTAACGCTAATGCTAATGAACATTTAATTAAGACATAACGTCGCAAATAAACTATGATGTTTGAGAGAATCAGACTTATCGAATTTTTTTTCGCCACTAGGTTCTCAAGATATATCTAGGTATTTCATTTTTAACAGGAAATAGGTAGTCAACGAGATATCTAATAAAAAATTATAATTTTCAATAAAAGGAAATGGATAATTTGAAATATTGATATTGAATTCAAAGAAGAAATTTTTTGCCGTAACTTTTACGATGAATAATCTTTTAAGGAAATATCTGAAAAAAACCTTTTCCTATAAAATATAATTAATAATTTTTAAATCCTGTTTGTCCTCAAAAAAAGAACTTTATGAATATATGAGTACTTTAATTTTTTTCTTAGTTCAATTTTTTTCTTTACAGGAAATGTCTTGTCTTGATTGCAATCACAAGTTTTGTAATGATTGCTATGCGTACTACGTTAAAGATAAAATTCTTGTCGAAGGAATCGCAGATTCAATTCCATGTCCATTCCCTAAGTGCCCATTAAAAGTAGACGATAAAATGGTATTGAAATTGGTGGTCGATGACGTTGCTAAAGTTAAATATAAACATCTCATTACAAATAGCTTTGTTCAATGTAATCGGCTAATGCGTTTCTGCCCATCACCAAATTGTTCATACGCCATTAAAGTTATATATATTGACCGATATCCAATTCGATGTAAATGTGATTATGTATTTTGTTTTGATTGTGGAGGAGATAATCATGCACCTGTCTCTTGTAACATTTTGAAAAAATGGAAAAAAAAATGTTCTGAGGATACCGAAAGTTACAAATGGTTGGACACTCACACAAAACCTTGTCCTAATTGTAATACAAATATTGAAAAAAATGGAGGATGCAATCATATGACTTGTACAAATCCAAATTGTCGACATGAATTTTGTTGGGTATGCATGACCAAATGGCAGTCTCATAGGTCTTGCAATACATTTGTAGAGGAAGCACGTACCAAAAAAATAGCCGAAAAAGCTCAATCATTGGATAGGTAAGCTATGTGTCCTTGGTCTTTATGTAGAAAATACAGAACGTAACTTTTCTTATTTACTTAGTCAAAATCTGTTTTTAATTTTAATTGTAGATATGTGCATTTCTATCAAAGATATACAAATCATATGAATTCGTATAATCTTGAAAAAAATTTATATTCAACTGCTGCAATAAAAATGGACGAGCTGCAAAACTTAGGAATGCTTTGGGTTGAAGTTCAATTTATGAAAAAAGCTGTAGAAATTCTACGCTCTTGTCGATTGACTTTGAAGTATTCCTATGTCTTTGCATTTTATTTGGATAAAAATAACCAAACCATAATATTTGAAGATAATCAAAAAGATTTAGAACGTGCTACGGAAGAATTATCGCGTTATTTAGAACGAGAAATAGACACGAGTAAGATTGATGTAAAACAACAAGTTCAAGATAAACTTATTTATTGTGAAAAAAGACAAAAAGCTCTTCTGAATCATGTACAGGAAGGCTATGAAAAACTTTGGTGGAAATTTTCAGTAGATTAAAAATAAAATTAACCTCACAAACAATATATTTGATTTTTTAATAATGTTATTTTTAAAAGTAAAAGTGACAACGTTGAAATAAAAGTGAAGGTCTATATCTCTTATAATGCAATTTCGAGAGGAATATATATTTATGTATCATAAATAAAAACAAAGTAAAAGTGACAACGTTGAAATACAAGTGAAGGTCTATATCTCTTATAATGCAATTTCGAGAGGAATATATATTTATGTATCATAAATAAAAACAACGTAGGATCAGGAAAATATCTGACTCCCATGTATGTATCTTAACAAATTGAAACTTACTGGAGTAACTGCTGATATTGAAATAATTTTTTCCTTACTTCAATTTTTTTTGTGTAATGAATATGCGAATTGCTATAAATAGTTTTTAATTAAATTTTTGTGAAAAAAATTAATCTTATTATTATAATAATGTAATATCAAAATAAAAGAAATTAATAAATTAGATAAGAAATAAAAAATTCTATATAATATTGCAAAATGTAACTAATAAAGAACTTGGGGGGGGGGGGAATAGAATTAATTACCGTATTGATTTTAAATCTAGGATTAATCATAATTAATCTTAGAGTACGATTCAAATCACTTGACCAATCCGTTATGCAAAGCTTTCCCTTTCCATTACAAAATTCCATACAAAATTTAGGGGAAATTATTTAAGAAAAAATCTCATGCAAATTTTGTATGGAATTTTGTAATGGAAAGGGAAAGCTTTGCATAACGGATTGGTCAAGTGATTTGAATCGTACTCTACATAATTGTGTATATTTTACAACAGTAATAATGTGATAAAAAATTAATCATAAACGTATCGAAATATTAACTAATTTCTTTTTCGTTATGTTTATTATGAACAGTTTGAGCATTATTATTATTTAGGACCCAAAATGGCAATTATACTTTTTTATAATACGTAGTTTTGATAATAATTCTTATTCCGCAGCATCTAAAAACAAAAATAATCATCTCATTAAATTTTCTTCTTTAATTTCAAACGCAAATGTAATTAGAAAAAATGAAGATATTTATTTTAAGTAATATTTTCTTTTTAAATTAAAATTACATTAATTTCATATTATTTTCATAAAAAATTCAATATTTAAATATGATTTAAATTATAAATTTAATAAATAACTTATAAATCTCCTCCACGTAATGCCAGAACTAAATGAAGTACAGAACCACCCTGAACCTTATAATCGGCTGCGGTTTTATCATCATTCCTTAAACGAAAAAAAAATTGAATTTTTTTGTTTAAATAAATAAAAAAAAAAACAAAAATAATTCAAAAACGAAATTTTTTTTTAGCTTTATGGTTCGATTTTATTATCTTTTTTAAGAATAATTTACAAAAAAAAGGAAACAGCTAGTGCTAATAGCAAATAAAATGGTTCAAAATTAACAAATTTAGATAAGCATTGAAAAAAAAAAAAGCTTTATAAAGAATATTGAACAAACAAGTAGGTAAGTGGTAACGTAAGTATACATACCCAATTAAAACACTACAATTGAAAAAAGGTGAAAATTGTAAAAACAAATTAGGTACTTAATTGCATTTTGGAACGGAACAATATTTTAATTTTATCTTTTGGCAATATACAATAAATTGATAACTATTAATTTTTTTTTTAAGAATTGTTTAATCAAATCGACCACGCAGCTCAAAAATTTTCATGAATAGTTACATAAAATAATTTGTTAAATCTTACATTTGTTTTCCTGAAAAAATCAATCTTTGCTGTTGAGGTGGAATTCCTTCTTTTTCTTCAACTCTTTCTTTTATTCTGTCAACTTTGTCAGTTGGTTCAATATCAATTTCGATTTCCTTTCCAGTTAAAGTCTAAAATTATAAAATTTTTTAAGGTATTTAAATTCAGAAACTAGAATATAATATGGTTTGTAGTTTAATAAGAAACTACTGCTCCTCATTGTTTTTGTCGAGCTTTAGAAGTTTAAAATCAGGAGATCTATTATCGTCGTTTTATAAAATAAGTTTATGTTTGCAGATAGGTAGGTACCTGTGTTGGGATAGTCATTCGTTTACTTTTTATTTCAAGCATAACGATACAACAAAGTAGAAAATACGAGAATTGTAAAAAAAGGAATAGGAACTAGATATACCTATATATCCAATATAATAAGAGACTTTTCCATTTACCTTTCGTAGATGAAAAAAAAAAAAAACTGATAAGTTCTTTAGAGATTTCACCTTTAAATTTTCGAATGAATCATTTATTTCGCGGGAAAAATAACTTAATTATCCCACATGCAGTAACTTCAGTGATGGTAAAAACGTTTTCACCTTTATCTTCATTCTTTATTAGTACGTACTAACAACGTAGGTAGAATCAGCACCGTACCAACAAGGGCAATCGAACTGAGTCCCCTGAGTGCAGCCAAATATTAAATACCTACAGTACAAAAGCTCATCCCAAAACTAAATTACCATGAATTGAAGCAAAAAAAATAAAGATGAATATTCAAAATTTTATTTAACTTTCATACCTACAAATCGATTTAATTTGAAGGAACTTTCTTTTTTTTAGTTTTTTGTATAGGGCCTGTACCTACCTAATGATGATGACAATTAAGACGTTGAAAAACGATTAAAATTTAAAGCACGAATTTTAACAATTTTATTAAAAAGCTGGATTTTGTCATTAGTGTTAAAAAAATAATTAAGATAGTTTTTTGGCAGATCAATGTAACGCTACAGCTAGATACTTTGAATTTCGATTACAAATCAAAAATTTAAAAGATGTAAAATTTGCTGACCATCATGACATGAAGAGTCAAATAGGGAAAGATCAGCATCAGCAGCACCAGATATTTTTCAGTCAGTCCGACACCGTCAGTGATTTTCGAAACTCAGCAATTAAGATTTTCTTTTTTCAATTCATAATTTTTACTATACCTTCACTTTGATCAGCATTTTTAAAATTTAATTTATTTTTAATTTATTGAAAATTTAATACTTTAAATAAAAAAAAGGTTGAAATTAATTTCAGCAACAGCCGGTTGATTACTAATAAATTTCTTTTCCACTTTTACAATCTTTTCTCAAGTCTCAACAGACAGCCACAGCAAGCAATCAATTTCCCCGTTTTAAAAAAGCTACAAAAGCAACAAAGAAATAATTATTACAACACAAGATTGTGTCAACTGTCAACTAGCTGTCATGTGGAAAAACAAATAAAAATTATAGTATTACCAGATGTAAGAGAGCATAAAAATCCTTATTTTGTCTTTGCTTATAAAAAGATATCAAAAAAGTCCGCAAATTCTCAAGATTTTATTTGCATAATTTTAGGCGCATGTGAACTAAATTTTTAACTAAATTTTTAAAATGCTCATCAAAGTGAAGATATAGTAAAATTTTAAACAAAAAAGTTATTTATTGAAAAAAGAATATCCTAATTACTGAGTTTAGAAAATCACTCACGGACTAAGTGAGCCTAAGTTTGCCTTATGATAGGTAGGCAAAATATTATATCATGATCTTTTAAATTGTTGAATTTGTAATCGAAATTCAAGCTTAATATCTTTAGTTGTTTTTTTTTTAGAAATTCATCTGCTTTGTATAAACATTTTAATTACAACTTTTTAATAAAATTCTTGGTACTTTAACCATAATAAGTTTAAATCTTTATATAATAAATTTTAATATAAAATGAACATTTCGCAATTATAATTTTTTCTCTCTTGAGTAAGATCGCGATAACATCCGAAAGTTTTTCTTTCAAAGCTTACCCACAGCAAAAAATAAAAAAACGATTTATTTTAATTTTATCTGTGGAAGACTAAAGTTGAATAAAAATATTTTTAACATAAATAATTTTGTGATTCATCAAAATAAAAATTAATTTATAATTTGGAAAAATATTTTTTGATGCAAAAAATAAATACCTTTTCAATTTTTTTTTTGGTAATGGTAAGTTGAGAACTTTTATTTTATTTATCAGAGGTACGAATTTCAAGAAAACAATTCAGAATCCAAATGCATTAAAACTTTGTTTTCTTTCAAAATCCGATATAAAGAAAGATGACAAATAATATCATCGATCAAACCTCAAAAGTTTAACAAACTAACTGAAGAATGCAAAAAAAAAGTAGTAGGTAGTCGAAGGAATAAAAAATTTACTGCAGTTATAATAATTTTTAATTTTTTTTTTAAATCAAGGATAATTCCTGTATCTACCTCAAATAATCAATAATTCGATAAAATATCTTCTTTGGGTTCTCTGACTAAAAAGTACATCATTATGATTTTTTAGTTAAAAATGAAATAAAATTAAAGCTCATAGTTAATTGAAATTTAAACACAAATTGGTGGAAGTTCAAGACACAAAAATAAAGATATCTGAGTATACGATGAAATATGAGTAAGTACCTATAATAAAAGTTGTTTTTCTGAACTCATGTTATCTTATTGTTATTCTTTCAATATCTCGATATGGTATACATTAAAAAAAAGTGTTTTATTGATAAAAGGTAGCATTCCCAGTATTTCCACCTTAATTATTTAATAAACTTTTATGTAGTAATTATTTTTAGTGTTTTCACAATTCACAAAGTAAATTACATTTCTTGAGGGTATAACACAAAAAACAAATTGAACTATCCAATAAATCAAGTGAAATAATTATTTATTTTTGATGAGCTCGAGCTTAAAAACTAAACTAGAATTTTATAGATCTGTAAACGTAAGCACTTCAATCTTAATTTTGAACTCATGATTTCGAATAAGGTTCAACCATATATACCTATCAGGATTTAGGTTATTTAATTAAGTTATAATTTATTTATTAATTTAATTTATTTTGTATTTTGTATTTAAATGCAGGTATCTTGTATCTACATACAAACAACATATAACATGAGCTGCTTATCTCGAATTATTAATAAATTGGTTTTATTTAGGAGATAACAAGACCAAATATTTGTTATCAATTTTAATTAATAATTTTTGTATCACTTTCTAAAGAAATTAAGCTCCTATCTTATGTATTTGAAGCGAAATTTCATTAATTCTTCTCTATAACGTAAAAATTAACGAAAATATTAAAAAAAAAATGGTTTTAGTTCAATCAAATATAATATAAATTATTGCAATTATTTATTTCTTAAATAATATAAATATTCTTAGGGTTTATCAACTCATTAAATATTTTAATTACTTTTAATTTTAGAAAAACTGATCTCAACTATAATTATAATATCAATATCATAAGTTATAAGAACACGTTAAAAAAATTGTTCGTAAATGGATATGGAAAGTGAAGATTTCCTTTCATTATCCTTCGAAAGAAGTGATTCTTTATATATACCTATAGATGGTGAACAAACCCCTCAAATTGAAGAGTTTTGCTATGATGTTCTTGGTCCAAGTGATATATTCAATTTAATGAACACTGAAATTTCTGATATAGTTAAAATTATTAAAACTCCGAAAGTTATAGGAAGACTACTGTTGGATCATTTTAAATGGGACAAAGAAAGATTACTTGAACGTTATTTTGATGAAAGTCAAGCGAATATTTTTGATGAATCACAAATACCTAATCCAAATTTGTTTAAGAACACTGTGCCAGATAATGATGATGACCAAATTTGTGTAATTTGTGATGAAGGTGATAAAGTATGTGAAAACTTAATAAAAATCTATTTTGTAATTTTAGAAAATTATTGATAACAATTTCAACTGGTTTTTGAAAGAAAAATATTATTATATATATAGCATTTGTTTTGTACATATCTAAATAAATTTTGTATTTTGTGTTTTAGGAGATGGTGGCGCTTAAATGTAAGCATAAATTTTGTCGTCCTTGCTATGTTCAATATATTGAACTTAAGATTGTAGATGAAGGAATCAGTGATTCAATCCGATGCATGTCCGATCAATGTCCAATGATAGTAGATGACGCCACCATTTTGAATTTAATAACCGAAGAAGAAGTTAAAATTAAATATCAACAGTTAATTACAAATAATTTTGTACAATATAACCGCCTAATAAAATATTGTCCATCACCCAACTGTTCTCATGCAATAAAAGTAATTTATGTTGACAGTCGTCCAGTTCGCTGTAAATGTAATTACGTATTTTGTTTCCAGTGCAAGGAAGCTAATCATGAGCCTATTACATGTGGCATGCTGAAAAAATGGGTAAAAAAATCCGCAGATGATAAAGACAATTTTTTATGGATAGAAGCGAATACAAAAAACTGCCCTAAGTGCCACGTCAGCATCGAAAAAAACGGAGGCTGTATGCGTATGCCTTGTTATAAATGCAATTATAACTTCTGTTGGTTATGTCTTGGGATATTTTTGAATTATAGTCATGCATGTAATGTTTATGATCTCCAAAATAGTGCGAAAAATGATTTGAATGCTAAGTGGAAGCCGGAAAGGTATATTCACTACCTCCAACGTTATATTAATCATAAGAAGGCTATTGAACTTGAAAAAAAATTGTATGGTTTGGCTAAAAGTCATATGGATCAATTAGTTGGATTAGGAATGAATTGGATTGAGGTTTATTTTTTAGAAAAGGCTGTTGATGTTCTTCTCCAATGTCGTTTATTGTTGATGCATAGCTATGTTTTTGCATATTACTTAGATAAAAATAATCAGTCCATTATTTTTGAAGAAAATCAAAGCGACTTAGAATCTGCAGCAGAAAAATTATCGGATTTATTGGAAGAAAAGGGATGTAAATTCGATATAAAACAAGAAATTTTGGACAAATATAATTATTGTGAAAAAAGGCGTAAAGCGTTGTTAGATCATGTTCAAGAGGGCTATATGGAAAAATGGTGGAACGAAGATTTTGACTGACTCATCATGAATTTTTTTAAATATTTATATTTTAATACAGATATATACTTATAATAATAAAGTAATACAAAAATATATTGAATAAATTTGAAATTTAAATTTATGAAAATTTTAGATAATAAAATTAAAATTCTTGTTATTAATTGAATATTAATTGTACATATATTATATTACGATTACAACTATCAAATCGCATAATTTGTTGCGCAGTATTTTATTCTTTGCATAAAATGAATGTTATTCTTCCTTTTAAAGTAAATAAAAATTAGTGTTTCTCTCAGTTAATTATAAAACCTATTTGATTAATAGCGTTGTAAATTTTTCTTGTATTTAAATTCTTCTAAAAACAAAATATTCCAACTTTTTTTTTAAATGTTGATTTGTCTACATATTATGATATTGATATTATTAGAATATTTTATTTATTTATTTTTAATACTAAGTAAAATTAAAATTATAAGGGTCATTATTAAAAAATATAAGACATTTCATGGTAAAAACAGAAAAAATTTATTGAAAATTTATTGATTTACATACATCTTTCTAAAAATTCATTAACAGCCTCTTTACGATTTCCATATTCTCCGCCTCGAGCAAAGCTAACACTTGGTTTTTTTCTGAATCCATCGCGAGGTGGTTTCATCTAAAATAAAACAAAAAAATTATTAGAAAAAAACGGAATCATTAAAAAAACTATTTAAAATCAATAAACAGTAAAAAAAAAATTAAAGTTGAAAATTAAATTTTTGTTCAAATGAGCTTTTAATAATGATAGAGGCTTGCTTATTCAATGAAACTCTTAAAATTTATTCATTCATTTTTAAGACTACATAAGGAACGGAGTCTTAGGAATTTCTATCGAACTCGCACTTAAATTAAATTTATTTAAAAAAAAAATTCTTACCGAAAATGCAGTTAAAAATGATGTCACAATATCAAAATTTTTGCCCACAGTGAAGATTTCGTGAATAATGTCCTCCAAACAGATGATACCATGTTCTCCTAATTTTTCTTCAATAATTGTATTTGACTGAATTGGCTGTTTTTTACCATCAAATCGTGCGAAACCTTTTTTAAAAATTAATTCGCGAACTGTTGAAACTGTTGGGTATCCATAAATTATAAAGGGTTCAATGACTTTTAAAAGAACATTATTTTCTTTTGAATTTTTTAAAAACACACAGCAATGGCGAGTTGGCATTCTAAGCGTTTGAAATATTTTCTGTGTAGTTTCATCGTGTATTTTTAATCTAAAACAGAGAGGTAGAAACAAAATTTCAATCTTGAAAATTTAGGATACAAAATACAAAAGTACTTATTACAAAATTTCTTTTCAAGATGACTTCTTACCCAGCATGTCTTAATACAACCAACAATTTTTCATTACTCTCTTCAGTTTTGAAAATATTTTTCCTTAGAATCAGTTGTTTTCTTCGCTTGGCAGTCTTTTCTGCTTTAATGTGTGACATTATGAAAGATTCAGCGCGACAGAAATTCCGCTTCTTCCTTCTGAATTTAGTAATTCTCTGTTGTCGTCTTTGGTCGTTGACGCCTAAAAGAAAATTATAGCTAGATTTTGTTTTTGTAGGTATACGATTGATAGGGAAAGAATATCTAGTGCCTTATCTAGGTAGGTACCTATAATTTTAATTAAAAGCATCCAATTTTATTACCTTTTTGTGTTAAAATTCTTTTACGGCGATGAAACAACATTGACGTTGCCTTGGCTGGCAATTTATTGGGAACTGCATATCTAGAATAAAATAAAATTCGATTTTATTGAGCAATCAATAAATTATTTCTTAGGTTGGTAGATATGAAATGAAATTGTCGCATATAGGTCATGTAAATGTTGACATCACAAAAATAAATGAAGAGCTTGAGAATCGATACCTACACCTAAATCTACCATTTGCATACATCGCAAAATATTGAACAAAAATAAAAAACTTACTGATCTGACATCTTGATGTAAACTATTAAAATTTAATTTTTAATATTTTAAACTATAGTTAAAGTTGATTTCTGTTTTAGTGGGAGATTTCTGTTTTTGATTTTTGTTCTTCAGTTTCAGTAGCAATAGCAGGCCAGTATTCCAACCAATCCAAGTAAAGTATTAAAAAAAAGATATATTTTGGTTTTTTTTTGACATTTCTTAAAACATGTGCATCTGAAGCACACTTTAAAATGCCTTTAATTTAATTAGAGCCTTGTGAAAAAATACAATTTAACGACTTCCTGTTCTTTACCGGAATGTGAATGCTTACATTTAAAATTTTTAAGCTCTGAGCTATCTAAACCTAACACTCATCCTTTTTCGCAGAAAAATAGAAAGAAATAAGGTACTTTTCCGTTAGCCGGGCGCAAATGTACGGCGCAAAAAATTTTACGCGCGCGCGCCAAAAAAAAAAAGAAAAAAAAAAGTGCCCTAGGGGTTTCGGGGGAGGCGGCAGCCTTCCCCCGATACACGAAAAAACTATTCATTTTAAATGACCATAATAGCTCTGTTTAACTGGACGCGACGGACGTGACGCTAAAGACGTAAGAAATATTAAATGTATGGAAGTGTATGGAGACGGTTTAACTGGACGTTGACGTTGACGACGTAAAAAGTTAAATCTATTTTAACTTTTTACGTTAAGAACGTTGATAATCAAAGCATTCTGTTTTAATGCCCGAATAAATAAAAAAAAGTTTAAACACAAAACTTAGTAGCAACCGTTTTAAACAAAAAAACATCCTGTAAACTTCGTTTTCTTCTTCTCAAAATAAAAGTCCGGTTGTTTCTTTTAAAATAATTCTCAATTTATTTTATCAATTCCAATCTTGCTTCCGTTCGTCACAAAATTCATAATAATAATAATTCTTTTTTACAGCCTCTTTTTATATCTCCCTTCATATCATATTTCTTATATCCTACATTAATATTAACATCTTACTTCTTAAGGCCCTAACTATGAGTAGTACTCTATATCTACAATGTTTACAACTCGACCAATCTGACATTTATCAATTGGCTCAATTGATCTATCTATCTATCTACTACTACTTATATACACTTGAGAAATTCAAAATTGTTTACAAAATTTCAAATACAAATTGTTTCCAAATTAGGTTTCATTAAACAAATCAGAATCAGAAAAGTTTGTTTCTTCGTCATCACCAAGTCTGTCTCTTTCAATCTTATTACTATTATTCCCTATTTTCCAAAGTCTTATATTTCGAGCTTCCAATACACCGTCATATGGAAGCTGCGTTATGTGACAACCGTCAATGTCTCTTATAATATACCGGTCATGTGGCAACTTCTTATGAATGACATAAGGGCCTTTAAAATTAGGAATGAATTTTTTATTGGTTCCAACCGAAGTGTCGACATTTCTGATTACAACAAAATCATTCACTTCATAAGACTTTGCAGGTCTACAATGCTTCTCCGCATAATTTCTACTATATTCTTGACTCCTTTCTATCTTTTTCACAGCTTTTTCCCTAATTGAACCCAGATCACGCTCATCATCATTTAGTCCCTTTTCAATTAAATATTCAACAAGATAATCCACTTTTGGTCCCCTTTGTTCAACCCCAAATAACAAGTGAGACGCAGAGGCACCAGTGGAACGAACTTCAGTATTGTTCATAGCATATTCTACCTCCCTAAGTTTTGCCACCCAGTCAGAGTGCCCAAGTGACTCAGTAATTTTACTCATTATGGATTTAATAGTGCGATTCATTCTTTCCACTTGACCATTCGCCTGTGGTGAAGCCACTGCTACCTTAATGTGCTGGATATTATTTTCAGAAACATAAGCGGAAAATTCAGAAGACGTAAAACAAGTACCGCGGTCTGCAATAATTCTATGTGGCCTGCTATAATATTCAAAATACTTATTTAATGAACAACAAACTTCTTTGGTACTAGTGGATTTTACTGGATATAACTTAACATATTTTGTAAAAGCGTCAATAATTACTAATAAATGCTTATTCTTTGAGTTAATGCACGGCAAAGGGCCAAAATGATCTAAATGTAAAGTATGAAACGGAATTGGGTTCTTAGGAATGCTATACAAAGGTTTTTCACTTGAACTATTCGGCAAAGAATTCATAATACATTTAACACAGTTCTTAATAAAAATATCAATTTTCCCTTTTAGATTCGGAATCCAATAATGTCTTTTCATTTTTTCGTAACACTTATCAAGTGCGAAATGACCAATTTTCTCGTGGACAAACCGTATGAGCTCTTGTTCCATTTCGTTTGGTACATAAAACAATAACCGACCTTCTCTAGTTCGCCTATACACAAGGCCGTCATGCATCTCGTAGGGAGGGGACTCACCATTTTCTAGAATTTCTCTAAGTCTTGCAACAGTAGGGTCTCTATTTTGTGTCACTCGCAATTGAAAATCAACCTCAACTGAATCAGCGAAAGCAATGATGGGATGTCGACTGAGAGCATCGACGTGGGTCATATGTACGCCATTTCTATGTTTCATTTTGTAGTCATATCTCTCGAATTCCCAAACCCACCTTGTGATACGAGGACTAATATCTTTCTTATTAAAGGTCTGAACTAATGAATTGCAATCGGTCACTATAGTAAATGGAATACCTTCAAGGTAAATTCGAAAACGTGCAAGGGAATAAACAATAGCAAGAGTTTCCAGTTCGTAGCTGTGATAATTAGTTTCATGTTCATTCGTTGTCTTAGAGTAGAAAGCTATCGGATGAAATTTCCCATCGTCTTGTTTCTGCATTAGAGCAGCTCCAAAACCAATTTTACTGGCGTCGGTGTGCAATTCGGTTTCTCTACTGGGATCGTATATTGCTAACACCGGTGATGACATAAGAGTTTCCTTTAAAGTTTCAAATGCTTGCTTACACTCGCTATCAAAATTAAAAACTGAATTTTTTCGAAGTAACTTATTTAATGGACTAGCGATAGTTGAAAACCCAGCAATAAAGCGTCGGAAAAATGAGCACAACCCCAAAAAAGACTGAACATCACGAACACTAGATGGTACTGGAAATTTTCTTATTGCTTCTGTTTTTAATAATCCTGGTTGTATTCCAGTTGGTGAAACACTAAACCCTAAGTACTCAATATTCTGATGTGCAAACTGACACTTTTCTAATTGTAATTCTAATCCGTTTTCAGAAATTCTACTTAAAACTTTACTTAACAGTTCAATATGTTCCTCTATCGTTTGGGTTCCTAACACTATATCATCCATAAACACAACAATCAAACCCTGATCAATAAAATCCCGAAGAACTTTGTTGATAAAACGTTGAAATACCGAGGGTGCATTTTTGAGTCCAAAAGGCATTCTCAAGTACTCATATTGACCCTCGGGGGTAACAAAGGACGTATACTTTATTGATGACTCAGAAACTTTCACATGGTGAAACCCACTTTTCAAATCCAACAAAGTAAAATATCGTTTACCTCTTAAGTAGTCTAGACAATCATCTATAAGTGGCAGAGGATAGTTATCACGGATTGTCAACTTATTCAACGACCTATAATCTATACACATTCTTGTGTCTCCATTCTTTTTTTTGACCAACACAATTGGTGAAGCATAAGCAGACTCACTTGGCCTAATTATTTTCTTTTTTAATAAATCCTCAACTATTTCTCTAACTTTCACTTTTTCAACCATAGATAGCCTACGAGGATGGAAGTAAAATGGTACACTATTCTCTAAATGTATATTCATTTCGTATTCATGAAATTTAACTTCCGGAGGTTGGGTACTAACATAATTTTTCTGAATACAACCGTAAATTTTTTTAATTAATTCGGAACCCAAACTTGAATCTATATCATAATGAATATCACTTAATAAAGCTTCTGAATTTTTGTTGTAGCCAGAAATTCTTATTGCCTCGTCTGAAAGTTCTTCTGAGTTATTAATAAACGCCGCATAAATTGAACAAAACTTTTTATTAAATTCACTTGAAACAGCATTGTTTTTATAAGGTAAAATACTAAAATTCATTTTTTCATTAATATTGTTAATAAAACATAAATGGATGCCAAAAAGTTGAAGAGAGTCTCTTCCAATTAATATTCCCGCTGGTAATGAGTTTTCTAAAACAACAAAAGCAATAATTGATTTAATCTGACTTTGGATATTTAAGGTAAGTTTAATTTTTCCGTAAGTTAAAATAGGTCTACCACCAAGATCAATAAATCCTGACTCAGTTAATGATTTACCAACTATGCCCTTCGGTATGACAGAAATGTCCACAAAAGTAGCTGGACTACCAGTATCAAATAAGTATTTAATAGAACTAAAATGTGTATTCTGATTCTGACATAAATTAAATGAAACACTTACATCAATTTCCTGTTCATCATCTGATTTCTCATCTTGTGCAGATACTGAAGCTGTAATCGATTTTTTATTGGTACAATTCTTGGCAATATGATCTGGTAATCCACATCGGAAACAAGAACCCTTTTCTCGCTTTGGTGCCTTGCAATCCTTAGAAATATGGCCGAAACGATAACAATTATAACACCGAACCTGGTTTAATGCACTTGAAGTTTCTCCTGCAGATGTACCTGAAGATGTATTCCTCTTATCATTACGTTGTACTTCACCACAATTTATCTTGGTCGGATGTTGTTTAGATAATTCCAAAGTTCTTTCATACCCCGGCAATAACTTAACCAATTCCTTAATTGTACTGGCATTAGCTAGCATAACACATAAACCGGTGGCATCTCGCAATCCAGCAACAATAAGTGTAACTACTTCACGTTCATCAATTATAGTCGCATTCGATATTTCCTGCATCAATGTTATATATTCAATCAATGATTCATTTGGTTGTTTGACGCGTCTACGTAATTTTTCATAAATTTCCATATAACTTAAACGTCTATCAAAACGTTCCACTAAAGCTGTACGTAACTCAGCCCATGTTGTCACTCTTATTGTTCTTAAATAAATTGCCGCAGTTCCTCTTAATAAATGACGACTCAATCTATACTTGTCATCATCGTCCGCTTTCAATGATTTCGTTATGTCTTCAAAATCGCACAACCATTTTTCCACTGCATAATCATCATTACCAGAAAATGGTGAAATTAACCCTTCAATGTCTGAAGCCTTCAATTTTCTTTTTGTTTTCTCACAAGAAAAATTCTCCGTTGTCAATTCCAATTGTTCAATTCTTCGCTTTAAATTCAATAATTCTTCCTTTTTCCGTAATAACATAATTTGTTTTTCAATTTCTTCAATATTTTCTGAACTTACGCCGGTGTTATTCAGATTAGCCTTATTTTCAACGGAAGTCGACTGCATAACCACGGCTGAGTCGTCACCACTTATAAAATCATTAGCCGTCACAGTCCCAACATCAATATCACTCAATATTACCGCTGCTGAAGCTGCCACTGCTGAAGTCGTCGCTGCTGAAGTTGCTGCTGAAGTCACTGCTGAAGTCGCTGCTGCTGAAGTCGCTGTTACTGAAAATTTTTTTTCTGCTGAAGCATTTTGAATTTCGGAAGTGTTCCTAACCTCAAAATTTTCCTGAGAATGAATTTTGTTTTTGAACAACAATTCTCTCACCTGAGCTGCCGTTGCCGTTGGTGGAACTTCAATTCCCGTTTTATTCAATTCATCGATCATCATCTCCATACCTGCCGCCAATGTTGTCATCAATTCCTATTCTAATTCAATTTGGGGAGCATTTACCCCACACCTGATGTTGTAAACTTCGTTTTCTTCTTCTCAAAATAAAAGTCCGGTTGTTTCTTTTAAAATAATTCTCAATTTATTTTATCAATTCCAATCTTGCTTCCGTTCGTCACAAAATTCATAATAATAATAATTCTTTTTTACAGCCTCTTTTTATATCTCCCTTCATATCATATTTCTTATATCCTACATTAATATTAACATCTTACTTCTTAAGGCCCTAACTATGAGTAGTACTCTATATCTACAATGTTTACAATCCAAAAATTTTTATTTTCTGTAAATAATTTCAACATGATTTCAAAGAGAAATTAATAAAATATTTTTTTTTTTTTTTTAATTTATTTGAAAAAAGTAGTGAAAGTTGTTTTGTTTACCACAGCTTACTTTTTAGTTTTACAACGTTGAAGAAGTCCAGTATAACTGCAAAAAATTTAGTCACAACGTCTCTCACGTTTGTAACGTCACCGTCGCGTCCGTCGCGTCCAGTTAAACACAGCGTAAGTTTTCGGTAACATTTCTGCTTCGCTTTGCGACTTGATTCACAATTTTTGCGCCGTACATTTGCGCCCGGCTAACGGAAAACTACCGAAATAAGTAACATTTGCTTAAAATCCAATCCCTAGTCAAGAGTAAATAACAAATAATGAAAAACTATTAGACATGAAACAGAATACGGCATCGGCATTCGCCTTTTAGTTGAAATTTCCGGTTTTTTACATTAATAAAACGAGAATTCCCACTAAAAGACGAGGGTCAATTCTGCGGGGGTTGGACATTTGTCCGCGATTTGTTTTTGTATCGCGGACATCAAAATGACATTTGTCCGCGATTCGAAATGACTTTTGTCCGCCGCGGATAAATGTCATTTGGCAAAATGTCATTTGTCCGCAATAAAAAATTAATCGCGGACAAACGACATTTTGCAAAATGACATTTGTCCGCTAAATATCTGAAAAATCAATCGCGAACAAATGACATTTTGCAAAATGACATTTGTTCGCTAAAAATTTAAAATTTCAATCGCGGACAAATGACATTTTGCAAAATGACATTTGTCCGTTAAAGTTTGAAAATTCAATCGCGGACAAATGTCATTTTGCAAAATGTCATTTGTCCGCTCATTTTGAGACATTTGTCCGCGGCGGACAAATGTCATTTTGCAAAATGTCATTTGTCCGCTCATTTTGAGACATTTGCAAAGAAATTATAAATCAAGAATGGCCTTTGAATTTTTTGTCCCTTTCTTTTTTCATATATATTTATTTAAAGAAAGAGAAAAAGCTAGGGGGTCAAGTTTTTGTTTGCAATGATGTTCCCAAATAAAAATAAACATCAAATTTTCGAGTAAAAATGAATACAATAGTTTAACATTTGTGAAAATAATAATTTTTTTCCTGAAGTGAATAATAAATATTCATAATTGCAATTTCAATTAATCAGGAGAGTATGTTTTTACTTAATTTATTAATGAAAATAAACTATATAAACAAAAATAAAAAAAAAATAACATTATAAAATATATAAAATATATATATGTTCTTGAAAAATAATTTTTATGTTTTTTGGAGGATATTTTTTATAAAGTAAAAAAACCGTCCGTTTTTTAATTCATGCCAGCTTACCAAATACAAATATTTCTTTTCTTTATTATAGCTATCAAATCACTAGGTGGGATAACTTTTGTACTTAAATAAAACAAAAATTTTGATTAAAGTTTTTTTTTTTAAATAGAAGTATTGAATTTAATAGTAAGAAGTTCTATGTAAGATCTTAATTTTGAGAATCATATTACCGACGAGAAATGAGGAAACAAAGAAAATATATTGTAAGCAATTTATTTGTGAAAATGGAAGAAATTGTTTTAATCAAATATGCAAAAAAATTTATAAAAATTAAACTTACCTAAAACTTTACTTTTTAATACTTAATTGTTTTACTTTTGTACTTATTGTGCATTATCTTAATTTTTTGAATGTTTAGCTTTTTCGAGAATTATTTTAAATTAATTCATTAAAAGATTCCTACCAAGCTTTATAGAATTATTAATTCATTTCAAAATATTCTTTTGATAAGTTTAAATATATTGAATTAAAAAAAAATATATATATATTTTTTTCTTTATTGTTTTTTATTACGGTATAATCTAAAAGTAATAATAACATTCCTTTTTTATTTGGTTCACATTTTCTTTAGTTGGTTTACATTTTTTATGCCATCGGAGACTAAACTGGAACATCATTGCAAACAAAAACTGGGGTCATTTTTTTTTTCATAAGGCCATTCTTGACTTATAATTTTTTTGGACATTTGTCCGCGGCGGACAATTGTCATTTTACAATCGCGGACAAATGTCATTTTGTAAAATGACATTTGTCCGCGAAGTTTTCCATACAAATTTCATCGCGGACAAATGTCCGTTAGGGTTCTTTCATGCATTTAAATTTCATCCAAAATACATTTTTTATAATTTACGGTGCAGCATTATTGACTCAGCTATATTTATTAAATTTTTTTCCAATCGGGACGGGAGTCGTTATTATTAATTCTGTCAAAAATGACATAAAGTTCTTTCTCGGTTTTTTGAGTTGAGAAAAAGTTTTTTTCACATCATTCGTCGTGGATTCATTTCTACGTTTTTTCTTTTCCCTTTTTTTTTTGTTTAAAAATAATTAAAAAAAAAAGAAGATAAATATTTAAAATTGCAAAAAAAAAATAAATTTTAATTTAATTCCACAAAAAATAATTGTAAATAATTAATTAACAAAAAATAAGTAAATAAATAATACAAATTCAAATTCAAAATAAGTAAAATAATGAAGAAAGGTGGAGGAAACAAAAATTTAATGAAAATTGTGTGTAAAAAAAATTTTCAAGTTAAAATTTCTTTGTGATCGATACAAAAATTAAAAATTTCATTAAATCAAATTTAAATTAAAAAATGAAACAATAAATTAATTTGATTTATTTAAAAATCTTAAAAAGAAAAATAAATTTCACATTTTTTTTTATGGTTAAAAAAGTGAAATCTTATTTTCTTCTTCTTTGCTGTTCATTTTGTTTGTAAAATCAAAGTTTTGTGCAATTTCAATGCTTCTCCTGCAATCCTACAAAAAAAAAAAAAAATTGTGAATCCAAATTAAAAATTTTTTCATATATAATTTTCAAGGTCACAGACCGATTCACGGCGCAGGCGATAGCCTTCATAAGTTCTATTCAACTTTTCTGGAAACAAGACAAGTTTAAAAAAATTCATAATCTCCTTATGTCATTGAAAGGTGTGAAACTTAGGTGAAGAAATAGGTACCTAGTTACGAACTGAGTAGATTAGGTACCTACCTAGGTAGGTATGCCTAGATATAATTTTCAGTTTCGTTAATTAGGATAAGGGTAAGAGGCTTAACTGTCAATGCACATTATTCAGAATGTAGATAGGTAGGAAGCTAGCTAAATACAGAAGTTTTATAAATTCTCGCTGATTTGAATTTTTGTTGTGTTCAAAACAAATCATAGGAAGATAGATAGAGTACACAGTGGAAGAGTAAAAGATAATTAGTTACTTTACCCTACAAATATTCTTACATAAAAAAATGTAGGTACAACTACCTCCTACGTTATTACCTAAATAGGTATCTGTTCTATCATTTTTAACTCTTACTCTTGTCTGCTGCATTATAGATATCTAACTTCCTCCTCTCCATTGGTGGTGGATCTTTTTTTTTTTTATGAAAAAAAAAAATCAATTTTCTTCGCAGCTGATTCACCCACTTTATTGACTCTCTACAACACGGAAAAGTTTTTTTATTTTATTTTAAAAGTACTTTATTCAAGTATTTTTTATTCAATTCATTTTAATTTTATTTCATCATTTAGGTAGATACCCTATCTATAGTTCAAATTAATTTTGCAAAAAAAAAAAAAAAAATAAATTAAAATTATTTACACAATTTCACAAAAAGTCCAATGAAACGAAATTTTTTGACAGCAAAAAAAATTTCGAACTTTTTTCTCAAACAAAAAAAATAAAATAAAATCACAAAAAAATATTTCAATTACTATTGATTTTTTGTTTTTTTTTTTTTTTGTTAAATTTTTGTTTTCTATTATGTACTTGGGTATCTATCTTTAGTAGTATATTTAACTATATTTATATAGTACTACCTACCTACTTACCTAATAAATAAATAAAAGAAAAATGTTCTTAGTTTGACAATAATAATGATTGAAGAAAAATATGTGCCTAGTTAGAAGTTCTATCAAAAATTGTTTGATAGGTGTAGGTGCCTATTTATTTAAGTAGGTAGTTATTGGGTTATTGCTAAAATAAAAAACAAGTCTCTATCCATCTATATCCATAAACTTCTAGATTGAAGTTTGAATTCCTTCATATAAAATTTACCAGTTGGTATTAACATAAATAGATACCTACCGATGTATGTACCTACCGATGTAGGTACCTACCTACCTTATCTACTTAACTAAGTTAATTTTTTTTTTTTTAATATAACTTTTTTAGCTTAAAAATACTTTGAAATTATGTGAAAAGTTTGAAAAAAAAAATCTTTTAAAAGAAAAAGAAAAGTCAAATGGATAAAAAATTTAAAAATCATTGAAAAAAATCTTAAAAAATAAAAAAAATCTTAAAAAATAAAAAAAAAAATAAATAAAATTAATAAAAAATTGTACAAAAAAAATTAAAATTAAGCAAACTAAAAGTTTATATTATTTAAGTTCGTGAAAAATTAGAAAATGAAGAAATTATTTTCAAAATTAGATAAAAATGAAAAAATAGATGGTAGTTCTGGTGGAGTTGGCGGTGGCGGTGGTGTTGGCCCATTAAATACAAGTAGTAAAGAAATAAATAATTATGTTGGAAAAGTTTTTGTTGTTGGACGAGTGTCGGTGACTGTGGAGGATGTTTTAGCCGAAGGTAAGTCATATACAAATTGAATAAAATTTAAATAAGTAAGTGCATAATTCTTATCGAGGTTCTTATATAATTTTAAAATTCACCAAGAATTCTCTAACTAAGGACCGGTGAGTAGGACAAAACAGAGGCCTGAACATAAGAATTTAAATTTAATATGTAATATTAAATGTAAAATTATACATTTACGAGGACATTTAACAAACACAAAGTTCTCAAAATCCTCTCTCTTTAAGTCATTAAATTTAAGACATGTAGTTAAGTATTTAATATTTGATGAAAGGATATTACCGAGCATAAGATCATAGACAAATACCTAAATGATTGCAAGAAAATACGACGTTTTGATATCTGTTTTGATTTATTTTTTTCATTTTTTATTAAAATCATAAAAACACGTCAGTCAAAGTTATTTTTATAAAATTCTTACTAAAAAATCTTACTCACCATAAAACTATGATAATGACATATATATTTAGTAATCTAATTTAAAAAAAAAAATAGATTGTCAAAAATATAAAATATAACTTTGTACTCTTACACATATAAAGATAATGAGGTGTAAGTATTAAGTATAACGAATAACGATTAAAGAAAATTTCCAAGACAATCCTATAACAAATAGGGTTCACCCGGCCAGCAATCAATTCACAATTAATTATAGTTAATACTTATTATAAAATCTTATTTAAATTAATTAAATGAAAATTGAATGTTTAACAGGTGTCTCTTATGAAGTAATTTTTATAAAACAAAAAGTAAGTAACTAACTATACATATACTTACATTGTATTTGTTTTTTCATGATTCATTGAATCCATTCATTCTATACATACTCGTAGTAGAGAGGCATCAAGTATCAACTAAGTACATAAGTATATAATGTAATAATAATAATAAATATTTACATCGATCATCAATATTTAAGTGCTTAAGTACTTATTTAAGTAAATGAGATTTATTTTTTGTAACCAAATTTAATTAAAACCCGAGGGGTCAACCACATCTTAAATAAAAATGCAAGTATTCCCAATTTCGGCAATAAACTGTATTTATTGCCATATTGCCAATATATTGCCAATATTGCCAATATTCCCAAATATTGCCAATATTCCCAAATATTGTCATATGTGACTTGTAGCCCCATCTACGAATGATTTTTGAACTCGTTATCAACAGAATTAGAATGCTCTCATCAAGTAGATGCATTTCAATAAAAAAATTTGAAAATCGGTTTATAAATAGCCGAGAAATCTTAATTTTAGTATTTCAGCAGATTTTCAGTATAAATTTTCCTTGCGATTTCAAATTGACTATGTTGGATAAATGTCTCTCTACAGCTTTCGTAATTTTCAACCGATCATCAATGTTTAGGTGTCAAAATGAAAGTGAGATTGTCTTCTATAATTTAACGAAGTAAAACAAAAATTTATAATATTAGTTACAATGCCTTTAATGCTTGAAAAAGTGACCGGACTGCGTTTTTTTCATTATTTGAGCATTAAATTCGAAATGCTTGGGCGGTTTCAATGATGGCGTTGGAGAGGTAATTAGAACAGCTTTCCATTGGTATAAAGTAAATGGTGTTTCCGAGTGTTTCGATGACTTGTTACCGACTTATGAGTACAAATGTACAAATATATACATCAGAAAGCATGAAAAATTGTAATTGGTCCATATAAAAAATTCGAGCTGATGCAAACGAACCAAGTATCGTTTTTAACTTACTTTTGGGTGAGGATTCAAAAATTATAGTGAGGTCTCTGGAGCATCCATGAAGAAGAAATTTGTTCTGCAGTATTATTGAACTTTTATAAAAATAATTTTCAATTAATTTTTTCGAAAAATAATTTTTGCCAGAAAAAATTGTTATACATGTTGGGTAGTAAATTATAATACTTTGACGGCATAAGAAAAAGAAAAAATGCTACCTATAAAAAAAAACTTACTTAATATTTATAGACTTAGTTACTTAATATTTAAAGACTTTACAATAACTTTTTTTAATATTATGATTAATACTTATTATAATTATTATTATTTTTTTTTTTGGGCTGATTGAATGAAAAAAAAATATTCTTTTTCTCCTTTCGCTTTCACAAATTGGTTATTTTGTGTAGAAAATATATTTCTTTATTTGTGTAGAAAATATATTTCTTTATTTGTGTAGAAAATATATTTCTTCCTAGTTATTTGTGTAGAAAATATATTTCTTTAGTTATTTGTGTAGAAATATATTTCTTCATAGTTATTTGTGTAGAAATATATTTCTTCATAGTTATTTGTGAACAAAATATATTTCTTCAATGCAAATTATTTGAAAAATATATTTTTGGTAGTTATTGATTTTTCGATAAGAAATATATTTCTTCATAAAAAATATATAAGTTAGATAAGAAATATACCTTTTCATAGAAATTATTTGAAAAAAAAAAATTTTTTTTCAGTGTTTTGTTTGGAAATATATTTTAGGTAGAAATTTGTATAGAAATATATTGCAATATCAACTTTTGTTCCACAAATATCAGAGTGATTTATTCCTTGATTAGAACAAAAGCTACTTAGTTATCTTTGATTAGGAGGAGCGTTGTGGCAGTAACGGTAGTTTCTTTTCTATTTGTTTGTAGTATGTAGAATATTTTCTGTAAAAAGTATACATTTGCAATATTTACATAAAAAGCAATACTTAAAGAATGCGTTCCCAAACTGAAATTATTTGAAAACATGTAAAATAACAGCTGTGAAATCGTGTCGTTCCAACACTAGAAATCCTAGAAATTAAAATAATTTTTCAGTTTCTAAAATATTCTCAGTTTCGGAACGCACTGTTAATTTTTTTATTAGAAAATGTTAATGTATTGTGTATAATTATGACATTATAGATGAAATATTGCCAAACTATTACTCGTATTCCCAATTTATTGCTCTTATTGCCAATTTATTGCCTAAAATTCCCTGTATTGCCAAAAATTCCCCTGTATTGCTTTATTGCCGCAATTAATTGAATTATTCCCTGTATTGCCAACTTATTGCCGTTATTGCCGAAGCAAAATACAAGTATTCCCTTGGTGGTTGACCCCTCGTTAAAACCCTAGAACTATTTATGAATGAACGGAATGAACCGATGATTGACTTTAAGATTATTTGCTTAATAACTCCAGTAAGAATTTTAAAGAAAAATTGTTGCCATTCGCATAGAATTGAATAATAAATTACTGCCAGTCATCAAATTCTATCAATATCAATAGAACAGAACACGAAACAATAATAACAAAAATTTGTGAAAAAGTAACTCGTGGAGATAAGTTATTGATTTGGAAGAAAAAATTAATCATCGCTTTAATCTAAAATTAAAAATGCTGTGATGAGTTGCCGGAAATCGGATCTAAAGTTAATAAATTTTGAGCATTCATAAGCCATTTCTTAAAATTATTAAAGTTTTAATTTTTTTTTTTTCATTCTATTTCTAGGACAATAAGTAACACGTACATACGAAATAAACCACTTAATGTCTGTAGCCTTGTAAGTCGATTTTTTTTGACAGAGCTTATGGCGCGTACTTATACTGTACTTTTCAACTCATAAGTACGAACTTGATTTTAATTGTTTTAGCCTTGGTAACTGTATTTAAGAATTTAATGAAATCCGAGATGGAAATTTTGACTGTAAAATTTCTTTTCCCATTATTTTTATTATACCTCGTATTATACATAATGTTACTATATTTACTTAACATACAGAAATGGGTATCCAATGTTTAAAATGAAAAATCAACATTTTCAACGTTCCTACTGCTTTATCTTGATATATATTTAATTTATGTTTCTACGTAAACCGACTTAACCTAACAATATCGATTTGATAGATAAATTATACTGAACCTCGTATTTAACTATTTGACCACAACTAGTTATTTAGTATAAAGTTCATACCTATATATTATACTTATATGATAAGTTCTTTACAAATTTTTATTTTTTCATTCATAAATTTGTAAAATGTGTATTTGTATAATCAATTCAAGCTCTATAATTATATTTTAATTTATTTTCTTTCATTATTGTCAGAAATTTATAATGAAAAAAAAAAATCCTGAATATAAAATCATTTTTATAATTAAACAAACTTTCTTTTTATTAACAAAAACCGAAAAAGTTGAAAAAAATTCATTATTCTTCAAGAACAAAAAAATATGTAAAAAATTATAACAAAATCAAATATAAATAATTTCTCAATAATATATATAATATACTTACTTACTAGCTTATAATTAAAAAATATAAGTATCTACCTACCTAGGTATTTGAGTAATAAAAAAAACTTGATGTTAATAGAATCAATCAACTATAAAATATTCTTGTAACAAAGCTTGTAACAAAAATATGATAAACTAAAATTGCGTTATTTTCTTGCAATAAGTAAATGCTCAAATCTTTCCAATTATAAATATAATTACCAATATATTCGTTCACATTCGAAATTAGAGTGAGAAAAGTTTTACTAACAGCCTGCGACCCGTCTGGCACTCTCAATTACAAAGTTCATCGATTCAGAAGTTCGACTTTCACAGAGATAATTAGAAATGATGCAACTATTTTTTTTTGTTTTTCTTTAGTAACCAAGAGTATCACACAGAGAGAATAAGTATTTAATTGAATGCAATGAACTTTTTAGCGTAAACTTAATATATTTAAGTGTATGTAGGTAATTTTTTTTTCTTAAGTAAGTATTTTTTTTTTCTTAATAAAAATTATTCGGCAAAATTATTATGTGCGAATATATAATAAAAGTAAGTAGGTATATGTACTTTCATTAAAATTCGAGTTAAAATTAAAAAAAAAAAGCTAACACAATGAAAAAAATAACAACAGAAAAAATAATAAAGTTTTCCATAACATGCTCTGAATTAAAATAAAAATGTTAAGTATTATTATTATTATTATTATTTTGTTGTTATTTTCTGAATTATTTCAATTCTTTTTTCCTCATTGAATTTATTCAATCCCACATACATACGTTTTAATTAAAATTATCTCATAGAATAATTTAATTATGAATACTTAAATAATAAAAATAAAATAAAATTATAAGTTTAAGGCCTATTTCAGACGAGGATATTGCATTGAAGTTACTGTATGCGTGATACTGCATGGCGTATACGACATCTTTCTGGCAAGGATACTCTATGATCTATGTGATATAAGTACCTACTGTATTTGAGATAGTTATTAAGTACTTATATTCTCTGTGCGAGATACGCGATCAGTATGAGGGGTACTTACTGTGTCTCATAAGTAAATGATATATATTTTTTTGAGTTATAAAATCTGAAAAATAAATGTCGTTACCTATGTATGTAGGTATACGATGTATTACAGAACAAAAATTACTAAATTCAATAACAAGATTCAAAATTTCTGTATCGGCATACTTACAGAATGTGTATGAAAAGCGGTCACCGTAGAAAACCATGTTTTTTCTGTTAGTTCTTATATCGTTTACACGTAACTCGGGTACAGTATTCTCGTCTGAAAGAGGCCTAAATAAATTTATTTGAATTTTTATTTCTTGTTCTCTGATTAAGAACGAAATTATTTGGCAAAAATTGATTAAAAGATATTTTTTCTCTCTCTATTAGCCTCTATAATTGAAAACTTATTTTCTTTGGTATAAGTATTTTGAAAATAATTTTTAATTTGGCAACGGCATTAAACAATACACACATTCCACTTTGGTTCTGACATTTATGATTGAAAGTTTCTGAGTTGATATTTTCTCCTTTTTTTTTTTAATAGTACCTCTTAGTTTCATAAACACTAGCAATATATGTATATATATGTATGTTCGCTACAGAGCGGCTGGTTTTAATATAGTTTGGTTTGTATCGTCTGTGGAGATCAAGAATGATCGGGTATAGACAACCTCCGAAATCATCACTCAATGTTCTGTTAAGATAATTCTTGAGTTTTCAAAATGTTGCAGCTCATTTTATGAAAATCAGCATTTTTAAATGCTATTATAATTAAATATAAACTAAGTATGTACTTCCATTGAGTAATAATATTTATAAGAGGGACAGAATTCATACAAGTAAATTTTTTTCTAAATAATTCAAAAATATTCAATGTATTGAGTAAAATTTTTTAACTCAAATGTGTTTATTCTTAATTTTATTATTTCTATTATTGTATTAAGAATAAACACATTTTTTTGAGTATGAAATTTTTATTCAATACATTGAAAATATTCTCATCATTTTTGAGTTATTTGAAAAAAAAAAATCTGAAATTTATTTGTATGAATTGTGACCCTCTTATAAATATTATTACTCAATGGTACTACCTACGTAAAAGATTTTTTTTTATATGATATGAAATCAACTATATTTTTGTACTTATTACTTACGTACATAAATACTTAAGTATTTATAAGAATTTTGCATTCTATTGATTGGTTCGTTTTGTTTTGATTGTAAAGGGTTTTTGTTTTAAGTATCAAGCATAGGATCTATAATAGAAATGGATGACTACTTCGTGCGCCGTTTCGAAAATTAAAAAAAAAACAAAAAATTAAAAAATAGTACTGAAAAGGGAAAAACGTAAGCCGCTTTGACAAGCCGGTTACGATGCGCCTATTATAATCACTTTATGATTTCTGTGGCTACTTACCAAAACTATTACGGTCTCTTTAGGGAAAAATAATTTTTTGTAATTGTTTAATTCATAGCTTAATTCCATCAAACTTGTCTAACAAATGAATTTTTTCAAGTTTTCCATTATATGACTTCCATCATTTTATAATACATACCTTCATTTTTAGATTTTTCTTTGCTAAATTTCACTAAATTTTATTTTTTTTTTCTTTAAATTTAAAAATTTTGAAAATTTTGATGACAAAATAATAATAAAAAAAAATTTCGATTACTTGATGTCGAGCCAGAAATAAATGAATAAAAACCCGGTTGAGCTTATTTAATAACGTTACTTGCTTTTTTCCCTTTTCAATAAGAAAATGCGTCGTTGTTTACAAATTTTCAATTTTTGCCAACAACAACAATTTTCATACAAAATTTTGACAAGTAGTCATCCATTTCTATTATAGATCCTGTGCAGACGCCGACGCGATCATCGATTTCGAGCTAGCGCGAGCGACGCAGCGACGTTTTTTGGCCTAGCAGCAACGACCAAATTTTTAGGTGAAAACGATCGCTAGCACCCATATAAATTAAAAAAAAAAAAAAAAAAAAACCAAGCAGCGACGAAAATGTTTGTCTTTTTTTTGTTTTTTTTTTTTTTTTTTTTTTTTTTTAACGGTTTTTTTTTTGTTAGCGATTATCAGCGGCGCAGCAGCGATCAAGAATTTTTTTTTTAGCAGCAGCCCCAAAAAATTGAAAATTTCGCTGCTTATCCGCCGCGACTAAAAATATGATCGCGTCGGCGTCTGATCCTGTGGTATCAAGGAATTGATCAAAGTTTATTGGTGATCAAAGTTCATTGGTGACAGCTTGTGATATAAAAATAATATCTATATTCGTCTATTTCTCGTCTTTTGGTTGTAATGATACCATAATAATCAGCTTTTAACTGTCTTCATACAAACCAGTAATTATTTTTCGTGTAAAAGGTAGACTTATCTGTTTTTAAATTTTTTTTTTATTAAATATCAAAAAAAGCCAGATAAGATAATTTTATAACTATGTTGATTTTAAAGAATTTATCAATTTCATTTCTATAATTAAAAACTTTGACCTGAATAAAGAAGCCTCAAATATTTTTAACTTACTTATACCCACTCTTAATACTTATTTTTAAGTAGTTCAAAATCTATTTTATATGCGATAATAAATATAAAGGGTTTGTGGTCTTATTATTTATTCCGTTCCGGTTCCGTACGCGAAACCTTCCATCTTTCCATCCGAATGGAATTAGAATTGCTTATTCATATTGAATTTCATCAAAAAACAGAATTTGAAAATAGGGTTTTCTGAGGATTTCAAGATGGAAATCTAAATACTTAAGTAATAAGGTCTCTAGTCGTAAAGTACGTATACATAGGTACTACAATATTGTCATTAAGAAAGCAAAAGTAAACTTCCCTGATTTAATTTTTCAAAAAGAAGTAGGTAATTTTTACAGTAATTCACTAAGTAAATTTCGAAAACAAACAATTTTACAAATGCGAAGCCAATAGTTAAGTAAGTAGTCGCTTTAAATAAGAAACTTTATTACACTAATTATTATAAGTACCTAAAAGTTTGTTATTTAAAAATTTGGCCCTTTAAGCTTAATATTTTTAAGTACATAATATAATTAAATATTGTACATAAACATAAGTAGGTACCTACATATACTTATATACTTATATATTCTGAAAAAAAGAAAAAACTAAATCGATCATTTCAAACTATTATTTTCTACATTCTGTAATAAATTAAATTTGAACCATTTTATAAATAAAAAAATAAATAAAATTCATTTTATAAAAATTCGCAATAAAAAAGTCCGAAAACTGCATTATTTTTTCTTGTGAATTTCAAACAAAAAACATTGATTTTTGGTGTTATGTTAATGTTTGGCGCCAAATAAATATTAAAACAAAAATAAAGGACATAAAAATATACTCAACGTTGAAAACTGCTTAATCTTAATTTAAAAAAAATAAAAATTGAAATGAATGTTGAAAAGTTTTTTTAATATTGGCAAAAAACCATATTTCACAATAACAAGTACAAACATTATACATAAGTAAGTATTTCATTTATTTATTTATTTAAAATCGATATACATACATGGGTTTAAAAAATGATTAATTTAAAAAAGAAGAAAAGAGATTAATGTTGAAGATAATTTTTCTATAATGCTTTTTCTGAATATTTTTACTTATAGTCGAACAACTATATCCAACGTCTGTTATAAATGTTACTTAGTATTTTAGTTAATCTGCTTCAAAAGCTAAAAGTTCACGGGACATTAGTTTTCCTTATTTTCGAACGACCAAAGTTAAGAGAATTTTGAAATTGAATTTCATCCATAAATCAATCAATCGTAGTTAAATATCGGTCAACAATATTTAAAAAGCTTTTAATATTTACATCTATATTAATTTTTCCTTTAATCTTTTACTCGTCGTCCATAGTGCAACGCAACAAATATCTGCCTGTCGAAATAAATATCTTTAAAAAGCATAAATCTGCGAATCATAGACGCAAACATTCTTTTCTAATTATAGTAAAGCTTACAAAAATCGGAGGAAGATATTGTGAACTAATTTTGTGAACAAAAAAACAAAATTTTCTAAATTGAAGTTGTTTTAATTTTTAACAAAATTGTTAAAAATTAATGATATTTCGTGATATTTTCTTTAGCCTAGTAACATAGTAAGTCTGTAAGGAAAGAAGATAATTTCACACTACAATTATGAATAAATAATTTAAATGAAAATAAAATATTTTAAGCCTTCAAGGCAAAAAGGATTTTTTTTTCATTTTGACATATGTACATGTAATACGTAACGTACAAGGTACAAGTACAAGTGTAACTAATCTCGCAGTGTAATTACGCAAGAAGATATATACTATACTTTATTTTTATCTTGAAAATTAATAAAATGGGTGGATTTTTGTATTATATACGGTACGTCTCCTAAAAATAATTCGAAAATATTATAAATACGGTATAAAAATACACAAAAAATAAAAAATTAAAAAACATCTTCTATGAATATGTTAATTATAAATGGAAATACATACTTATAAAAAGAATGATAAACTCAAAAATATGAAATTTTTACATAAGTACAGTCAGAAAATAAATAAAAACGATAAGCAATTAAAAAATGAATTTTTTTTTCAGCTTAATCTTAATGACTTTAATTTTTTTTTTTTTCAAACTGATGACAATACGTAATATAGGTACTCATCTTGTTGAAAATTTATTGTTTGATATAATATACAAAGATACAAACATACATTTTTTTTTAAATATTTATTTATTTATACGTGCATGATAAAATTCAATATATATAAATTTCATAAAATAAAAAAGTAATGAGAAGTAATAATGAAAAATTTATATTTTATGTAATGTTTTTTGTTTCCAAATATATTCTAAATTAAAGAAAGAATAGGTATTTATATTTTAATAATATAAGGTATGTCATTGTTTACTTCAAATTTACACGCATCATGAAATAATGTTGAAAGAGGATTCAAACATTTAGGTACATGCTATTTTATTGAAAAACGACTTACTCTTCTCCACACACAGTTCAATTAAATATACGAGATACACAATATCTCAAATACCTGGAATTCCTTTTATAGACTCAGAAATTTAAGATAGTGGTTCAAATTTATTTCAAAATAAAGTTAACCCTGGTAATAATGCTTTAACCTCGGCTTTAACATTCTTTTTCTAATAATGTCTTAACTATTAAGATTTAGATTTGTATGTAATTATGTAAGAATACTGTGTGTACTGTTCCAGTATATTTATTTATAGCTATTGCATATTAAATTATTAATTACCAATCATTGATTTACTTTGTTATCAGAAGAATTTAAGAAGTTTACATTGAAAATATACATATACTTACTTAATGTATGTAACTCAAACTAGATACATGAATATGAAAAAATTATCACTCTTAATTTAACTCACGTATAGTGTTTAGAGGTAAAAAAAATTTATTTATTTTCTTCAAAATTTTAATTATATATTTTATGTTAAATAAATTATTGCATATATGAGACTAATTTTTAATTTTATGATAAATAAGTAAGTAGTTAATTATATTTTGTTATTATTTTTTGGAAATAAAACTTGTAAGAAGTGTTAAAATTTTCATAATTGTTATAATTAGTTATAAGAAATTACTTGTACTTACATATAAGTATGCATATGAATATCTTTAACTTAATGCACATAATTTTAAAAAAATATTATGTTTTAAACCTTTTTCTAACTTTGATTATGATCTTTTAATGTTCATTTAAAAATTAAAAAAAAAAATTGCATAAGTAACATTCTTTAGGATATAATTCATTTTTATTTAAAAAATAATTACTTATATTGAATGTTTATGAGCAGTAGCAGTAGCAGTTTGATTAAATTTACAATTTCAACATAATAAAATACACCTGCAAAATATACTCAAACAGTACATATATGTAGGTATATAAGTTTTGATTAAGTGAATAATAATATTTTATCAAGCAATATGAATTTGAAAGAAAAATATTCATATAATTTACGATAAGTAAAAACCGAGGTAAAAACTAATTTTGTTTTTTGAATTACGTTAAGTCAATTAAAATTTAGAAACTATTATTTCCAATTTATTAAGAACTAAGTACTAAGTATTAATAACTTTATTATTAACTAAGTACTCATTATTATTTTTTTATTTTTTATTGAGTACTAAGTAGTCGAAATACGAACTTATATTAATATCAAAACACTTTAATCCAGATTTTGTGCAATAAAAAAATAGAATTTCAAAATTTGTTAAATAGCCACTTCCCCGGTGCCTTAATACATCCAGTCTTCTAAATCGATTCGGGTCCAACGATATAATATTTTATCGGAATATACCTAAATTGCAAAACCGCCTTCTAAGGTAGCCTCCCGTCGGTGCCTCGGATCAAAAATTTCTAGTTGGGGGGCCTTTCAACATCCAGTTTTTTTAATAGGCTTTTCGGGTCCAACGCCACAACATTTTATCTGAATATACGTAAATTGCAAAACCGGCTTCTAAGGTAGCCCTCCCGTCGGGTCCTCGGATCAAAATTTCTAGTACCCTATAGCCATTTGGGGTCTCTAGGCTCCTTATTTTCAAAATTTTAAAATTTAGAAATTTGTTGTATAGCCCCTTAATTGAGCCCTGGGACAACGGTTGGGGGCCTTTCAACATCCAATTTTTTAAATAGGCTTTTCGGGTCCAACACTACAACATTTTATCGGAATATATCTAAATTGCAAAATCGGCTTCTAAGGTAGCCCCACTCCGGGGCCTCGGATCAAATTTTCCATCTCGGGCCCCAAACATCTCGGGCCCCAATTATACTTTAGCCAAATCGGTTCAGCGGTTTAGGCGTGATTGAGGATAGAGAAACAGAGAATTTTCATTTTTATATATTAGATATTATGTATTTTAATGCTCTCAGTCGATTTTTTACACCTTTTTTCAGTCAAACACGCATTTATCTTATTCACCAGCTATCGAAATAATGCATATATTATGCACACATAGGAACCTGATCTTTGACTTTTTCACAATGTGTAAAACAAATTAAAATTTTTTAGATTTTGGAAAGATAATTAATCTCTAACCGCCTAGGCAAACTCGACGCGACGGACGCGACGCAAACGTTAATCACGTTAATGACCATATAATTTTATTAACGTCGTTAACGTCGAGACTGTTCGCGTCCATATATTTTCATACATTTAATATTTCTTTACGTCATTTGCGTCGCGTGCGTCACGTCGAGTTTAACCAAACTATAAGATTTACTTTTAAACAGCTTGAATACCGTATAAGGAAAATAAATGATTTATCTTAAAGAACACTTTTGATTCATACTTTTTTCTTATTATTATCATATAAAATTGAAAAATTCAAATTATTCTTACACTTTATTAGTCATTATTTACTGTGATCCCATTAATTAACAAAAAGATATATAAAACTCAAGTGGCTGGCCTCAAATAACAGATTATTATTTAAGTATTTAAATGTTAATTAATTTTATAGACAATTACTTACTTATATAAAATAAAAAATATTATATATTTTGAATAATAATGAGCTAAATATTAATAAAAAATAATTTTTATTTTCAGGTGGTTTTGCAATGGTATTTTTGGCTAAAGCAAATTCTAGTAATGCACGGTATGCCTTGAAACGAATGTATGTTAATAATGAACATGATTTAAATGTTGCCAAAAGAGAAATACAAATAGCTGTAAGTGAATGCTAATTTTATAATTGAAATAAAAAAAATAAAAAAGAAATTATATTTTAAGTATTTAATTTTTTCTTGACAAAGAATTACAAAAAAAATTTTTTTAGAGCAATTTAAGTGGTCATAAAAATATTATTGGTTATATTGATTCAAGCATAACGCATACTGGAAATGGTGTTTATGAAGTTTTATTATTAATGCCCTACTGTAAAAACCACATGCTGGCCATGATGAATTCAAGGTATCTATATAAAATTTATTATGCTTAGTGTGATCCTGACAAAAAAAAACAAAAATATCTAAGCATATTAAGTATGTTGATATCAATAATAATTAAGAAAACAATTCATTCTTTGTTGTTGATTATATTTGAATACACTATTAAAGAATTTTGTGCATCCAAATTTTCTAAAATATTGCTCCAATAATGTTAATACTATAAATTTCTATAAAATTACTTACTTAGTTGATTAATTTTTGCTAACATTAATTTCAGAATTTCAGTTGGATTCAGTGAACAAGAAGTCTTACAAATTTTCTGTGATATTGCTGAAGCTGTTTCACGTTTGCATTATTGTCAAACACCTATAATACATCGTGATTTGAAAATAGAAAACATTTTACAGAATGATACGGGAAATTTTGTGTTATGTGATTTTGGTTCAGCCACTGGTAAAATATTGAATCCTCAACAGCATGGTGTTACCCAAGTTGAAGAGGAAATTAAAAAGTACACTACCTTGTCCTATAGAGCGCCAGAAATGATTGACTTGTATTCTAATAAATCATTAACAATAAAAGCTGATATTTGGGCCCTAGGCTGTATGTTATATAAATTATGTTTTTTTGCATTGCCATTTGGTGAAAGTACATTAGCAATACAAAATGGAACATTTTCAATACCTGATAATTCAAAATATTCAAAAAGTATGCATCAGTTGATACGTTATATGTTGGAAGTAGATGCCGAAAAACGACCAAATATATGGCAAGTTTGTGAAATTGCTTTTAAAATTACTGGAAGAGAAAACCCAATTAATAATTTGCACGTAAGTTTTTAAGTTCCTAAATTTATTTTTATTTCGATTATTCTAAACATAAATTAAATTCAATACCGAAATTATTTTTTTAGAAATCGACTGCTTCGTTATTAGACCAAATTCCTGTACCTCCATTTGAATCTGAACTAAAACGTTCGAGTTTGTCAACTACCGTAACTGCAAAACAAAAACAACAAATTTTAGTTGAATCTGGTACAAGTGTGGCCCCTCGGCAACGTCCAAAAGGAAGTTCTACAACTCATTCTCAATTACCGTTGGCACTTGGCTTGCCCCCGTCACCATCACCACGCTCAGTTGTATCACCTCAACCGATTGCCGAACAATTTCAAGCAAATTTCCCAGCTATTCCAAATCCTACTGCAACTTCCACTCTAATACAATCACAAACTTCGTCGAAACAAAATCTTGATCAATTGTTTGAAGCTAATTTTAATGACCCATTTATAAATGCGACTGAAAATAAAGCAAGCAGCGAATTTTTGGCTGATTCAACAGGGCAACCTTATTCATTACCAGTTCAACAAGATGTTGTAATGCCATTAGGACAACAATCGCAGGGTACACCGACGAAAGTCATAACTTCCAACTTGTTATCGGCCCCCAAAGGGGGAGGACACAGAAGGAATGTTAGCGACACCTCTGCGTTCAATAAGTAATATTTATTTTTTACTCAATATTTAAGTATCACAAAAACTAAAATTAATATTTCAGAACTTTTGCTAATGAAACTTCGCAATTTCTGGCACCTTATGATCAGTCAGTAAAAAGTCGTATACCTAATGAATCACCAGCGGGAAATTTAGATATGACAAGTAGCAATGTCTCAAATAATTCAATTTTTAACACGGTTGAAACACAACAAAATCCAGTTAAAGCATCGTCTGTTTCAAGCTCAGAGTTATCAACAAACAACAATGGATCCGGGACATTAGTCGGACGCGTTGATAAGTGGAATCCTTTTGAAGAGCAACCATTTGGTCAGATGTCAGAGGATCATATTTTCGATGCTGAATTTGATAAGATCCGACAAAGAGGAAGCCAAGGAAGTAAGTTTTACTATTACTATAAATTTAACTTTTTTAATTGAAAAATTTTATGCCCAAATTCGACGCAAAAAGTTTTAATGAATTTCTGTTAAAATTAGTATACGTATTGATCGAAGTATGGACAGATATCGACTGCAGGAAGTTAAAAAAAAAATCAGACCTCGATTCTGTCCATTATGTTTTGCTTTTTTTTTTATCTTTCTATTTGTAAAAATTTTCTTACATGTTTTTTTTTAGGTATTTCATCGAAATTGCCTACTGCCACAACAACTATAACACCAACAACTGAATACCCTATTTACTCACAAAGTGGATCATCAGGTAATGTTCATCAATCATCAAATCCAAGCATTAATACAATTCAGCCACCACTATCTAATGCTCAATTTTCACAAAGTTCATCAATACCTTCACAACAAAATGTTTCATTACCAACTGTTAGTCAATCACTAATTCCGGAAAATCCATTTGATGTACCATTTAGTTTACCGCCAGGATTAAAAGAGAAAGCATCTGCCCTTCGAGGTAATAAAGCATGAATTAAATATTAGTTAAAAATTTATAAATTTCAAATTCTTACTTATGTAATTATTCTGTATTAAAATGTGTAAATTTGAATTAATATTTGAAAAAAAAACTGCAATACCTACCAAAAAAAGGAAACATTTACAGCTTATAGTGCAATTGCAATACAATTTTAGCTTTAGTATAAAAAAATATCAATGAACAATTCCCGAATTATATATTGTAAAATTTTTTTCTAAGTTATTTTTAATCAATAATGATAATGATTTTTTTTTAAAATTAATAATGCCTCATATTGCTATCGAAAAATTATGGAAAATTTGAAAAACTCTTTGGAGGTTCAGATGCACAGAACCCGATAAAAGATAAAGTTCAAATAAGATTTTTGCAGGTCGAAAATTTTTATTGACAAAAAAAATTTAATTCAAGAATCAAACAAACTATCGCGTATGTGGGTGTAGGATAACTACTATAATTTTACTTACTTAATATTGCGTATAAAAGTAAATGAAGCGTTTATTCGATTTACATAAATTAAATACATTAAACTATCCACTCTTGAAATATAAAATGAATGTTTCAAGTTGGATCATTACCATTACGAATATCTTATTCAAGGAATTAATAATATGCATTAAATATTATTGTACCATATATTTCGTTAAAAATTTAAGTAATATTCAGTAAAATTAAGTATGTTAATTTCTTATGCCTTTTATAATAACTATAAAAAAACTATTTCAGCTTCATTATGTTTTTATTACTATTATTCGTAAATAATTTTCTGAATTAAAAGATAAACTAATACATTATTTAATATATTATAAGTTGTAAAATCTATCTCAAGCTTCAGTAATCTATCTCTGTGTATTGTAGGATAAAACTGCTTTAAAAAAACTAATCCCAGTGGTAGTTTCACATACAAAAGAATCATTATATCCGGGTTTAGACCACAAATGTAATTAATTGATCAATATAGTGATAGATAATTATAGCAATATTAATGTAAAAATCTTTTACAATATATTATTTTCTTAAAAAATTGAAGTAAGAAAGGATGTTACATTATTGGTAGTACACATTTTACTTTTAACAGAAAAAACTAAAAATTCTTAAAATCTTAAAATTTCAATACTTTTTAGATGTATTTAATTTTATTAAAATAACTACAACCAGACAAAATATGAATCAAAAAAAAAAAAAAAACAAATTATAATTAAATTGCACGAATTCAAATAAAAATAATTAAAATTGTCATGAATATAATAAAAATAATATTGTATATTTTATTTACGTTCACTAAAATTAAAAATACTAATTTATTTTTTTTTAATTTTGTTTATGTGAACATAATAAATATAAATTTTTACAATATCATGATAATTTAAAAAAAAAATAAAAAAGCACTGGAGTGATTTATAAATTTTCATTGCTCTATTTATTATATAAATCTATTATATATTATTATATTTACAAAAAATAATATAAACAAACATTATTTCACATATTGCATAATGTTTTATGGGCAAATGGGCTCTTCATTTCAGT
The DNA here is from genome assembly GCA_964007475.1 of Hybos culiciformis. Classification (NCBI taxonomy): domain Eukaryota; kingdom Metazoa; phylum Arthropoda; class Insecta; order Diptera; family Hybotidae; genus Hybos; species Hybos culiciformis. The sequence continues at coordinate 142,871,447 of OZ023273.1, read as the reverse complement.
TAACCAAATCTATAAATATTTTCACTTTAAAATTTTTTTTCATTTCCATTTTATGTTTTACTGAAAATATAGTTTAAAACATCGATAATCCATCCTTTTTAGAAGGCAACCATTTAAAACTTGAATTTTGTTAATCCATTCATTTATTTAAATACTTTTAAAAAAAAAATTTATTACAAAATATGAAGAATTTTGTGAAAATATATCGAAAAATATTTAAAAATTGTAAACAAATTGGCAATACAGTTTATTATTCATTCCAGTGTGTCTAGCAAAACCATTGAAAATGAAAGAAAAAAATAAATAAGAAAAATATATATTTCCTGTAAAATTAATCAATTTTATGAAAATAATAATTGCAAAAAAAAAAGTTAAAATTTGAAATGTCCTTGTATATTTTATTTCTTTGTAAATTATGTAATATGGTAGAAAATTATATTTTATTAGTTATATATTGAAAAAAAAAAAAAAATAAATGAAAAAAGTATATAATTAAAAAAACTGTGTCTTTATTAACCAGGTATAATTTATATTACACAAATCAAAGTTTTAAAGTTTTTGAGCATAGTTGTTAAATATAATTGTTTGTTATATTTAATTAAAGCAAGTTTTCTTTTTAAAAGCAAAAAAAAAAACTTATTATATTAAATTTTTTTTAATTCATCCACGAAATGCTGTCTTATTTTTTTTTAAGTGGTAGCATAATAATCTCTAGTTTAATAATGCGCTTGTAAATTCGAAAAAAAAAAAAAAATTAAAACATTGCCTTTTTCTTTTAATATTTATTTAAATTAAAAAAAATAATTTTAATAACGAAAAGCGAATCAATATTCTTTTTTTGTCCTTAAAGAGCTGTCATTAAAAATACGGTCTGAAATGTGCTTAACAAACATTTTTTTTAACAGAGCTCCTTTTCTGTTTAATAATTATTTTATTTCGTATTAATTGTTTTGTTGTACTACCCATCTTTCAAACTATGCTCAAATATGAATTTTTGATACTAACAAGAAATTTTATAGTTTTAGATTTTTAATTTTTAATATAACTTTAATCTAATTTTGGTATTTTGTTTTATTTGGCATTTGCATTGTATTGTTTTTTTTTTTTTTTTGTGAGTTTATTTATTTATTTTTTCATATTTTCATATTAATTTTATTATTTTCATAAATATTTACTCATTTTTGTCTGGTTATGTTATTTATATGTTTTTAAAAATTTAAAAAAAAAAATGTATATATATGCGACCTCGATATAATCAATATATATTTATAAAAATATATACATTTTTTACATAAAAAAAACATTGTATTTTGTAGTTATAGCTATTTTGATGTAACTCTTTATATTATAAAAACTCATCAATCTTTTAATTGCAAAAAAAAAAAAAAAAAAAAACATAAATTTGGACACATTAAGATAAAAATTAATTTCATTACATTCATTTTGCGAACGAGTAACTAATTTATTTTAGCTTATGCTTAACAATTTACATCTTTTAAATGTTGCGTTAACAAAGTTTTATGTTGGGATATTAAAAAAAATTAAAATTGCATGTGATTGCTGGATATGCGTTTCAAAAATTGAAAGTTTGTCATTCTGCAGCCAAAGTTGTGAATTACAAATATTTACAGAGTAAAAAATGTCGTTGATGAATTGATTAAAAATTAAGGTACCATTTTCAAAATCAAGACCAGAAAGATAAATACTTCCATAAAAATCATCAAAATTATCTTATTCTTATTTTTGAGAATTTATAAATTTTTATAAGGAATGATATGCTTCTACAAAATCTATAATCAATCATAGTCGTTATGTATATTGCTTGAGTTTAAAAAGTGAACGATTCAAATTTAATCAAACAAAATATGTTCGACATCTTTATTCAAATAGTGTTGGGAAAATTTAAAGATTTTGAATGGTTTTTATCGATAGTTACCTTGATTTTACCTAAACTGATAACGTCTAGAAGTGTCGGAAGAAGAAGTTAATTTTAAATTTATTTTCGCAACAAGCTATTTGCTGATTCATAAAAAATTCATCTTAAAAACTAGAGTAAGATGCGAAGAAAGAGCAATCGAAAAACGAGATTAGACGAAATGAAAAATTAAAAATACTATTCAGATCCAGGATAATATTATGATAAAACAATAAAAACTTAAAGTAAAAATTTATTTATAAATAATGAATTTTTTGTTTTTCTGATTTTTATTGAACTCTTAATATTAAATTTTAAGGATCCCTCGATTATAAGGTGTTTAAACAAGAAGGTAAGAGTTGAGATAAGAATTGAATGGGGTTATTTTTACAAATGAATTTTTGTTTCTGAAAACACTACAAATGATTTATTAAACGTCCAAATTAAAATAAGATTTTCATTTGAACCAAAAATCAATGATAGGCTTGAAAATGTACATCTACTTTTTCTGTTTTTTAAAATATTTAATAAAAGCTCTTATCAAGAACATTACGTATAAATTGTAGAAGCTTTTAATGCAAAATGATTAAACCCCTTACAAAAAAGACAAAAAATATTAAAATAATTAATTTTTTTATATGGTAAGCTTCGATTAATCTTTGTATAAATTAAAGGGCTCCAAAATGACAGAAATTTTGGTAAGTATCCATAGAAAAATGTTTAAAAATAATTATAAACTTCGATTGAACTCTAATCTGTAACAACTTAGGCCAAGGCTTCTAATAAATTTGCAAATTTTTTCATAAAATATAAAGAAGAACCAAATTTTGAAAAGCTCTTTGAGTTTAGTTTAAAAGGAAGAACTAAACTAAATCATATAAATAAATGTAATTAATTTTTTTTTTCTTTTACAATGAAACATACTGTATAAAAGTTTTTTTTAATGCATTTTCAGCATTCCAACATCAGTATCGTTCAGCCAGCATTCCCTCGTCTTCATTGCAACAACATCCATCAAAATGGCAACATTTATCTGAAGAAGCAAACGAAAATTTAACAACAATTGAAGAGAAATCATCATTGATTTCTAATTTTCAACAAAAATCTGATTTTGACTCAGAATCAACATTACATCCGGCTAATCAATCGAGTGCGACAAGTGCCAGTGTTCATATGGGAAATTTTGTGTCTAAAATGCCACCTATAGAGGATTTTAGAAATAAATACGAAAAATTACGTAGCAATGATCAACTAACCACTTCAGACGATTCCGATTCAGAATTTTTTAACGAAAATTATGGCGGTAAGGCTGCTTATTTAAAGCATATTGTAACAAATAATTTACCCGAAAAAATACATAAAATCCAGCAAGCAGCCTATCAAAATTTCGATAAAACCCAAATTAAAGTTCCAATGGCAGTAAGAAAGTTGAAAACTGTAGCAACAGCACGCAAAGAAGTTAAGCAATCAACGAATGCAGCTAATGAAGCTAATCAAACATCAATAAAAATTGGTGTTTGTGTATCAGCAGAAGCCCGGTGTGATTCGGATGGTGACAGTATTGGAAGTGCATCAGATCTTCGTGCCGAAGATGACGATTATTTCGATGAAAATAATTTGAATACAGGAAATCGTTTTAAAAAGCCACAACAAGCTGATGATGGTATTTCTGAGAGTGTTAAAACTTGTAGCTCTTCGGCTTATCATGCGGAGTGCGAAAGCCTGGCTACCCGTGATTCTGATGAAGTTAGTCGGGTTAGAGTAGTGGTGCGAATGAAGAAACGTGATAGAATGCTTCTGAATGATCCATCCATAAATTTAATGAGCAATAATCAAATGAGTCCAAATGAACACAAATTCGGAGACAAACCTTTATTGCTCGATGATGAACTAGATTATGGATCCAACTCGTCGTCTAATAATGAATCAAGTAAAGAAGACGAAAAAATTTCAGTAACATCATCTATTACTGAACTTCAACAGCAAAAAGAAGTTTGCGATGTTGAAAAAATTTTCGAAAATGCTCCATTTAAAATGCCTAATGCATTACCCAAAAAGAAATCAAAAAAAAATTCACATGTTCCTTCCTCGTTGGAAAGTCCACAAAATTTTCAGCCACAAAATGATTGGACATCAACACCAAAAAAATTATATAGTGAAAATTTATATACCGCAACATATAATTTAGAAGAAAAAAAATTGAATGATAATAAATTTTCTACTTATTTATCAGGTCCTACAACTTCTAAAGAACAAAAAATGTATGAATTTAATGAACCAATTTTCAATCCTATACCCATAACTCCAATTCAAAGTTCATCAAACTTTGGAGTAGTAACAGTAGTTACAACGAATTCAAAATTAGTAAAAAAAGATTGCGATAAAGATTTGTTCGGTTCGGAACCATTTCCGAAGGTGTTAGAGGCTTTTGGTAATCTACCGATAATTGAAGGGCCAATCAACAATAATCTTAGTGATAATTCCAATAATGTCTCGAAAATTACAAGTAATATTTTATCAACTCAACAACCAATTCCTCCTTCTGAACCCATTAAATTGATAACAGTTAATCATTCAATTATTATTAATAAAACTCCTGAACCACAACAAGCTTCGATTTCAGTGCAACCGCCTGTATTATTACCACCTCCACAACGTCAACAAAATATTAATATTCTTCCTAATATACAATCTAAAAGTCAAACAACGGCAGTAAGTGGTCGTCAAAGAGCTTCATTTATAAATTATTCCAATGTAACACTGAAAAATCAGCATGATTTTCTTCCAATCCCAGATAACGAATTAATTTCTATCGCGCATGATCATTTGTCTGATTTTACTCCGGATGATGAAGAAGAACCAGTTGTTATTTCGAGCAGCGTTAATAGTAGTAATAAGAAAAAAGAAAAAACAAAAGATAAAGGTCTAACATTGCCGTCTAAATTTTCACAAAAAGTTAAATCTAATGTTGTTTCATATAAAAAAGTGCCTTCGTCTAGCACTAAATTTAATAATAAAAGTGGTAAAAACCCAACTTATAATGCGGTTGAAAATTATGCAACAACTTCTGGTGGTTATTCAACTATTAATAACGATTCATTGGGTTATTTTCAATCAAACACGATTCAAAACTCTAAATCTGGTTTTAGTAATATGAGTTTTGAAGATTTTCCCTCAGACCAAGAGGAAATTGATCGTATGTCGAAGACAATACCTTTTGAAGTTGTTCGAAATGAAAAAATGTTAATGGAAGCTGAAAAAAAATTTGGCTCATTGAAACGTAGACCAAACCTTTTTTCGTAATTTTTATTAAAAATAAGAAAATGATGAATAGTATTTTCTTATTTATTGATGATAGATGATGATAGACCTTCATTTTTCTATCTGCTGTTTGAAATTGATATTGATTTTTTTAAAATTAATTTACGACAAAAAAGAAAAACAAATTTAAAACTCCATTCAGTAACGGTTAAAAAAACTTTCGAATTTCATTAAAAATTTAAGTATTAAAAAATTATTCCTCATTCCATTTTAAAATAAGGCAAAATTACAATGAAATTCCTAGATAGTTTTCTTAGTACCTATCTATGTATTAAATTTTCAGTTTTCGCATTTGAGAAGACGCATTTTGAAAACTATAATTTATAAATATTTCAAAATTACTTTATATTTTAAAAGAAAAAATAATATAAATGAGTTAAGAACGTTTTTGATTTCTTCTTATGTAATGGTAAAAATTGTATCTAAAATTTATAAAAAGAAATTAATTTATTAGTTTTATAATATATTGGATATTGATAATAATATATATAAAAAAGAAAATAATAAAATTCTATAATAGGAATTGGAATTAGGCTCAAGTTAAATTATTTTCTTGTATTTAATTTTATTATTTTATTAAAATAATATATTATATTATGCTATGATAAAAAAAAAAAAATAAGCTCATTAAAATTTGTATTTATAAATTGTAAGTTAAGTTTAAGATTTTTACTATTATATGTATATATATTTTCAATAATTTAGAAAAAAATCCAGAAATTGGTTTTTGAATTATGTTTTCTCATGAATGAGATAGTCAACAAAGTGTTTGCATTATATGTTTAAATAGTGTTGATCGATACCATCACTATGTTAATTCTTTGAAAATTTTAAATTAACTTCTAAGAATACTTATTTTTCTGAAAGAGATCTACGAGCAATATGCGTATTATAATTAATAATAATTATATATTTCCACAATAATTGTTAATTACTTTATAAAAACTTCCATAAAACCTTAAGTATTTTCACTTTTATTTTTTATTTTCATTAAAATTTTAGTTTCTTTTCTTAAAATTTATTATCACTGGACAAAATTGTAGTATTCCGACAATAAAATGCATAAATTTTTTTTCAACATTTTACATTATATAAATATGTATGTAGATACCATTTAATAACTACATAAATCTATTTAATAGAAATTAAAAATATTTTATTATATCATATTTAAAATAAAATCTCTTGAAAAACTATGTAAATTATTTTACTCCAAAAATTCACGTTTATTTATTGTTTTCAATTTACTGATTTCTGAAATTCATTAGATAAAAAATTTCTACAATTTTATTTATTTTAATTTATAACGTGCATTTCAGAATTTATTTCTATTGTTTATAAATTTCTATAAAAATTTTTGATTAATAGACAAAAAAAAAAAGAAGAAAATTAAACAATAAATGTGACTTAGAATATTGACAACAAAATAAAGTTAATATAATAAAATACATAATTACAGTGCTTTTCTTAGCTATTTTTATTGCAAAACATGAAATAAAAAAATAAAAAAACAGAAGCTTTTATACATCAAATTTTTTTACAAAGGAGAATATTGTATTTCAGTAAATATATAATATTTATTAAAGTCTTTAAAAAAAAAAAAAAACAAAATAAAAGAATATTTTATATACATAATAATCAATAGTTATAAAATACATAAAATTTTATCCTAAAAAAAAAACTAATAATAAAATTAAGAAAATAAATGAAATAATGTTAACTAAAATTATAAGTTGAAAATTATTGTATAAAAATAAAAAAATAAATTATTTCTTATACTAAAAATATCAATATTTTTATATAATTGTTTATAAAATAAAATTTAGAGTAATATATAAAAGAAAATTATGTTATACATATATATAATTGACAACTTAAATTTTCATTTTTTAATATTCATTAAAATACACATAATATTTAGTTAAATAAACAATTGCTTCAATAAATTTTTAAATCCTAAATATTCTATAATTTTGCAATCAAATTCGGCCAAAGAATGAATTAAAATATAATTATTAGTTATTTTTGAGCTCAACTATACGGTTTCACAACCAAAAACTTTGAGAATTTAAAACTTTTAGTCTAAGAGCTCGCAACGTTTTTGGCACGTGATTTTAGCAAGGCTCATTTTTTAAAATATTGTTAAATGCTACGGTGCAGGACCCATAAGGGTAGTCTGGCTGTCAGATGACGTTGCGTTTACCCGTGGGAGCAGATCCAGGTAGGTCAAAGAAAAAATGCAAAATTACGTGATAATAGCACGATTTCTAGTTATGTCACTTGTTTGTGCTTATTATATGAAATGTTAATGCATCATTGCCAGACGGCTTCGGAGTTGTTAAGACCGTGCCAGACCTTGATTTATAACAAAAAAAAACTTCAATTTCACGTCATTTTAGCAAGGCTGAAATTTTTATATGTTATAGATTGGATCTTATATATACTACATCCAATTTGCCAGACGGAAATACCGTTGCTAAATGGATGCCAGACCTATGTCATTTAAAAGTAATTTGTTTTTTTCATGTAATTTTGCATTTTTTTTACCTACTTGGTTCTGCTCCCACGGGTAAACGCAACGTCGTCTGACAGCCAGACTACCTTTATGCGTCCTGCACCGTAGTATGGAACATTATATTAAAAAATGAGCCTTGCTAAAATCACGTGAATTCTTACGTTGCGAGCTCTTGGACTATTTTCTCACTTAATTAAAATTCATTTTTAATAATGAAAAATTAAGTTTTTTTTTATATAATATTCAAAATGGAATAAAAATTTAATTTTTATTTATAAAAAAAAGGATAAAGTCGTAGTCGTTGATTAGTTTTGACTTTGGTACTTTTTAAGTAATATTTACATATGATAAAATATCTAAAACTAATTTAAAAAAAAAAATGAATCTTTGTAAATCGTCAGTAAATTCAGAATATTTTTTAAAAAATAATTTAAATTAAAGTAAAAAATTAAGTTATTTGTATAATATAAAAAAGATATATATGTATTATTTTTATATTTAAAACAGAATAGCAAACTTTACAGAAAAAAAAATGCATTTCAATTTGGTTGAAAAATAATGTTTTTTTTTTAAGATTTTTCAGCAGCTCGCTAAGTTTGTATTATTAGTATTTTTTTTTCTCCTTGTTTTAATAATTAGATATTCATTCATTTATTTATTATTTTTATAATTAACTTAAAAAAAAGTTTTTTTTGAATATTATACATTTGTTTTTTTTTTTGAGTAAAAAATATTTGTAGAAAAACAAAATAGTCTATTTATATGTTATGGAAAAATATTTGTTATAAATTTTAAATAAAAATATATTAATTGATTTATCATTATTTGAAAAAAAAAAAACCATGTTTTTTGTTATTTTACAAAATCTCGAAATATAAAAATTTAAGATCAAAATCATTAAAGCAAAGTAGGTAGGTACTTGTACACTAAGAGAGGTTTATTATTTAAAAAGTGTCAAATTGAAGTCTAATAATACTTCGCAACTGATGAGTTAAATATCTAAAGGCTCAACAAGAGGAAATACAATCACTTCTAGACTTATAATTTCAAGTGACATTGTTCTCACTTAACAGACGAGTTTTTGACTGTATTGTGGTTTTTTTTTAAAGGAAATTTATAAGTTTAAAAATAACTAGGTGATTTGGACATTTTTTTTATGTATAATATTATGTTAATAGTTAATACTTTGGTTGCTGTAATGTAAAATATCATTACATTAATTTTTGACCTATATGGATTGAAGTTTCAATTATATAAGTTCTCTTTCTACCGCTGCGAATAAAATTCAATTGTTTTTTTAAACACTATTAACATTTATTATTTATCATGGACGTATGTAATAATTTTTCACAAACATTTTATAGAGTTTCTTAAATTACTTATAAAATTTCAATTTTTAATATATCTTAGTCTAAGTGCATCTTTATGATATGATATATATTTAACTTCTTGATTGATCTAAATTAACATTTTCATGGAAATTAGAATTTCTGGGCTTACGAGAATATGAATCCGGGCATAAGAATCCAACCCGAATGCAATATTTCATAGAAAAACTTTTACAAAGAAAAACTCTAAAAATCAGATAAATGAATAAAAAAAAGTTCAAGTACCTTTTTTAACAAATGTATTTATTTTTCTCTTTTGAATATTATTTGAATTAAATTTCTTATTAATTTCTAAATTTAAGTAGAAAGGAAATTACTAAAAGATATTCTGCCATTCTCTTTAAATGCGTTCAGCCTGGCCCATATTTCGTTGTCAATATTAGTGTTCGAATTTATTTGTAAACAACCGTGTGTCGACTCTCATTATCAAAGATAATATTTTAACTCCCAACTATTTATGCATTTTTATACATTTGTGAACCTAAGAAATTTAAATATTGATAAAATCGAATTCGGATATTGGTGTAAGCTTTTTTTTATACATATCTTAAGCTTTTTCGAATAAGCTTTTTTTTTTATACACATCAAAATTAAAATTTATTTAATAAATCAAAATCTTTTAAATTTAAACGCAAAAGGAATAAAAATTATTAATTAACTAAAAATTATTAAAAAATGTCTATAACAAAAAAAATTCAATATAACGCAACTAAACTAAAACCATCATCGAAATAAGATGTGCAATACTTAATGTCATAAAGTCCATAGTTTTCAAATACACCTATAAGGGTTTTTTTTTGAGGATTATTATAATTCGCTCTGTAGCCACAATTGCGACCAACAAGAAAATAACTAATTCCATCACTAAAACAAACATCATGCCAATTACCTAATCCTTTAGGCATATTTTCAACTTCAGACATTTTCTTGAAAGTCATTGCTCTTATGTCGAATTCCAATAAATCACCATTAGAGAATGATAAAATTTTTTGATCATAAAGAAACGAAGTTGTTTTGAATTGGCTCTTCAATTCCGTATTTTCAATCAACTTCGTCCATTTATCTTCACGAGTATCGAACCGTTCTACACTAGCAACATTTATTCCATTAACTACATAAAGACAATTCTCATACTTAGCCATACCAAATTTATATCTGCCTTCATTCATTTCGGGTCCATCGATCCAAACATCTCCGTTCAAATCAAAATATTCAGTGTTTTTTAAATTTGAGAATCCGCCACAAGCATAAATTTTATTATTTACTGCTAAGACTTCATGATATTTTCGTTTTTGTTGCATAGACGGAAAATTTTGAATTTTTTTATAAGAATCAAAATATTTACAAATTTTGCCGGTTGTCTCATCATTATTATCATTATCATCCTCATAGCCGCCTGAAAAAAGTAAGTAGTTTAAACCGAATTCCGTGCATCGGAAACCGTCAAAGTTTTTAAATTCTATTGAATTAATAATAGTATTGTGATTCAATTGGAAAATAGAATCTTTCGTTATGCAAAATAATGCACGCTCTTCAGGCATTTGTCGAGGCAAGAAAGAGGCGTCGTAAAATTTAATTTTTTCGCCAAAATGTTTTCCCAAATCCGTAGACAGCGGAGATTCATTTTCAGCTAGAATTAAATTCAATTTATATTCTTTGTCAATCGATAATGGACGAAGACAGCCCAATAGCGTCTTAAAATATTCGTGTCGTTGATCCAAATCAATTTTGGTCCATTTAATAACAAATTCGTAAAGTTTATTTTCTGGGCAACTTATTTTATCAAAATGTAGCAACTCTTTTAATTCTTCAAAGTTTAGATTACATAAATTTAGTTCCAAAAATTCTTCACACTTTTCGGAAATAATTTCAATTGATTTTTTTTTCAAATTATCATCAAATTGTGATTGCGAATATCTCCAAAATTTTAAACAGTTCCCGACACAGCATTCTCTAATTAGAAACTGAGAGCAAATTCTTTTAAAATGAATCATTGAAAAAAAAGTTGCTTGCTTGTGTAAACTTAATATATTTTCCACTGTAAATTCAACTTTGCCAGTATAAATATATTCGATAAGTTTTTGGAATGAATCACCTGGAATGTCTTGGTCCAACTCAATTAAATCATTATTTGTTAAATTATTCGATTCCTCATTGGTTTTAGTATTGATTTTAGAATCATTAAAGTTGAATAAAGCTTCAAAATACTTACAACCAGATATCAAAATTATCCGGTGAACATTAAAAATACTTCCGTCCGGCAATTTCAGTTTCAAATCACAATATTTATTTTGTTTTCGATATTCATTAAATTGATCCAGAGTTTTCCGTATGCAATAATCATCATAAAAAATGCATCCAAAATTATTTTCCATTTTAATTAAGTTAAACTTTGTTATATTATTTGTAATTATATTATAGTTAATAGGTAGTAGGTACCTAGAGATTGGATTTTCGAATTTGTCTTGCTATAATTCTGTTCTGGTTCTTTTCTGATTCTTTTATTGCTGATACAATTTTTTATAAAATGTTAACGACGGGGATTAAAAAAAAAATTCAAATTGCCCTCCTGCTCCTAATACTAATAGTCCTAATCTAATGTTTTTGTTTTGTAATTTGTATTGTTGTTGTAATATAAATAATATTATTTGTTTACTTTGTTATGACAGTTCATAAATTCCTACAGCGGGCGATTGCGGCTTAACCTAAACGGCTGCCTACTATTTGTTTCGGCTCACAAGTCTTTGTCTAAAATGTCAAACATCATAATAAACCAGCGTTACCTACTTAGGGGTTTTCCCCCTAGATTTAGGGGTTTTTTTTGTTGACAGAGGGATTTTTAGGGGGTAATTTGTTTCAGGGGTTTTTTTAGGGGTATGATGTATGATCTTAAAAGCGTAGATTTAGATGACATTTGTAATATTTTTGATTGCATTTCATAAGATACCTTATTTGCTAATTTTATTATAAATAAATAATTTTATTATTTATATAATTTACGATGTGCGTTATATATTTTTCTTCAATCATCTATTTGAAATCCTCACAGGTATATAAGTATAGCTGTTATAATATCTATAAAAAAAAATTTAGGGGTTTTTTAGGGGGAAATTTTATTTTTTTGGGGGGAAACATTTGAAAAGGTTGGTAACCCTGTAATAAACAATAATAAAAATAAAATATAATAATAATAAACATAAACAAAATTTAATATTTTTATTTTTTTTAATATGTTAAAAATGTTATGTATCTGCTTGTGCTTTGTCAATTGTTATCATTTTGGCGCTTGATCTTCATCAATGGATTAATATAGAGATTGTCAACTACAGATATTTAAGAATAATCACTTCACAATCACAATACAACAGGAACTAGGCAATAAATAAACCAAAAAATGGATAACGTTCGTAAATATTTCAATATTTTGGAAATACTGCAATTGGGAGATGCGAAAGGTAAGTCTTATCATTGAGTAATAATATTATTACTCAATGGTCTTATTAATTACTAACAATAATGTAATTTTTACGCATGCTTAGGATGGAATCAGCTCATTTTCACTGTCAAGTTCTCGAAGGAACCTATTTACTTCTTCTAGTTGACATTCAAATTTATGGTCCCTGTGATGGTAAAAAAAAAATACTAACTATCCCTATCTATACTGCTATCGAATTGACCCAAGGCTCAAAAAACTTATGGAACCTTAAATTTAGCTGGATTAAAATGAAGCTGAAGCTGTAACCCTTAACTATACGTGGGCACACTGATTGGTGTTGGAACGAAAAATATAAAAGTCTAGTCTGAAGATAAAAATATTTTTTTTTATTATTCATGCTATTTTTTTTCTAGATTCCAGTTATTATCAAAAGAACATCGAAACCATCGTTAAATCACTTCAAATTGACAGTGATACTCAGGATCTTTCTGATCTAAAAACATTGAAAGAATTAAATTTTCCACAATTAAATGCCAATGATTATCTAAATAATTATGCATATTTATTGGTTCATTGTTGTTCATTGATAACATCACAAATTGATTTCAATACAACAGAAAAGTTTGATTTAATTTCAATTCGTGAAATGGATTTACTAACATGTGCGATTCAAGAGGCTGCAACAATAATCGTTTGTCCGAATTTGCCAAGCCTTGTTCAAAATCATCCAATATTTGAAACATCATTGACATTATCAGAGCCCAAGGCTGAGATTCGAAATGAGTTATTACCATGTGGTCTAAAATTTATTAAAAAATTTTTCGAAATTAATTCAATAGTTTTAAGTTCAACATTAGATTTGTTGAAACTACAAGGAATGATAGTGGCATTTTGTATAATTTCTAGTGGAGAATCAAAAAGTTGTGATGACCTTAATTTTGCTGAAAATTTTCTAGAATTCCTATGGCAAAAGAGTAATAAAATAAAATATTTTCGTAACTTATTAATTTTAAAGGCAATCCCTTATCCAGGTAAGTTTTAGAAAAAATTTTCGCTGAAGATCTTTTATTTCCTGTATTTTACGAATTAAGCATTTTCTTTAATTCACAATCATAACTTTTGGATAAAGTAAAATTTATAAAAATTAAATTAATTTCAAATGAATACAATCGAGCAGTAGAGTAGATCTATATTATGATCTTTTCGAATCATTTCTTATGTTATAATAAATGTTATTTATTTTAAAAAAATATCAGTGAAATAAGGTCTTCAGTGAGCTCTAAACTTTTTTTGCTGCTATTTAAAAAAAAAAAAATGTCTATTTTCTTTAATTGAAGACACACAAAAAAATTTACACAGAAATTTATTACGAATGCTTCAGGAACCCCAAGGATTTACGTGTTTACTCCAGGCGGTAGTTCCTCACATTTTAAATGATGTGCCAAACTGGAAACGATTTGAAGTTATATCAAATATTATAGCGAATAAAAGACATTCTCAAGAATTTCATGAAAATCTAATTAAACAAATTTTTAAATTTTTAAAAGATTCAATTCCCAATAAAAATATTCATTGTTATATACCAGCTGGCATTGTTACTTTAAAAAAATTATATGAATTGAATGAAAATTTAAAAATTAGGATTGATGCAGATATCGAAACAAATTTAATTTTGTTGTTGGAACTAAAAGAAACCCTTGTTGGTGTTATATTATTAGAGAATGAAGAAATTCTAAACATAATTGAGTTTTTAAATTTTATGTTTTATGGCTCCCATATGGAATCATTGCCTAGTAAATGTTTAATTCAATACATACCAGTATTATTGCAGATGATTCAACAATTGTCAAAGGTGATTTAGTTTTGGATAAAGTTTTTTTTTTTTTCACAGGTTAAGGGAAAATATTATACGAAGAATAGATTAAAGTATTTGAGTTTGATGAGCTTTTCTAAAAAATAAGAATACTTTATGTATAATTATTGTTTATAAATATTTTACTTATATATATTAACTTTTTAGGATCACCCAGGTCAACTTAAACTTCAACAATTGCTGATCCATTGTTTATTAAATAGAGAAAAAAAAGAACTGCAATTAATTTTTGAAGAATTGTTAATTTCGAAATCTTCAGAAAATTTTCAAAAATTCAAATATCTACATCCGCGAATATGTTTTATTTACGATGAAAAATATTCTACTGTTAGAGCTCAGGTGGCCCCAGAAAAAGTAGTTCAAAAAACAGATTTTGCATTTACTTTAACTTCAACACTTAAATCTTCAAATAATAATATTTTAATATATAATTCATTTATTACACTTTTGAGAATTCTTGAAGAAAAAAATTTTCAATCTAGAGTAAAAATGATTAATATTGATTTGCTACATACTGAAGAAGAGCTTCAAGAATCATTAATGAAAAATTTTCAATCTCATTTCGCAATTATTTCAAGTCTTACAGATTTAATAGAATTTAAAGATTTTCATTGTCAATTTCACGAAAATCCTCAAGAAATTCTTAACTTTATTAAAAATTCTATTGAAAATCGAATAGCTGCTGCAACTATACATAATAATAAAGAAAAACGTTCTATTAGCTTAGCTAACGATAATATGTTTTCAATTATTTTGGCTATATTTCAAGAAATCATAGAGTCATCTAAAGATCAAACTCAATAT
Organism: Hybos culiciformis; assembly: GCA_964007475.1. Lineage (NCBI taxonomy): Eukaryota > Metazoa > Arthropoda > Insecta > Diptera > Hybotidae > Hybos > Hybos culiciformis. The sequence continues at coordinate 142,856,195 of OZ023273.1, read as the reverse complement.
GAAAAATATATTAAATCATTGAGAAAATTATTGGAAAGTAATTTAGATGATGCCATAAAATTACAACTTGAAAATTTACTGAATATTATTGAGGGGAATAATAGTGAAAATAATAAAAAAAATAAATTTATAGAAAAATCAAAGTATAACATTGCAAGATGTTTAATTGAAGAGAATCAGCCACATTTAAAAGTTTATGGAATTGTAAAAATGATTAAATTATTGCAAGGAAATGATGAAGAGACTTTAACCAATAAACATGCAGTGCTAGCTCTTGCTTTTCATGTTTTACGTGAAGAAGACTCTTATACGTTTTTAAACTGCATTCGATTGTTTGTGTGTTTAGTTGATGTTTTAGAAGTGGAAGTTTTTGATATGCTTTCAGAGGAATATCTTAATGTCAACGAAAAAATCGATTTTCGGTTAAAAGTTGGGGAAGCGATTCTAAAAGTAACTGAATATTTAGGTAAACATAATTATATTTATTTCAATTAGTAACATTTAATGACTTGAATGATCTGAAATCCATTAAAAAAAACTTATTTATTTCACATTTGTTTAACATTGTGACTTCTGGCCCCATTAATTAACCCATTGTTGTTTGGAGTTGAAATCATTTAGTTTAATTTGCAGGACCTATTTATTTTTGTCCGGTACGTGTTGAATAAATTTTTTTTAATTTTTTTTAGGTGAATTGTCTTTTAAATATAGAAATATTTTGATAAATTGTTTTTTAAATGGCTGTAAACTTACCATAGATGAATTGAGGTGCTCAAGTTTGTCAAATTTAGCAACTTTATGTCGACTTTTATCGTATCAAGTTCATACATTTTTTCAAGAGGTTTGTATTATATATCTTTATTTAAAATTATAACAAAAATTAATTTTAATGGTGGTAACCGTGCTTAGTAGTATAAAAAAAACTGAAACCTATTTTTTCTATAATTGGCCAAAAAAATGGACAGTAAAACTTTATTTTGTTTTTTTTTAATTGGATATTTCAATGATTTTTTTTTTCCAAATTCATTACATATTTTATTTACAGATGTTATTGATTATTGAATCTGTTCTCACAAATGATAAATACATACCAGCTAAACGTGCGGCAGTTTTAATTTTATCACAATTACTTCATGGTATCGATAATTTAATCGATTTTCAGGAATATCTTTTACCAGTGTATCGTCTCCTTAAAAATATTGCAGAAGGTGAAACCGATGAAATGACAAAAATTCATGCAAATAATGGTTTACATAGTTTAGGAGAAAAATGTAAAGATTTTCTTAAACCGGAATTGAAAATGCAAAAAGAAATTCAAATATTTGGTATTAAGGATAAGAAAAAGAAAACCAATAATATTTTAGAATTAAATTAATTTATTTCAATTACTACAATTATTATTATGTTTTATAATTGTAAAAAAAAAAAAAAAATTAAAATTGATTTTCAAAATTTAATAATTGTTTCTTAAATTCTTAAGCCCAAATGGATAAATCGAAATGTCATCTTGTAGTTTAAAACATTAAATACAATATGAATAAATTGAAATTAGGTGAAAAAACCTAATTATGCCCGTTTTATGAAAATGTTTATATCGTTATGTTGTGATTTTATTAAATATTAAAGCTAATTCAATTATAAAAAAATAATTTGATATTATTTATATAATTATAAATTATTCTACATATTTTTTAACTTATTTTCTATTCTTATAAAATTGCTTAAGATACGTATTTAAATTCCCTGTAAAATTTAATTTATTATTGTGCTTAGTTATGAGTTATTCTTTTAATATTAACTTTAAGTCTTTTTACATACAGCACATTTTAAGAATATTTTTAAATAATTATACATTAATCTCATTTTTTAATAAAAAAAAATCTATCATCATTTAATGGTAGCATTTGTCGCAAACTCAAAAGTAATTTTCAAAAAGAATTTTGTATCCTATATCTAATGTTAATGAAAGAAAATGAATGGATTAGCAAGCTCAAAAATTTCAAATGTAGTAAATTAAAGCTAATTTTGATTTATGTATAATTGTCTTGAGCCAAAATTATTAATTTCTTTTTTTATTCATCGAGTATTATGTTTGGCAAGACAAGAAAACATAATTTTTGTTTAAAAAAAATAAATATTTTTTTGAAATTATAAATTAAATTTTTACATTTATATTTTCACAATATTTTCATTAAATTTTAAATGTTTTTGTATTTTAAGCTGATTCAATTGTTGATTTTGGTTAAAATTCTGTCTTCGAATTTCACGTTTTAAAACATAAAGAAAAACACCAATCATTATCACAGATAGTGAGCAAGCTATTGTTACACCTGTTGTGTAATTTGTTCCATAATTTGCTGAAACAAAAAATAATTAATTTTTAGATATTCTATGTAATGGGAAAGTCAAATTTTAAATTTCATTTCAAATATATTTATAGTATTATCACTTTCATAGTATTTCACTTTTATCACTTTTATAGTATTTCGATGACCATGAAAGTAAGTTTTGACGATCAAATTATTAACATAGTATTGTCATTATAATATAATTTTACCTTTTCTTCGATCAGTTGGAAAGTGTTCATCAACTAATCTGGCATATTTCGCATGAAGATAAGTATTTTTATCAGTATATTTTGGCTTTTCAGTTATTAAATTTTCACTAAGAATATCATGATTAACTTCTGAGTCATCCTTCATAATTATATTTTCTAGAATTCCAATTGGATTCTTTGAGTCACTTTCAAATGTTTCATTTAAATTAGTCTCTTTTAGCACCAGTTCAGTTTTATTAACATATCTAAAATGTCGAGAACGACCAACTCTTTCATCTGGTATAAATGGATCATTTTCTTCTTCAATTGATGTGACACCACCTCTTCCTGGCACTGTAAAACTAGCTCGGACTGTTTGCATTCCTGATTGGAAAGTGCACACAACTACAAATCTGTAATTATTTCATTTATCAATGTTAATTTTAATAATTTACAATATAAATTATATTAAGTATTTTCACAATATAAAAAAAAATTGCACTTATAAGCTAAACTAAATTGAAATATGAAAATAAATTTCTTAAAATTTAGATTAGTTTAAATTACCTTCTAGTGCTATGTGTAAAAATTCCTAGATTTTCCTGTACCGTAATAAAAGTCTCAACGGTATTTGTTTCAGGTTTCACTAAACTTCCACAAGTTGCATGATCTATTCGCATTACATATTTATCTTTAGAATTCTTAGGATCACCTTTAATTCCACAAACTCCATTATCAACAACAATTTTTCCACCAAAATATGGTCCTGTTTCAACTTCAATTTCAGATGCTTCTGGCAGACATTTCGTTGCAGCTGCTGTGACTATAAAAAAACATGAACATTTATGTTTTATATAATAAATTATATGAATATAAAAATTAAAAAAAATAAACAAAATAAAATAAAAATAAATTATATTGCTTACATCCTTTTGTTGGTATAATAATTGTTTCACCACCAAATAAAGAATCTGGATTATCAATTTCATTTTCATCAAAATTCATTCTCCCCGTAATTTTTACTAATTTTCGTTTTAATTGAGGTTTTATATGAAAACTATATTTCGTGGCCATCCTTAAATTTTCAATTAGTGTTGAATATTGCTTAATTGATCTGTCAAGTAATTTAATTTAAAAGAAATATTATTTAAAGTTTTATCTTTAGAAAATAAATTTCGCAAATGTATAATTTCATAAAATTTGAAAAGATTCAGCATCTTAATTTTTCGTAACCTTAGGTTTGGCGGTAAAATCATAAGAAATATAGGTACCTAATATTTATATGAAATACCTACCTAGTATCATTATTAGAAGAAAGGAAATTTTTTATTATTTCTTTTGGTGCAAAAAGAAAATTTTTATTATTTCTTTTGATGCAAAAGGAAAATGATTGGGAAAATCTTGAAAACAATTGAATCGACAATAAAAATTTTTTTTTTCTCTAATTTTTTAGAAATAAAATAAACAAATTATATTTAATTTGTTTTTTAAGACTTACTCATTATTTTCGTTTATTGAATTGTCTTCAATTATTTTCGATCTACATCGATGTGGACCAAATGATTGAATCTCACAATAATAAATTTGAAATAATTTAGGAAATTCTATGTTTGTTTGTTGTTTTATTTCTTCTTCATATGTTTCGGTACTGCTACTACCATCAGAATTAATTTCAACTTCCCATGTTAAATTAACCGACTTATAATTAGGTTCACCAGTTAAATAACGAATATCTGTAATCAGAAAAATATTTATATATATAAAATAAATGAATAAAGGAAATGAATCTGTAAATGGAAAATAAACAGCTAAAAAAATAATGAAATTTTAATTGAACATCTTGTTTACTGCACAAAATTATCACATTTTTGACCTAGAAATCTTGATTTTGCATAAAAATATTTTTTTTTTTTTATCATTTCATCCAAACTTTACGCAATCATTTTAATAATTTAATTATATTTTGCTTTTAGTTTCCCTTAATTTATTATGCTCATTATGATTAAAATAAAAACTTATCATTAGCTTAAAGACATATTTTTTTGTTTCTACTTAATATTAATTAAATATAAATATAAAATATGATTTTATTAGATTTCGGAAACTAATTACACCACCACTGCAGCATCGGTAGTATCTACAAAATAATTTTCCCAATATAATATTGTGCGATTATCTGGAATTATGCATATCTCAGAAGAATGTAAAAAAAATCCACATAAAAATGTATGTATCTGACAATTTCATTAAGTTATTGGCTAAGCTTTTAAATCATTTGTACTTTAATCTCTTTGTGGTACCTCACTTCCCGTCATCGAGGTGAAATGAAATTTTTCTATAATGCATTGTCTCAACTACGAGTCGAGGTTGAAAATTTTATCTTGATCGGATGACGGGAAGTGGATCAATTTTCGCTTCTTAAATTTGGGGACAATCAATCAAACAACGCTACCAAGTTAATATAAAGGACTTAAAAAACAAATTAATCAATAAACCTATAAAAGATTTTAAAATACCTTCTATAGGCCCAAAATATGTTTAAACTTTGCAATGCATGAATACTTCTTCAACATAACAGCTTTAGTATGTGAAATTAAAATTTCATTACACATATTTTAGCTGGATATATTATTGTATTTATGGACATTGAAATAATGTTAGTAGAGTTAGAGATGTACACATTTATTATATGTATTTTCAATATGCTATTATGCCATTAAGTCGTGTTCTATGCAAATAGTTTATTAAATGAAAAGCGTTAAATCTAAAATATCTTCATATAAAAGTTTATACAGCAATTAAAAGAGAAGAAAGAAAGAAAACCAGTATGGGTATATGGAAATTATATAGAATCAACGTATATTTTATATAAAATCTATCTACACATAATTCAGTTGTCCAACAACAGACATTTTACGGTTCATCTCCTTACTATCGGATCGTGAATCGTGTGCAGATTAGGTGTGTTAAAACAAGAAAAATATGTAAAAAAAAAAAAAAACTAAATATACATTTTTTTTTTCGTGTATAATAAATGCGACATTGACTTTGCCAGAATTTTAAATTTATGTACTCGCATTTTAAAAAAGATCAAAATGATTATAGTATAAGTATATATAAATATACATTTACAAAATGTTTAAAAGAATAAAACATTTAGAAAACTTATAAAATAGTTTTTCTTTTTTTGTATATATAAAAATGAAATTCGGTGATGGCATAAGGAGGATTATTTACAAAACTAGAAAAATTAACAAATTTTTTATAATAAAATTGAATTACATTTATAAAAAGTATGTTTAGAAAATTATATAATTTCAAAATTCTAAGTAAGGCCCGGGAGAGTGATGCTTTAATTTTATTTCTGAGTTTAATTTTTTTATCATCTCTTATTCCTTCGCTTCGCAATTTAAAAAAAAAAATATTTTCAAGTTTTTGAAAGTCAAATTCAGTCGTAAAAATCGAAAATTTCGAAAAGCGAAACGTTTCTTATTTAAATATCAAAATTTATTATCTTGTTAACTCTTATATTCAGTGAAAAGTAGGATTTATGCTAATTAAACTTTTAATACATTTTCGTCTGTAATTCCATATTAATTTTTTTCTTCTGTATAAACTGACCTAATTTTATTTTAATTCCATTCTTATATTTTTTTCATATTTTCTTTTTAATGTCTTTAAAAAACTTTATTTTGTTTTAATTTTATGTTTGTTTTATGTATATCTAATTTATGTTCTAAGAAAAAACTAATAATAATTATGATTTCTTATTAATATGTGATAATTTTGCAATCAAAAGAAAATAAAATTTTTGCGAAGAATGAATATGATTTGAAAAGTATGAAATTTGTATTTTCTAATCATCCAATTCCAGCGATAAGTATCGAAATAAATTTTCCAAAATAATTCACATAAAGAACTTGGTACAGGGAAGAAAAATTATTAAATTTACAGTCCATAAATTCTTACATTGACCTAATGCTTCATAGTGGTATTTTCCGATGCAAAACAAAGTTAGGTAACATCATGAAGTCTATATTTTAGGCAAACAATTTTTTTCAAACAAAACTGTATATAACAGTTTATAACTTTTAAGAATAATGGAAACTAAATTTGCCAAATTAACATATATAAAAATTTAACGTACACATTAGCTTTGGGCTTTAGCACAACACCACAAAAACTTTACTTTGGCAACATTGAAATTGCATAATTTTTCAATGTTTTAAGGTTCATCACTTATGTATCCACATAGTACTGAATTTATGTTTTACAAACAACATAGTACCTACTTAAGTTATAGATATAAAAAAAATAAATAAAAAAAATAAAAATGGTTTAAATATTTTTTATAATTTTGTAATTCAAGCTAGTTATTCATATAATAAAGAAAAAGAGCATAAATATCACATTAATAGTTTAGAAATGCATTTTTTAGTATGTTAAATTGCTGTTATTGGCTGTTATTAATTTTATATCTTCAAAATGTATGCTTAATGTTCGGTAAATTTTATAAATCTTGAGTAATTCAATTTGTTTTCCATATTACCTATTATAAATATTTTTAATTTTTATATATTATTTTGAATCATTAAATTATAACTATATTTTTGTATGCAAGTTGACTTAAAATTTTATTATGTAGAATTTTGATATGAAAAAAGGTTTCTATTTCAATAATGGTTGTAACAGTACTTAAAATATAATATAAAATAATATCTATATATTTTACATAATTATATGTAAGACAATTTTTGTGCTAATATTCTGATTTACAAAATGTAAATTTATATCAATATTTTTTAAAAATGACAAAATAACAATATAAAATCCAGGGTTTTTTTGAATAGGGATTTTAATTATTAACAAAAATGACCAAAAAGTCTAAAGTCATCAAAGAATTACAAAATTTTTTTTTATGCTGAGGACCTTTGACCCTAACATAGTTTTTGATAAGGGATATAAATAATTTTATTTTGATAATTAATTTAATTTTCAATCAACATGACAAAATTTCATTATATTTTCGGTGGGGTGTCACAACATCAACAGGACATAAAGTCAGTTGACTTTATGTCTCAATTTTTGAGACATAAAGTCAACTGACTTTATGTCTCATTTAAAAGGGAAATTTTTTTTTTACTTTTTGATTCAGATTTTTTTTTCATTTTTTTTAAATTTCAAATCCAAGGTTTGTTTAAAATCTTCTGATAATAATATATTTATAGAAGTTTCCATGTTTTATAAGTTTTGATGCTAAACGGATAATTTTTTTTACAAAAACAAGTATCTAAAAAAAAGTTGTTTGAACAACATCCTTTTGGAAAACGCCTAAAATCAACACCTTTTCCAAAAAAATTACATATTAAATTAAAGTATTTTTTATTTAACTCAATTTGACTTTATGACTCTTTGGGTTTTTTCAGATTGAGACATAAAATCAACTGACTTTAAGTCCCTTAAAAAATTGACTTTATGTCCCTTTTGAATGAGACATAAAGTCAGTTGACTTTATGTCTCAATTTTTGAGACATAAAGTCAACTGACTTTATGTCCTGTTGATGTTGTGACACCCCACCTATATTTTCACATATACGTAAATTTGTATATAATTATAAAAATAAATTGTGGGGCTTGTAATCATTTTATTAATTATAATAATCAATGGGTTGTCTAGTTATAACCTCAGAAAAAAAAATTTTCTTCTTATTTTTTTTTTTTTTAATTTTATTTTTAAAAAAATATTAAGATAATACATAAAATAAGAAAATTATCTAGGTTGACCACAATTTTTTTTATAGGTGATGTGTTAAATATGCTCAATTCTCATGCAAAATAATATTCAATTTATTTTTTCTATTTATGTGTATATTATACATTTTTTACCACAATTTTATTTTCTAGAATTCAATTTGATATGTGGGTATATTTTTAATAACTATATAATATAATATTTTGAAATAATCATATAAAATTTTATTAATTAAACCAAAAAAAAAAAAAAGAAAAAAGAAAATGCATTTCCAGTTAGAAATTAGGGAAAAGTTTATAGTGGACCTGTTATGAGATTTTCTTTTAATTAGGTTTTTAATAAATTAGATTTCTTTTTTTTTTAGAATTTTTTTTATCAGTACATATTAATTCATAAATATATGTTTTGATTTGGTTTTTGTAACTTATACTTATTGTACAAAATAAGGCACAAGAATTTGCATTCGTCTTGTTATATGTATTCAAAAAATTTCTTTCTAATAACTTTAATATTTTGTCTTTTCATATGAATTACTTAAACTTTAAGGAAACAATAGATAAAAGCCATAATTATTTATTTTTTAATTACTGAAACTAAAATTCGTATAAAATTTTAAATTTATTACTCAGTAAAAACAAAATTGTCCATACATTATTTAAAAAAAAAAAAAAAAATTTTAGATAAAAATTCAACTCTTTACTAGTTGTGGACGATTGAGTTTCCTAAAATTATGTAAAAAAAAAAGTTGCTTTTTATGCGTGACTAAAATTTATTACATTATAATTGAACAATCGTACACTGCACCTGGTTTTTTATTTGAATTTTTTAATAAAATTTTATTAGAAAATAATAAAAAATTTCAATTGATCAATAATGAATTACATATATAAAAAAATTTTATGTTTTTTTTTATTTCATTCGATAATAGTTAGTTACATAATAATAAAAAATAATATGATGTAAAAAAAAAGAATTATATGGTTTTTTGCATCACAGTGGTGGTCTCATTTTGGTTTCATAAAAATTCTAAATTGTTCTGAAAGAATTTAAAATTTGAATTATAATTATTATGAATTAATAAATTTTTTTCCATTCTTTTTTTTTCAATAAATATTGGTACTGTTTTCGGACCCAGTGAATCCTTCCTAGTAATTATATTATGAAACTAATTAAGCTCTGTTTGTGCGCGATAATTCTGTAAAAGTTTTCGACTGTTATTGATGTTGAAATGAGAACTATGGTTTTGTATCTATAATTTCCTTAATTTTATGTTAATTAGTAAAAGTCAAGTTAAATTTGTCGAACATATGCAATGCACTCTGACGTAACCCTATAAATAATTGAATGAATATAAAAATTCATCTCCTTTATGCGATGAAATAACCAAATTATTATAATAATAACAAACGAAATTAAAAATATTATATTTTAAAGATAAATAAATACAAGAGAATTTTAACAATATTGCTCAACAATTTTGACAAGCTTTCAGATTTCAACTTTTATATTGTATGCAGTTATTTAATATAATATAATTTTTATTGTTTGTCTACATCTAAATTTTACAATAAATAATTTTACATTTTATTCAATTTTGTCTTTTCTTCAAGAATCTATCTAAAGCAAATGGAAGACGATATTTTTATCTTCATCATGGACATCATTTAATGAATTGAAAAAAATAAAATAAAAATTAATCACTTTTTTATTTTTGCTTGTCCTAAATATACTTATGAAGAAATAAACATGAGAAATTTATGATAAATAATATATTGTATAAAATTATTTTTGGGTTCGTGGTTAAAGTTTTCTTCTTTTTTAAATTTTCTCAGCCCTATTTTTCCATAATTGTCTATAATAAAATACATTCAACTCTTAATAGGTTATAAATTAACCAATGATATATTCAACTTATACCACAATTTATGCCAATAATATTGTAATTGCATTAATATTGATTTATGTTATAAACCTAAATTATTATTGTTTGTTTCTTTACTAAGAAAATTTAAGAGATAATTTAAAATTTTCCTAATTCATAGAGCCAGTTCTTTTTAGTACGCAATATTGCAGTTCGTTGGAGACATTTTAATGTAATCTTTACAGAACTTTAATTTTCACAGTAAAAGTAGCAATTGTAGTAAATTCGAAAGAAAATTTAGTAAAATCTAAGTTAAAATAATAATCATAATAATTTCCCACCTAATATAAAATTAATGCATAGTGTATATTATAAATATAATTTATACAATACCAAAAACAGAAGATAAATTATAATAAAACAAACATATATGAAATAATATATTTTTATATTTCCCTATTGGGATGTTAAACACAATCACAGTTTGGTCAACACACCGTACCGTATATATATACATATATTGACGTTGATTATGCATGTGATTATAATTATTGTTTTTCTGGCTTTACCATCAGTTATCCTACAAAAACAAAAACAAAACTATGGTAAAATTTTCATTTTTCTTTTATTTATAAATTTATTTATACATACTGTCAAAATAGAAGTTAATTTTTTTGTGTTTGTAGAATTATTCCATGGGATTTTACCTTATAAAGATTATTATTACCCCATTCTTTTTCCACAGGTTGCTTACTGTTATTGCTTTGATATTGAATTTATATATATATAAAAAATACATTATAACGTAGTTTTTTATTTTCTTTTAAAACTATATGAAAAATTTTGAATAATTCCAGCTATAAGCCAAGATATTTTTATAAATTTTAAAAATTGGAAACAGAAGAACATTACAATGCAAAAATTAGAAGAACTATTGTATAACTTTGTCTATATATTTTTGTATAGATTTGTATATATTTGAACTTGGTTAACTTAACTAAATTTTGTGGCATCAATCTTTTGATTTTTTTATTTCTTTAGTATTTATTTTTGTGAAATAATTCAGTTTTACTAGATTCCAATATATTTTTGACTTTTCTCTTGAACACGGTACTGATTCCACCTCCTACTTTGAATTACAAATTTTTTCTTAAAATTTCATAAAGTGTATAAATTGGTAGTAAATCTTTAATAAATTGGTGAATTATAATTACGATAAATTTGGTCGATTTAATAATTGAGTAAAATAATTTTACCTACATACACATTTTTTTGCTATTTTTTTTTTTTATTTAAATATATTTTCAACTTTATATTTGTATTTGAAAAAAATTTAAAATATATTTTCTAAAAAAAATAAATTTGAATAATATTGTTATAAAACAGTATAGCAATTTCTTAAGAACATTATAATGACAATACAGTCTCTAGGTTAATTGTGAAATGACCTGCATTAATGTTGTTTAACTTTGACTTAAAAATAATATAGTTAAAGAAGTTTTTAGCTAAAACATATGTACCTACAAGAAAAACCACAAAGTAGAAAAATAAACATGTTGGAATTTAATAAACATTAAATAAATTTTTTATGATTTATGTAAAGAAAAAACAAAAAAGTTGAATAATAATAATAAGGTTGTTTTTTTATTTTGACAGAATTTTACAAATAAACATTTTGTTTCGAATTAACGTCGAAAATCTGAATGATTTAATGAGAATTTTAACATTTTAAACTTCAGCATTTTATGAACAGCCTCTACCAAACTGATAGTTAATTTTAATTCTATCGCTCAATTTTTGTTGTAACCAAAAGCTTGTATATTTAACTTGAAAGCAAATATTAATTTCATACAAGACAGTAAATTGTTAATGAGCTTTGTTTGAATAAAATTTAAATTTGATTGGAAAATAATTTGAATTTTTTTCTTCTATTTTATAGAAATTAATAATTAACATTATTAAAAAAAAAAAAAATAATTTAAAATTAAATTACATATATGAATGTAAACCTAAACGTTATATGTTGCTCTTCAAAATAATTTACATTTATATATGCTTAAATTAATCTTGTAAAATATAATGTAATTATACGTCAATTTTTCTGTGGCATAAAATCATTGTTTTAAAAACGAACCACAATAGAAAGTAGTGATAATGTCCCAGATTTTGTCCAATTCATCAATGACATAAATACGTGATTTTTCTTCTAACCAATATTGTGTAGAAATTTTAATAACTAATATGGGATAAAATGAAAATTTATAACTATGTGCAACGAAAATTTGACGTTTCTTCAATAAAATACTTAAATTATATTTTACGGAAGAAAATTTCCAATTTAAAAAAAAAATACATATTTTTCTTTAATTTAAAAATATTTTCACATTTTGATGGATTAGCATTTTGTGTATTATTATCATTTCAATATTATTTATATATATATATTTTTTTGATATTTTATTACATCAAATTTAAAATAAATCTCTGGTTGTAGAAAAACATTTAAGAAATAAATGGAAGAAAAAATTTAAAATATTCCAATAGCAATGAGACCGCATTTAAAAAATTTACATTTTCTGAACCGAATTGGAAGCAAATCGAAACCAAACAAAAAATTCTACTGAAAGCAACCGCTTCATTGTCATCCAGTTTACTGAAATAATGAAACAATTTGAACATTTATTTTTAAAATTATATAAAAGAAATGAATTCAGAAGTTGCGCCAATTATACTTTCATATTTTTCGTTATTGTAAGAATTTATATTTGGGGAATAAGTGTGAAAAGAGTTATGTTAATCTTCCTTTGAAATAAAGTGAAGGCGTTTCAAAAATGTTGATATTAATATTTCAAATTATAATTATTATTATAGTCTGTTTGTCTGTTAATAGAATTTATTTTAATTCTTCTAGCTATTAAAAATAATTTCAAGTGTGAAATTTTTTAATAGTGATGTGAATTTTAAAAGATAGTTTTTTTTTTTAATAATTTTCTAAAAGAGTTTAATAAAAGTTTTCTTGAAAAAAAAAAATTAATTCAAATCAACTTAAGCAGAACGATTAAGTTTGCAAAAATATAAAGGGTCCTGTTGTATTCTTAGTAGTTTTAAACATTTTTCAACGATGAAGATCAACTGAAATTGTATTCTTAGTAGTTTTAAACATTTTTCAACGATGAAGATCAACTGAATTTGAATTTGTTCTGATAAATATTATGTCATACTGCCATATTACAAGTTCAAAAATCTTTAAAAAATTATTACTTTACAACTTAAAATACTAAATATTAAATTTTTAATTATTTATAAAAGAATGGTTTTGTTTGGATCTCACTATGACACGAAAAATAGATATAATTTATATTCCCATTTTTTTTATATTACCTACATCTTCATTCTTCTTAAATTGTTAATTTGAAAATTGATTTTTCTGGCAAGAACAACTATTTTAAGAATCCATAAATTTTTCAGTTACAAAAATGCTATTGCTTTTAGAAAGAAACAATTAAATAATCAAATTTTCAATAAGTTCGCTACTTAAGTCTTTTGTTTTCTCTTTTCAATAATTAATAACAATCATTTCAATGCTTTTAATAAAATTGGATTTATTTCTCAAATGTTATAAATAAAAGTGAACTCAGAATCAGAGTTATTAGTTTTATTTTTTTTCAATAGAAAAAGTAGCAAATTCGTTTAGTTAATTACTAAAGTAATAGTTAAATAACTTAAATAATTATCATGCTTTTAATTTAAAATATAATTAATGCTCAATATATTTATTTATCCCTATTCGTTCTTGTTAAAAAAAATAATAAATGTTATATAAATAGAATAGAATGTCATACTAAATTACTTAAAAACCGTAATTTATCTATTAAAAAAAATATAATAATGTATTACTTATTTTGAATTATGAAAAAATTTAAATAATTTTTCTTTTCTCTAGTTTGGCTTATTATCTAATAATTTATTTATTTCTTCATTTTCATTATAGAAGGAAACTAAAAACTTCTTTATAAATTGTAATTCATTTGAAACTTAGTACAAAAAAATATTTTTTTTTGTTTTTAACCAGCATTTGTACTATAAAAAAAAAATTTGTTAAATAAAATTATTTAATATCCTCAATTGTTGATATACTAGAATTTCGCTTACAGCGCTATAAAAAACATATTTATCTGTGTCTACATAGACCTCATTATATTGAACACTTGTTATATGTATATAGAAATCGTAGACATAAGTGCACTAGACTTATGATTGCGACAGATCTTTTCAGATTCTAAGTGAATGAACTGAAATTTTAATAATATTAAATAATATAATTCTAGATTTAAAATAGTTTTCATATTGAAATCATGTTGCTTTAATACAACTTAACAAATTTATATAGTCACTGAAAATTTAATCAGATTAAAATTTAAATAACTGTCATTAACCATTAATAATTTTCTAATGAAGATTATTTTGTATTCTTAACATAGAATAATAAGAATTTGTAGAGTTTTTTTTTGACTAAATTAAAATCGTGCTAAAATATAATTAAGTGGCTCAACCACGCATCCATTCATGATATGAAATTATAAAAAAAAATTATGCGATAAAATGAAGATTTTAATTTTTTTTTAATTCTCAAGCAATTAATTTATTATTATTATTAAGATTAACCTACTTTCAGTTAAATTAAACTTGAGAAAAAGAAATATTTTTCAACAATAATATTATTTTTTATAAAATTAAATTTATATAATAATTATAAGTAATATAAAATTTTATGTCCCACAAGTTTTTAATGCCAAATAGTAGGTATCTCAAAAATGGTTGAGCCGTCGAAAATAAGAACTTGGAAATCTATGACCTTTTTTTTTAATAACTGGGCTAAGAAAATTATCATATTTATAAAAAAAAAACTTTGACACCGGAATCGTTATGATTGCATGATATCTAGATTTTGCTCAACTTATATTTCTCCATGTTATAAAAGTTAAAAGGTTAAGATATTAATTTCTTATAAAAGATGACTAAATCCAATATTGATTTTCAATATTCTTTGGTACGGAAAAAAAATGTATATCATGTTTCACAGTTTTATTTTTATGTTTTTCTTTTATAATTTTAACTTGAATTAAAAAAAAAATCAAGTTAATGGTAAAATAACAATAAATAAGATTCTTTTATCTAAATTGTTATAAGCTCATTTATTTAAAAACAAAATTAAATTGTTACAGTTTTATTATTATTATTTTTTTTTGTAGAATTTATTGACTTTCTTAAAATTTATAATTTTTAACATTTTGACACGATTTTTAAAAGAAAATTGTGTTAATTTTTAAATTGTGTTTTATAAAACATTGTTACATTGTAATGCTTATGTTTTAAAATTAGTTAGAAGTACAGTAGAATTTTTTTTCTCGACTAAATTGGTTAAATTTGATCATGATTAGATTTCTATTGTATATACAATAAAATTTTTGTAAAATATTGAACTCTGTTATGTTTTGAAACTTTAAAAATGTTGATTGAACTTTGACGTTAAATGAAGTTATTTTAAAAAATAGGTTTTTGAGATGAATAAATAAAGGCTATATGAAAAATGTGTTCTCTATGCATTTGTCGGAGAAATTTAAGTTACTCCGTCTTATTGAGGTATTTGTGAATGGTTCAAAAGGAAGTGAATATGAATCGATCAATTAAAAATTTAACTTTTTTTTAATAAATTAGTAATGTATTATAAAAAAATAATTTACATGAGCATCTTTTTATAAGTATGTTATAAAAGTAAAATCATTACACGTACTTTTGATAGAAACAGTGAAAACTATTTATTAGCGAAAAAATCAAGTTGCAATTAAATATTTTATATTTTGATTATTCTTGAGTCGATGACAATTTGATTGTGTACTGACAAATTTCCTACAAAGGATGTAGATTTATCAAAAATGAAATATCAAAATAGAATAATTTCCGAAGCCAGAAAAATAAAAAAACAAAAGTTTGTTTTTAGAATTTTGTAATTTTTCGTAAAAATTTTATGATTTGCGACTTGAAGCTTTCATAGTAGTTTTAAGAAAACTTTCTTAATCAAAAATTAAAAAAAATAAAATTATGAGATCTCCATTTCAGATTATTGACATAATCGTTAGTGAAAGTTGTATTTTTTTTTTGTTTTATTATTATTTTTATTCTTCTTTATGACACATGATCTTGTATTCAAAGTATGGCCCATATTTAGATGGATTTTATTTTCATTTTATATTTACAAAATTTTGTATAAGGGTCAGAAAAGAAATATATTGTATAAATATATATTTTTTTAAAAACTGTAATAATAAGAAATTAGAAATTCTACTGGAAATTTTCATTTTTGTGAAATTTAATAGCTTCCAGCCAGAAGTTTTGAAAGTGTTTAAAATAGAAAAAAATTTCTATATATATAAATTTTTTAATAAATGGGTTTTTAAATTACTATGACCAGCAACCAAAACAGAATGAAAATAAATAAAAATAAGATAAAACATCTTTTTATGTTAAGAAAGTGCAACTGTATATCTCTGCTAATGATAAAAACAAAAAAAAAATAAAAAATAAAAAATATTAAAATAATAATAGACCTTGAGTGGCCTTCTAACCTATTTTCAACTCCAATTTGAAATTATCATAATATTTTATTCAAAACATATTAATTTTTTTTTATGTTGCCTTGGCATTTATAATTATTATTTTTTGATAAATTATTATTATTTTTATTAATTTGTATTTTAGTATAAAGTGTACACATAAATTAATTAAATTATTTTCTTATTTATTATGATATATGTGGTTTCGCTTCAAGACGGTTGTAAATTTTTACTATTTCGAATCAAATGAATTCACATAACTCAAAATTTTGTGAATTTACTAATAAGAAGTATACTTGAATGAGTTATAGGTTAGATTTGGCTCGTTATGCATCAAAAAAGATGTTCATTTTCTATTCTCCGTAAGTCCGCCTGCAATTCTACCCGTATTTCCATCTCAGACTTAAATAGCTTTAACAATAATTACTATCCAGATCTAAAATCTCAAAACAATTATCCGCTACCTTTTTAAGTTAAGTTGAACTAAAATTTCACTTTCTTTACTTAAAAATTTAAAACTTTAATGCCCAGAAATAAGCAATATCAAGTTAAAAGCTCTTCCTTGTCTAACTTCCAAATTTTTCTAGTTATTATAGTTTCATCTTCAGTAAAAAAAAATATTTAAAATTCTTTGGGAATAAACTTTGAATTTTGTATTTTTTGAAGAAATAAAACTATATTTTATTGTAACGAAGTCACGTTTTTTATATATATATATTTTTTTTTTTTTCATTTTTAGCATCAAAAATAAAAAAAAATAAAATAATGATTTCATCAAGATCATTATTCATTATTTTTTGAAAAAGAAATAATGTATTTGAATAAATTCAATATCAATATTTTGAGATAACACTTGATGCAATTTGTATAAAATTAGTTAGAAAAAAAAAATAAAGAAGAAATTTATTACTTTCTTTTTAACCAGGAGCAATTTCACGATTATTTCTTTAAGGTATTTTAATTTGCAATTTGTTTCTATTTTTTTTTTTTTTTTGTTTTGATTTCAGAAATATTTTCACCTTTATTTTTGTAAATTACGTGTGAAATTTTTTAAATAAATTTAAATCTAATTTAAATTAACCTTTATGATTGATACTTATTTTTGTAAATAATGAAGAAGAACTTACAATTGTCTTATTGAAAAAGATTTTTTTTTTCTAAAATGAATCGACACAAAGTTATACAATTTGTTATTTTGTATACATTCATTATAAGATACAATTATTTTAAGAAAGTTTCTGTCTTAAGTCTTTTGTTTTAGAGACTCTCAAAAATAATACAATTTTTGAATTATTTGCTACTTTTGGAACTCAAGTCTACCATTTTTTATTTTTTGACTCAACAGTAAGGGGGTAGAATGGTACATACATTTACGTACGGCAATATTGAAACAAATTTTCAGATATCCTAAAAATTATATTATTATTATTTCAATTTATTATTCTTATTTATTAATTTATTCACTTAAATCTTTTAATGCGTTGGGGATCGTTATTTTGTATTTAGTGCTATAGAATTTAGATCACTAAATGGAGTATTATATGCGTCAATACACATGCAATCATTTAGATGCATCTGCGTAAATAATGAAAAAATTTAGATGCATCAGCGTATATAATGAAAAAATTTAGATGCATCAGCGTAAATAATGAAATCATTTAGATGTTTCGTAACAATCATAATATCTCTCACTATATTTCAATACAGCCAAATACAAAAAAAATGAGAAAGAATGAGAAGAAAAAATATTCTCTCTTTGCAACTACCTCTCCCCTACGCATTAAAACAGTATATTGGATATGTAAACAAAATTTGTTATACAACTCGTTCTGTATTTACACAAAAATACATTGACACTTGTCAATTTATATCACTCGACCTTCGGTCTCGTGATATAAGTATTGACTCGTGTCAATGTATTTTTCTGTATACAAAACTCTTAATTAATAACAAATTTAGTTTACATATACAATAATCTACTATTAAAGTACCTACATTATGATTACAAATTATTTTCTATTTCATATATTTAGGGTATACGTATCCTTTACAAACTAAATAAAAATGATTTTAATAAATTATTTATAATTATCTATGATAAATTATTTATATATAAGAAAAAAAATAGTGACTTAAATCTAGGGATACCATATTTTGATCTCTTTAAAAGAGACCAAAAAGAGCAAATTTTTAGTTATTGAATTTTGAAAAAAAAAAAAAAAAATATTCTTCCGTAGAATTTGTTATTTTCATATTTTTCAAAACTCAGTAGCTAAGTAACCCTTTAATAGTTTTTCAAGTTCTAGGGCTTTTTGAATAGGTAAATAAAAGTTGGATTTATGGTCACCGGAGGTTGGGCAACCTCAAAAAAGCTGTAAAACGCACCGTTTTCGAGATATTTGCCAAAAACTAAAAATTTACTCTTTTTGGTCTCTTTTAAAGAGATCAAAATATGGTATTAAATCCTCCCAGGTATTTTTTTTTAACTTATCAACTATTATAAAAACCTAAACTATGTAGAATATAATTTTTAATTAAGTTTATTAATTAATTAGTATATTTGTAGAATTTGTATAATATTGCAAAATTCACGCACTATTTTAGTCGAGGAGTAGAACGGAGCGTTTATTAACATTTTCAAAATTATGTTTTGTATTATTTTCGATTATTTGTTTGAGCTCAATTTTCCCAAATGAGATTTCCAAAAGTTAAAATTCATTGAAAAACGCTTTTGAAAAGCATTAGTTTATTATCTCTCCAAAATTGAGATTTTCTTTTGATTATTAATAAAAATCTTAACCCATTTCCAAGTTCGTAATAAAAAAAAATTCTTTGATTTTTATTCCAAGCTTCTTCTATGAATTGGAATTCTTAAAAACCTACATGTATTCATCTGTGCACTATTATTTGCTAAATTGAAATTCAACATATATCATATCATGCTTTACCTAATGCCACTAGTATTTTTAGACTCAGGCCAATATATTGTGTTTAAATAACTTAACCTCTAGAATTCTTTCAAATAATCTGATCGCGCTGAATTAAAAAAAAAAAAATTTCTCAATAATAAAAAATTTTATTATTTATTTATTTATTTATTTTTATTAAAAATTTCTTTGTGCAGAACAAAAAAAATAAAAAAAATTAATAAACAATCGTTCAGTCTTTAAGTTATTTTAATTTTTTTATTTTTATTTTTTTTTTTCGTAAATAAAGAATAACAACAAAAATGAAGAAAAACCTATCATCAAAGAATATCTTTTAAAATCCTCTGTAATTACATTTAAAGAATATAAATTTTATAAAAAAAAAAAATTTATAAATAATTTACTCTTATTATAAGAATTAATGTACATTATTTTTATCATGATATCTTATAATTTTAAATCAAGAAGTGAATTTTAAATTGAAAAAAATAAATTTTTTTTTGTTTTTTTTTTTGCCATTTATGTTACCACCAAGTTCAATGAAAACATAAAATTTTTTTAAAAAAAGATATACAAAAAAAAATTCATATTTTTTGTGATGTGTAAGCAAAATATTTACGTTGTTTTTTATTTATTTTTTTTTTGTTTTTTGTTTAATTTTAGATTTTTAGTTTTTATTAAAGATATTTGTTGTTATGACTTGAAAAAACATTTTTTTTTTTACTAATAACGAAACAATAAAAATTAATACTGACTAATTAAAGTTTAATATATAATACGAATATAATGATCATAATGAGCTTATCGTGCATGAAATTTCTGATAATTATATGATAATAATCCTTAAAGCTTAAAATCTTTGGAATTTTCTAAGTATTTAACATTACAGGTGTTTTAATGAATATAAATAATGTTCTAAAAATTTAAAGAAATATATTTTTTCAAGTAATTTTTAAATTTTTGAAATAGTTTAGAGGTTTCTTTTTCTCTGACATTAATAACTGAAAATGAAAAATTTTAAACAGAAATGGGACTTATTAACTTAATTATTAAACTTTTGAAATTCAAAATAATTTTTAAAGTGTTGTTCTGACATTTCAGAGAGTAGATTTTAATATATTGATACATTTTTTGTCAAACTGTATGTTTTTATTTTAATTCTAATGAATTATTTTAATAATTTTTTCTTTATCAACAAAGTTTAATGAAATATTATTATTATTAAAGACACAGCTCAAAAAATTTTTAAATATTGTATATTATATTAATTGCTTTTAGTTTTTTATTTCCACCAAAAATCATCATCATTGAATAATTAAAAGTATTAAAATAATTTTAGGAGAGATAACGTTACAAGTCTGGAATAAATAGTTTTTTTTTTAATGTTTTTAATTATCAGTTAAGATAAATTTCTTAAAGAAGATATGTATGTCTTCAGCAGATATGAGGCTTCAATGTACAATATTAAAATCAATTTAGATTTTTAAGCTATAGAATTTAAAAACTTTAAATCAAGTTTCTAAATAATTGGAAATTTGACATTCTTGGGACAAACAGGCGATATGTGTATAAAATTAAAGCTCGTTTATGTATGTAACTTATTAACTTCTGAACACATTATTACTTTCCTGACATTTGGTCGACTAATTTCGACTTTTTTGTACCATTTTCAAACATTTTTTTAATATGCCATTTTACAACATTTTTATATAATTTTTTAAAGTTAATTTTATATGTTCGATGTAAGCTCAACCACTTCTGGATACGAATACTTCTTCTACATCGAACATCGTGTTTAGAAGATTTCTTTATTCCAGAACCAACTGGGGTCACTTGCTATCAAATAAAGTCCGAAAAGCGAAGAATCTAAATAAAATTTCTTAGCATTTCTTAGATTCCAGAGACTCAAAAAATAAATTATTAGCAATAAATTCCAATTTTAGTTCTTCAAACCCCAATTTTATTATATTCTTTAAACATAAGTTATTGACACATAATAATGAATTTTAGAATTTGAGTATATTCACCTATACAAGATTTTTTTATTAAGTCGTCAACACTTAACAAAAAAAAAAAACAATTCTTCAACAGTCTATTTAATTAGAAATGAAAAATTAAGAGAAACGATCAAAACTGTTAAGTTTCCAATTCCGGTCTTTGTTCTTTCAAAGTTATTAAAAAAAAAAAACTCATTACGAATTACAATAAAGTTCTATTTTTTATTTTATTTTTTTTTTTTAGCCATTATAAATTAAAAAAAAAAAAAATGTATAAATAAAATTTTAAATACTTTCTTCATTGCACAATCAGCTAAGCATGAAAATTGTTAAAAATTTGTTAAAGAAAAAAAAAAAATTCTCATTTTCTTTTTTAATATTATATTTTTTTCATGAATAAATTATGTAAAAAAAAAAAAAAAATACATATATTTTTTCACAAGATGTTTGAAATAATTTTTAATTTTAATGAAATGAAATTCTTAATTAAATACCAAAGAGTGTGAAAATTCTAATTTTAACATTTTTCTTGGGATATTTCTTTTAATCATTTTTGTATAGGAATTTAATTTTCGCACAAAAAATTACAATTTTTCTTTAATTTATTTGAATACGATATTAACATAACAATAATTAAAGAATATATTATATACAAAAATTTAACTGTTATGATTATGCGATGATTATGAATTAAAAATTATGCATTTGCCTGTCAAATTTACAGCTGCCTTTTAATGGTTATAATTTTTTTTCCATCTTTTTCATCTTTTTCTTTAAATCGAACAAAATAAGATACAAAAGAAGTTTTTCTGTTAAATAACATTTTAATTATTTTGTGGTATGATTTAGTCATATAATATAATAATCTTAAATCAATTATTTTCATAATTGAAATTCGAAATTTTTTTTTTCTTATTTATAAAATAAATTTTATTTACAGTTTTGGGATGTTAAATTTAAAAATAATAACATTAAAATTGAACATTTTATATATAGTTATAAAAAAAATAATAGGAACTGTTAGCAAAAGTAGAACAAAAACTCCTTCTGAGTCATAAGAAAGCGTTTTGTAAAAAAGAACTTGATTTTCTACTTTTCAGAACACTTGAAATTAGTCGAAATTTTGTATTCGCTTTAAAATTTTTTCTCTGAAAAATCTCATAATTTCTGAACGCTTGCAGCAGTCAGGCTCAAATGCATATTTTCCCACATTCACTATTTAGGTTTTCAGTAAAAATATTTCCAAGATCCTAAGTAAGTGGGAAAATTGGAAACATAATTTTCCATACAAAACACACTTTTTACAGAAAAAAAAAATTCATAAACCACTTCGCATATTGAGGACATATGATTTAAAAAAAAAAATACCGCATAACCACGTTCATGAGATATTTTGACTACAAAATTTAACTAAAACATTTCTGAAAACTTTAGACCGATTTTAAATAGTGTTCTTTATAAACACAATATTCCTTATTTGAGATATATGAATTCTGTAATATATATGAATTAAAAAAATTATTATTAATTCAACTTTTAAATAGACTTTTTGTCGAATTATTTTAAACACATAATATGTAAGTCGTGTTACTAATCTTAACAAGTTGATGAAAATGCTTGATTTGCAACGAAAATTTGGTAATGTATGTACATTGTACAATAATTCTGTTTTCTTTAATTTCTTAACAATATGATTATTATATTCTAGGCAGAGGGATTAAAAGAGAAAAAAGCGATTAGATTTCATTTAGAATAGAATTTGAAAAATAATAATAATAATAAATTTAACTCTTAGCTATATTATTATTTTTATAAGATTGAAAATCAATTTTTTATGTGTGTTTATTATTATTATTTGTAACATTGGTGCTTTTTTTGTTATAAATGTTCTTTATTTTTGTTAAGCAAATTATTAGGTTATTAACGGTTATAAATGTTATTTAAATTTTTTTTCTTTTTTATCTAAAATTTTAAAGATAAAATAATAAATATATTGATTTGCAATAATAATTTACAATAATTCTATACATGATCTATAAGAAAAATATTAATATAGGTACAACGGTATTCTTTGTTTAAAAATGAAAATGAAAATTTATAGATTGAAAATTTAGAACTATATAAAGTCTGAGTGTAGAGAAAATAATAATAATAAATTATATGAAGAAAATAACTATAAAACTATATTATAAAAAATTTATCTATTTATCTCTCTCGATATCTTTCGAAATTATGGTCCGAAGATCGGATAGAAAAAATATAATCAATAATGCTATTCGACCTAATAATGCTATTCGACTATACTTTATATTTGAATGAAAAACTAATATGAAATTTTTCGAATAGAAAATTTAAATATAGGAAATACTATTTAAAAGATTTTAGAGGAAATATTAGATAGTGAATTATTTTATTTAAAAAATCACAAGGTGGAATTTAGAAATGCGAAAAATTAACAATTTTGCCTGAAGGCTCATCAACAGGGTGCTGTTCAACCATACAACAATTTAACTTGAACAAGTTTAATGACTTAGTAATATGTACGTATTTTTACCGTTTTGGAAAAGCATTAAAAAAAAAAACAAATTAATGAAAATTTTCAAAAATATTGTGAAAATTAAATTAACTTTGAATTTGTATAAATAATTATTACTAAAATTTAAAACAATAATCAAAACGGTAAGTGTCACGTTCCAAAACCGTAATCTCAATTATTATTTTATTTTTTATTTTTTTCATTTGTTGATGTTAAAGAAATAACCATCCGAAACCGCATTGACATTACGTTTTCGTCAACACTATCATTATTTATTTTTTTTTTGTAATTTCATTTTAATAAAATGTTAATAAAAAAAAATAAAATAATTTGAAAATACACAAGAGTTGAGTTGGAAAAAAAACTTGTGTATCTTTTTATGTTAAACATAAAATTTGTTTATTTTCTTTTGGGAAACACGATGTTCGAGTAAAAGAAAAAAAAAACGGTTAAAAAATTTTATATATTTATATTATTTTATGATTTAACTTAACACAGGTACCTATATTTTAAGTAAAAATTATTACAGTAATAATTTTAATATTATTTTTAAAAAGGTATAAAAATTTAATTTTCATAAATTTCTCAATCTAAATTCGCTTATTCTCACTCCAGTAATGAATTTATATATTCAATCGATACCCAATTGAAATCAGAAATTATGTTCTGAGATAGGCTTATCTGTGCAGTTCAAAGATATATTAACTACGAAAGAAAAAAAAAAACTTTTCATGTTTAATGTTAATTTATGAGTATGTACAAGTATATTTTACGATTAAACTTTGTTGTCAAAATATGTGTGAAAATCTTATGAATCCTTTACTCGTTTTTCTTTTCCAAAAACTTATTTCTGATAAAAATGAACATAAAAATTATAGTCTCACAATATAAATAAAACTGAATTTATTTTTATATATATAAAAAAAAAAAAAACTCACCAAATTCATTTAAATTTTCAGACTCAGCTAATCCTACTGTTAAAATTGTAAAATTCAATATTAAAATTTTGAATATTTTAAACATTATTTTACTCATTATTTATTTTGTATTTATTTATTTAAATGAATTATTTTTGCTTCTGGGATTTTTTTTAAATTGTAGTCATAAAAATTTTTTTTTCAGCTGTTTATGGAAAAGAACTAAATTATGTGTGTTTTTTTCACTAATTTTTTTTTTTTTTTGCATATATTTTCCTAATATCTGAACAAATTAACCAAAATAAAACATATAAATTATATGTATTTTAATTATCATTTATTAAAAAGGTTATGAAAAAAAATTGGCTGTGGTTTCGCTAGATAGTTGATAGGGACAGTAGAAATCTCGTTAATCCATTCATGCGCGTCACTAATTAGATGAAGAGGCAAAGTCCTTTTTTTTCTAAATTCTATCCTTATTAAGAGCCAATCCGTAAGTCCAAGCCAATTAGTCTGAAAACCTTTAATATATTTGTAAATTTTATAAAACCAGAGAAGTGTATTATTGTTCCTATCAGTTGTGAAATTTTGTATTTAACTGTGTTATTTATACCTTAATTTCCAGAAACTAAATGGGTCACTATTTGGACCATTAATGTATTGTATTTGTATATCAGTGGTAAGAGTTCTGGAAGGGCATTGAATGACAATGCTTAAAAAATATGTAGTAGCAAGTATTCGGTTAACTTTATTAGAAGTTTACATACTGATTTTTAATTCAATCGTAACTTTTCAATCATACCAGAGCCGTTTTAATCAAATTAATTTTTTTTATATAAACTATATGTTGTTAAAAAACAATTTGTTCAGATTTTTAGGAAAAAAAGTCGTTGATTCGCTTATGTTCTCAAGATCAATGTCTTTTCCCTTATTGCTTACAACAATATGTTATAAAATAAATAATATATATTCTTAAGATGATTATAATTTCTTTTATATAAAAAACTATTTTTTTTTCGTTTAACCGTTAAGAACCTTAATCTCATTGCATGTTGTCAAAAATTATGTACAAAAAATCTTTGTTCACGATTTATTTTTTTTTTGCAATTTTAGTCACATAAATTATGTAATTTGTTTGAATCGTGTTTAAATTTATACTTATAAATACAAAATAAAATTACTAATGTTTCATTTGTTTTGAAGCCCGTTTAAATAACCATTCAATTTCGCGTTTAAATTTCAACTAAAAAATGTATAAATATTTTTTGTCAATATCAAGGTTTTTTTTTTTAAACTTCAACTTTTATCTGCAAAATCTGCAGAAAATGTTTATGTTTTATTTGCCTAGTGTTATGATGAAGAATAAACTTGTTTTTTTTTTTTTAAATCACTACTCAACACCATATGATTTTTGTTTACATCTTGGAAGCTTTTGTCTGCTTTTTAAAGGTTATGAATCTAAAAAGCTTCTTCATTAATTTTCTTAATTCTTAATTTTTAGTTCTTTAAGTCACCCCAAAATTAATGTGAATGACAAAAAAAAAATAAGATAGTGTGTTTTAATTTTTTTTTATAATTCGATTTAAAGTTTGACTTTGGAAATGGAAAATAATCGTCAGAAGCCCAAATGTCTCAATAATAGGAATTAGTTTGGCAGGTGTGGAAGCTTAAATGAAATTAAAATCAGAATTTGTTTAGTAGATGGGTTTATTATAAATGAATAAAATTAACTTCTCGGTTAGATGACCGTCTTAAACTTAATAAGGGTAACGAACTGAGTAGGATGAAAAAAAAAACAAGTAAATTGGTATCCACAAAAAAAGGCGAAAAAGAAATTTGTTAATGCAAAACAAATTCGTAATACAAATTTCTTTTATAAAGTTATTTAAAATATATGTAGATCGATATTTTTAATTTATAAATGTCTGTAAAAGTCAATATAGAAATGAAAATGAAAGTTTTTTTTTTAATTAAGTTTATTCGAAACAAAACAAATCGATGGCGAAAGTACATAATAAAGAGACAGCATAAAATTATAGTTGCTTACGTTTTTATAAATTCTATTTTTAGTAAATTTTTAAAATTATTGTTTTCTTTTACAATGAAATTAAAATAACTTCTTTTCTACACTTTAAGTTGATAAAATTATATAAACGTAATAGGTTATATTTTCAACCAGTTATATGAGTTTTCACAAGAAAAATTATAGTTGTATGGAAGCTTCTGTAGTATCCATAAGAAACATTCTTTCGTGTACATTTTTTCGATGGTAGTTGGTAGAATACAAGTGTTAACGAACAATCTTTGACAAAATAAGGAACACATTATTTATAAATTGAAAGGAAACGTCTCACAAAATTAATCTTAATTTAATAGTTTAATTTACGAAACATTAATTTACGATTGTTGAGAATAAAAATTAAGTAGAATACTGGATAAGGGTCAATGTAAGCAAAGACGACGAACTGCAACTTAAATTGAATAAAATTGTATGAACACCGTAACACTCTGTTCAGTGTGCAGTTAAAGTTAAAACATGGTACAGGCGTTCACACGCTTTATTCATCATTGAGTCTTAAATTTTCAAAAAGGTTAAATTTTAAGACATAAATCTAATTAATTTTAATCAAATTTATTTTTGTTTATATTTTGTTTCAACAATTTTAATAATAATATATTTTTTTTGTTTATATCAAAAGTTCAAAGTATTTGTAGAATATTTTTATCCATAAATGTACAAGAATTGGGATAGAGAAAAATATTTTGCTGAGCAGATTTTTGCAGTAGTTTCTACTGGAAAATAATATAATTCTAAATGACCTTAATCGATATATTAGTACCAACATATATATAATATATAAAATTGAAAACAATGAAAAAATTATTTATTTTTGTTTCGAATTGTTGATATTTAATTTTTTCACATTTTCTTTTCTAAAGGCAATCAGACAAATTATATTTTCTCTGGTGAAAATTAATCTTTTCAGGTCATCTCGTTAACTTAAAATAAAAAGTAAAAACAAAATATGTTTTTTTTTCAGGGCATATGTATAAGTATTATTTGAAAAATAAATAAGTTGCTAAAACTAATCTTAAATTTAGATGAAAAACCTATCTTTTTTACTAAATTTTTAAATAAATTTATTCGACCGCACATATTTTTGAATTATTCCAAGTGGTTAAAGGTACATAGCTTCGGCTGTAAAAAAGATATTCATATAATAATCAAGAAGAAAACTATTATAGTTCTGTCTGTAGTATAACTGTCTGCATTAACCAACACGAACTAGAAAAACTATTTAAAACCAGTATTAAAGGTATTTTAAATATTCATTTCAACCATTTTGATGACATTAGTTTCATGATATTAAGTAGTTCATTTTGGCGCCAAATCGTATAATAAATTGTAGTAATTTTTTATCTATCACTAATAATTTTTTTTTTAATTTCATAATCAATATAATGTAACATCATATTTATATAATTTCCTATACAACGTTACCTGCTATTTAAAACATATTAAATGATGAAAAACGATCTGTGGAAGCAATGATTATATTGAATTAACTTCTTAAGAAAGGAAATCAATTATATGTTGTACGATAGAAAAATAATATGTATGATAGTGATATTGAATTAGATTTATGTTATAGAAAGGAAGCTTCTTCAATTGAATAAGAAAAAAAAAAGAATACAGGAAATGAATAAAATTACTTATTATTATTATTTAAAAGAATTAAGAAAAATAATTTATTATTATTTTATTATGCATTTATTTATTTATGAAAGATAAATTTTAGATAATAAGACTTTTTATTCTTGTCAATTGTCATGCTAATTGGGTAATGCATAAAATTGGCACATCGATTTAAGTACGACATGGGAAATAAATGTTAATATATATTAAATGTTGATTCCTCAGGCGTGCATTAGAAATTGGTGTATCAAAATTATTTAAGAATTTGTATAATATTTTTTTTTTAATACAATTATATTTTATTATTTTAAGTTTCGAGAGCTCTAAAATTAAAGTTTTATGATCAATAATTTTTGTATTTTTGGACCAAGATATAAAAGAAACTTCGATCGAATTTGAAATAAATATTTTTAATGAAACATATATGATAGTTTCATAATTTCTCGACAACATCCGACAATTATTGTTGATCATTATATATTCAATAATTATTTCAAAAATGTTGTATAAGTTCAATTTTTGTTCTTTTTGACATTTGGTGGTTAGACTCAAACTTTCTTCAAATTCTTAATTCTCAAATGGCACATATTATTGAAAGAAGCTTTGAAATTGAAATCAAAACTTGGCATATAAATTTCAACTAGATTTTTCATCGTGCTACCTTATAATATTCTAACGAAGCAAAAAGGTTAATATGTAATTTAATAACTAAGAGAATATTATTTTTTTTAAAGAAATAGAAAATAATTTATCAATTAATTTTAATGTTTTCTTGTAGTTTTGTTAAAAGGTTCTAAATGATTTTTTTTATAAATGGTTAAGTAGATGAAATAATATTTGGTAAAAAAGTAAAAATATTCTTTTACTTTCAAATTGCAAACTGCATGAATTAAAAGTAGTTCGACAGGTTCCATCAATATAATGAAAACTTGCTACTTATTCCAAAAGTGCAAATTTTTAAACTTCTAATTCATTGTTTTAAAATTAAAAAAGCCAAACTTTCTGAGATAATA
Organism: Hybos culiciformis; assembly: GCA_964007475.1. Classification (NCBI taxonomy): domain Eukaryota; kingdom Metazoa; phylum Arthropoda; class Insecta; order Diptera; family Hybotidae; genus Hybos; species Hybos culiciformis. Next base: position 142,826,345 of record OZ023273.1, on the reverse strand, counting down.
CTATATATATTATTAGAAACTGAAATAACTTTTATGTAGAAAATTCTTTATTAAAGACGCGATAATTTTATAATAAATTAATATTTGATACTACATTTAAGCTCTCCATTCCTTTTTAATTTCGTATTATTGAAACTTAAACTATAATACTAATAAATAAACTAATAGCCTTATGTATAAAGTTCTTTTATAATGTATTCTCAGGAAAGGCCTCCAAAATGAAAAATTACATAATTCCAAAATAAGAAAAATTGTAAAATTTTTATTCTCGTTTTATTTTTACCACATTATTATGGGTTCCTTAACATTTTTAAGTAAGTATGAAAGTATAAAATAAATGCAATATTTATTTCATTCTGCATTTTCTTATAATTATTTTTAAAGAAAAAAAAAAAAATCAATATATCTTCGTTTTTGTTCATATTTTGTACGTTACATATATTTATCATAGTAGAAAAATGAATAGCAGCAGAAATTTTCAATCAATGTAACTTTAGTTGTGTTTAAAGAAAATGATTGATGCAGTAAAAGTGCAATCAACTTTAAATTAAATTGTTTTATGAAATTTTTTACATATGCTTTGGTTTTTTGTTAGCATTAAATAATAGCGATATTTTATTATAGTGATGATAAGTTATAAATTACTTGGAAAAACGTTTCAATTTTAATTTTAATTAAATTAAAATAAGAAAATATTTCTTTCGTTTTTGTCTTAAATGATACAGAAATTAGACCTGTAATAAGGTTTTTCGGATATATTTTGATAGATTTATATTTTTGGCTATCACATTGAAGCTTTAACTTCGTTCACAAAATTTGTAAAAGTAAACATAACAAACCAGAAAATATCAAGGTTAATTTATTTTACTTTAAAAATGAACTTGTACCAAAATTATGTCTTTGACTTATTAACGTGGAAAACGTATATAATTTTATGTCAAAAACTTATTACAAAATTCTTGCTTCATGGCGGTACTTATAATAAGCTAAAACTGATTTTTTTTTTAAATAGAATCTGGCTTATTGAAATAAATACATATACTATTTTTATGTTCACATACATATATATATTTTTAATAACAAAAAAGTGCAAGTTCAATAAACATAATATTATGTTTATTTTTATCAGATTTTTTTTTGTTTTTTACTTCTGACAAAAGCTGTCTTGCTAAGGTATAAGATTGCTAATTTATTTTTCTTTTTCAGAGTTTTATTTTTATGTACTTTTATGTTTTTGTTCTAAACAGAAAAACAGAAAATCATAATAAGCTTCTAGTTATATAAAGATTACAACTGTAATTATAAAGATATGCCAATGAATATTTATAAAATTGCAACAAAATTGGTAATTTGTTATAATTTATAAATATATTTACATTTGTGATGTTCTTTTTTTTCGTTATACTGATTTCCCTTTTCATTTCACATATTTTTTTCTTTTAGAAACGTATAGTTAGCGATTAATCAAATATGATTATTATATTTATTATATATACATAAATGTATATATTTTTTGTTCTCTTATGAATATTTATAATCCGGGAAAAAAAATTATAATTTTGAAACTTGATTCGAAGAATATTATATAAAGAATAAAATTAAATCTTTCGACATTCAAACTTGTAAGTAAATCATTAAGAGAGAAAAGAAGCTTAACCACACAATTTTTTTTTCTGACCATAATATCGGCACTCAAAACTCAAAAGTATGAAGACTACTAAACAGTATAATATAACAATATCTATAAAATAAAAACTTAATGGTCTTGTGTTTTCCTTTAAAATCGATCATTATTTTATAAAATAATGATACAAAGAAGTGTCAAAATGAATTATTTACAAATATCATTCTTCATCGGTTGTCATTCATGAATGATTAATATATTATAGAATTTTTTTTTGTGATGTTAATTTTTATTATGTCAAATGTATAATTTATTATTATTATTATTTTTTGTTTTGATAATTTCTCATCGACCAAAAGAAAATTCATCCCAAAGATAATGAAATTAATGACTTATCTTTTTTTTTTAATTACTTGATAGACAAAGATAGAGAGACAAATTTTATACCATTATTCGTTAGGTAAGGTAGAATTATGTTTTCCTAATTGAAAACAAGTTATTTTTAATATTTTCGTGGCGATAATAAATCTCTTAAATTTTGAAATGCAGAAATTTAACAACTTCTAAAAGCTAAATGGGTGTGTATTATGTACCATTCTAATGTAAAAAATTTTCTGAAATTCTTTTTAATAAATTTTTAAAAAACAATTTTTGCAAAAAAAAAAAAAATATTTTAGGTGATAGAATAATATTGAAATAGATGTGATTTCATTGCATTGTCATTAGCTGTTAAGCAGGTGAATAAAATTAATCTAAAATTGAAAAAATATGCAGTTTTTTTTCTCAATAAGGAAATTAAACAATTCGACCATTAAATTCAGTTAAAATTTTAATCGCATTATTAATAAAATAACAGTCATTACAAACCCAAATATTATTAAGCGGAGATTAATATTTTATTTCTTTTAAAATTTCACTATACTAAAAGAAAGAATATTTTAGTTCAAAATCCAATTGTATTGCTAAAAAAAATAATTTCGAGGAAAATTTTAAGATTAATTTAAAAAAAAAATTAAAAAAGTTTATGTCTTAATTATTTTATTATTTTTAACAAAAAAATTAGGTCTTCAGTTCATATTTATTGGATAATATTTTACAAATAATTTTTTTTTATTAGAACACACTCAAAAATATTGCTTTTTTATAATATTAAGCATTTTTCAAGTTTTTTTGTAGTCATGTAGAAAAGTTTGAAAAAAATTTAAAACTCAAAATTATAAAATTTTTAAAGTTAAATTAATCGTAGATTATCCAATATGTATTAGCCGTATAATACAAGTTTTTCATATTCAGTAAACTGTTTGCTTGGAGGAAGTCCTTGTTTTAAAAATGCAAAAAAAATCTTTGCTACTAGCAAATAAAATAAAACAAATATTATACACTTTGATTGGCTATGAAATCAGGTTTAAGGAGAAAATTACATCAAATAAATTTCGGATATTCAGGCGATACATCTGAGAAGTTATATCAGTGTTATAAGTTATAACTAGACAGCGGACTATATGGAAATGCATTTTTTTTCCATATTCGCAATTTTGAATAAATGCAATTTGAATTTTATATTTATAATTCGCTACTCATATATCTAAAGCTAAATAATAACAACGTAGTATATCTTATTTTAGTGATTATTATTTATTTTGATACTAACTTATTAGCTTCATATTTTTTGAAGAAAATTTATGGAAAAATTTATCGTAAAGTTTTTTTTGAGCTTTGAAATTTAATATATACTATATCTATACATATAATATACCTACCTATAAATAAAATTTCCGGTCTCGTTTTACTTGATTGCATTATAGGTGAAAGATCAAAATAAATGTCGATGGATGTCTAAACCTAAAGCATGCGAAGATTTTAATTTTCTACTTATTAATCACAAAAAAATTTTTTTTGTCTTTCCATTTAAAGTATGTATAAATTTGGCTAAGCATGAAAATAAACTTAAAAAAATTTTCGAAAAACAATAATTCACAAAGGTGATTGAAATAATTAAATTTGATTGAACTCGTAGAAAGTGTGAAAAATTAATTTTTGTTTATTTAAATTAAACTATACCTATTTGTTTTGGATAAGTTATTTGTGTGAAGATTGTAGAAAAGAAAGAAAATTATTGCATGAAATTTAAAAATAGTTTTCTTATTAACTCAAAAGTCCAGAACAAATTCCTTTTAGCATTAATGACTCTCAAAAATTTCTATGCTTAAAAAATTAAACAAAAATTTTTTTTTTAAGAACTATTTCTAATTTTATTTTAAATTTGACCACAATTTCTTTATTCTTCCTATCTTAATAATTTTGTTAACCTTTTATTTGTAAATCCCCAATTCATTGATAATTATTTTTTTATTTTCAAGAAAGTTTTAATGAGAAATTAAATAAAATTAATAAACGAAAAATAATCTGTTTGGCACTAAAATACATTTTATTTCGTCGTTATTTCGCGTCATAAAAATAAATTTTAAAAACAATTTCTATTTTATCAGGAACCAGTTTCAAATAAAAATAAATAAATAAATAAATAAATTGATTGAGTTCTAAAATTAGTTTCGCAAGAAATTCTAAAAAGGGTTTATATCAGGGTGAAACAACTTATTGTCATCCCGAACAGCGATTAAAAAAAACATCCAAATTTCGTTCTTGGAATTCAATGAGCTGAAGTGTATATTCTGTCTGAACATTACTTCAATTTTTAATCTCAACTGTTTTCCATTGCTGTTTTGTCACACTTTTTCTAATATAATTGACTACAAGTTTTACTATTTTAAATGGCAATTAAGTCGATCTCAATAGTCATCAATATTTCATTCGAACAATCAATGTATAAAATTCACAACTTTTATAAATAAATTAGCAAATTACGTTTTTATCTAAATTAGATAGCCATAGAATATTAAATTCATAATTTGCATTCTAATAATATTTTGCTTATTCGAGACTTTAATAATATAAGAATTTTGTAAATTTAAGAATTTGGAATAAAATTAGTTTAGTTTGAATTCTTCCATATATTAGAGTGTGTTTGGTTTAACTTGGGGACATTGGAGATTATAATAAAATACACTCAACAAAATTTCGAAAGATACTAAATTTTGATAAGCTAAGAGAGTTAATATAACAAGAAAATTCGAATAAATTTTAAGTAAAATTTTTTTTTTTTTAATTAGTTTTTAATCTGAACTTGAAGTAAATTTATTATGTCTATGTTATTATTAAATTATGTTATTGTGTTTTCTTTAATTTTGACAACATGTGGTAAGAAGAACCAAAATTCGAAATAAAGTTGTTAATGTGTATATATACTTTATTCTTTTTAAAAAAATCATTTCACATGGATTCTTTTAATCAAGATTTTATTTTTTAACACTTATTCCGATATTAAATTTATATTATATATTGTATACAATAATTTTATTTTCAGTTTCCGCACAATGTATCGATAACCCAAAGGACGATAATATAGGTATGAGTATGACATTATATTAAATTTGTATACCAAAAAATCTGAGAAACACAATTTATTATTATTTTCAGTTATTATTAAGAAAAATGATAACATGTTTACGGTGCCTGCACCACATAAAAAGAAATGTTTGTCTTTTTATGCAAAGCACGACGACAACTTTCATGTTCTCTTAGGAAATTATGAAAATGGAACTAAACGTGAAATTTCATTAGTTTACGTTTACATGAATTTGTACGGCAATTATTATGGTGTTTTTGATAATAGAATTATGAAAAATATTGCACCTCACACATGGATATCGAGTTATGTAAACACTAATGATTTTCGAGGATTCTGGATGACATGGAGGAATAATAATTTAAAAGTTGGTATACCAGGAACTGTAACTCCTTATTTTGATTGTAAATTTGATGAATTTGAGATAGATTTTATTGGGTTCAAAAGAATAACTGGTGGTGATCTGAATATTAAAATAACAAGTGAGTCTCGAATGCGTTATCATCGAAAAACCGATTAATCTATTTTTTTTTGTACGAAACTGCGGATAATAAAATCTTCAAAAAAACATTATGTATATTTTACAGATTGTTATCATTGCCCAGGTGTTACAGTCGACGCTAAAAATGTGGAATCTAATATGAGCAGTCCCAAAGTAAATGATCAAGAAAAATCAGATTCATAAACTTATTTAAAAAGATTGCTAAGAGCTCAAAAAGACTTATCACAACAATTCGAATTAAGTTATAAACACTTCAATGTTTCATCTGACATGCTATCAGAGCAGTATTTACAGGTTCAAATGGAAAATATTAAGAAAATTTACTCAGAATCAGAAGAAAATCATATAAAATTATTGCAGCAACCATTATTAACAAAATTAGATAATAAAATGTATGCTGAAGCGACAGTAATGTTTCATAACATAAAATATGATTATTTGAATTTTTTAAAAAAATTAAGTTATGAATTGAAGCATGTAACAACCGAAGATGAAAGCAGCTATTATTAAGAAAAACAAATTTGGTTGAAAATGTGTGAAAATGTACTTTGAAAACTTAAAATAAAATAACCATATTCTTATTTTAAATTTAGTCTCTCTGCCATTCTTATTGTAGAGTTTTGCAATTCTTAAACCTGGTGGAAGCAAAAAACGTTTCCCAAATTCTAGAATTTGCATATCTTTGAGTTTATTATCTGTTTTTAAATGTAGTTTAAATTAAAATATTAGCGCGCATCAGTATCTGAAAAGTTCAGAAATACATATTTAATCAAAATGATTTTGAATTTTAGGTCGTATATAGTCGTTATATATCACTGAAAAATGAATTTCATAATTTATTTTCTTCACGGAAAAAAAAATTTAGAGCGATTCCCAATTTTTTCGTTGTTGACTCCCCAATTTTATGGGAAAAACACATCTGTGGACGATATTGGGACACATTCCTATAATTTTAGAGGTAACCAATCCCATATTTTATGAGATACTTTACCCAAAAAATATCGAAATCTTCAACTGAAATGGAATTAAGTCCCAATTTTTTAGGAATTATTTCTATTAAAATATGGAGCTGTTCTCATGATTTATGGAGTTGGTCCAAATTAAATTTAGGACTAATTTCTATTTTATTGTAGGAATCTATCCTTTTAAAAAGTAAATTTAAAGGACTAAGTACTGTAGTATAAAACAGCGTTTCTCAACCTTTTTGCTATAGCGACCTATAAAATATGAGTACAAAATAACGCGACCCTCAATATGAAAATGGTATGCATTGACAAGTAGAAGAAATGAAAGACAACTTTAAAATGTTTTATTTATTTTTATTTTAATGGCTTATTTGTTGTTGACAATTATTTGATAATTTATTAAGTCTGGCTCAAAGGATTTACTCAATTATCAATGTTAAAACAGCAATCTTTTGAAAAATAAGGTATAGGTTAATTCTTCTTACGTAATCAAAATATTTTATTATTTTTGAAAAAATATATGTAGCATTTGTAATAGAATTTTTCCATTAAAACGACCCATTGAAAATCTTTCGCGACCCAAATTCGGGTCGCGACCCTAAGGTTGAGAAACGCTGGTATAAAAGGTAAACATTGTTTTTTTTGTTTTTTTTTTGTTTTTTTTTGTTTTTTTTTTTTGTTTTTTTTTTGTTTTTTTTGTTTTTTTTTGTTTTTTTTTGATTTTTTTTGTTTTTTTTATTTTTTCATTTTTTTAATTTTTTTTTGATTTCTTTGATTTTTTTTTTTTTTCGGTTTTTTTTTTGATTTTTTTTTTTTTTTTTTGGTTTTTTTTTTCTCGCTTTTTTTGTTTTTATATTGTTTTTTTTTATTTGTTTTCGGCACCCATCTAACTACTATCACTACGAGGACGTTGCTTAACCTCTGTGTTCAATGTGATATAGAGTCTTTCACTGAGCTATGTCAGTAATATACAACAATGTATTAAATAGAAAATATAAATTCGGTATCTATTAAATGAAAACCTTTCAAGTGGGAAACGATCCAATTTTAAATGGGAAGAAATATAACTAAAGTTGTAACTATCCCTATTTTTCATATAACTTAGTTCCAATAATTTTTAGAGCTTGTTGCTATTTTCTTGGGTTTTTGATTCCAAAATTTTTAGAAATTAATCCATTAAAAAATTGGACATGTGCATATTTTTTTGGAAACGCTCCATCTAAAGAAGGATCAGTTCCAATTTTAAAAGTACTGAAACCCATATTTCTATTTCCTTCTTTTATAGGAATGTGTGCTTTTATTTTGTAACGAATCCTTTTTTTTTTAAATTTGATGATTTTTTGAGGACTTAATTCCAAAATTTAAGGGAAAATTTTCTATTTTGCTGTTCCCATATTTTTTTGGAATCGCTCCATGGGCTTTTTTTTTCCGTGTTCCAACTGTTTTGATTTTCCAAACAAAATAAGAAAATTTTAATTTCTATCATTTCAAAAATCGGTTACTGTTTTGTGCTTCTAATTAATGCACAAAGCTCTACAGATTGTCCAGAAGTACAAATATCAAGTAAGTATAAGAAAAAATTATAAAAATATACGGAATATATTTAAAAAAATATATTTTATAGAGACATTGCAATCTGAAGACGATATTGTTTGGCCACCAGCCAAAAAAATATAATTGTTTCTAATTTAAAGTGAAATATGGTAGATACTTTCATATTCGTTTGATGCTATCACTGAGACCTATAAATTTACATACATCATGAAAAGAAATTTTGCGGAATACTACTATCACAAATTGTTAAAATTCTGTTCTGTAGCTACTTAACTTCTAACCTAAAAAAGGAGTTTTGAAAAATTATCCTGTTTTTATATTCGAACCTTTGAATGAAACTACGTTCTTTGCTAAGGTATTTCGAGACCAAAAACATTTTTTTGAAGAAAACGAATACGGTCAAGAATATTTGCAGTTAAGATATGCTTGAGTTTCATCATCTTCAAAATATAAGAATTTAAAAATTGCCATTGCACGATTTCACATTTAAGCTTGTATGTTTGATTTCTGTAATTAAAAAGTTACTTCGGAAAATTTGCTAATGCGCGGTAGGTATTATAGAATTTAATAAACTTCTTGAAACTAAAAAACTTATGTTTCAAAATGAAATAAATTTTTTTTTTAACTCTAAAATATTTTGTGGTTGTGTTGATATCAATTAAGTTTTCGTGAAGGTTATCTATACGATTAATTTCTATTGAAAATTCTGATTATAAGTATGTAGAAATAATATAGTTTAATGTCATATAAATTTCTCTATTGTAAAACTAAGAAAAATTCTTCGCTCGCGTAACTGTGGTTACATTAAAAAATGTATATTATGTTATTCCTGAATCCGTTTCAGGATAAGCGACAAGGCTAGGTCACAAAGTTACTGATGTGTTTCGAAAAAGCCCACGGCTGTGTAACCGTATAGATTACAAAAAAATAGGTTCTAGTATTCTATTTAGTATTTTAATTTTTTTAGGTTCTAGCTGATTAAGTGTTTTTTTTTTACAATTTTTAGGCTCTAGTTTATTCAATGGTTCGAATTTATTAGGATCATAGTTATTAAATACTAGTTCATTGTCGACCGTCATGGTGTAGTGGTATTGCTATTATCCTACGGGATATTCGGCCATAGGTTCGATTCCCATCTCGGACTGGAATTTGTGTTAATTTTCTCAATTTGTTCACATGAATTAAGTTTTGTGTTGTTTTTTTTTAACAATGATTAGAATCTAACAGAAACTTTAAAATTATTTTTGATTTGTATCGCCAATTTAAATACCAACTTGCTAACTGTTTGAGGATAAACAAACACATGAAAAACCCCACCAATAATGTATTTTTTCCCATGTATATTATTTATTATTATTTATTATGTTATTATAATACATCATAACATTGTATGCATATACTTATAAACTTTATCACCAGAATATTTATTATATGTTGACAGTATTCAAATATTAGCGATATCAGTAACATTAATATAAATACGGAAATATATATTTTATCAGACTGGTTTAGGATCTTAGATCGTATAGACGCTTATTCCACTACAAAATGAATTTTATAATTTATTTTCTTCTAACTCTTTTAATTTTCCAAATAGGTAAGAAAATTTCAATCTCTAAATTATTAAAATATGTTAATAATATTATTTACTTTTAATTTTCAGAGAAAACTGATTCACAAAGCTCTAAAGAATGCCCAGAAGAACATATATCAAGTAATTAAGAAAAAATTATCAAAAGACATGATATAAATATATAATTAAAAAAAATATATTTTATAGTGATATTACAATCTGAAGACGACATTGTTTGGCTACCAGCACCAAAAAAAGATAATTGTTTCTCATTTAAAGTCAAATATGATAGAAACTTTCATATTCGTTTGGGAACCTATGAAAATGATGAGATCCTAGAGACCTATAAAATTTACTTAAATCATGAAAAGAAATTTTGCGGAATACTCGACGCTGAAGATAAACCTCTTGTTGACGATATAGAATTATCTAATTATATAATACCGACTGAGTTTAGAGGTATTTGGATGACCTGGTATGGGAATAATTTGAAAATAGGGAAGGAATATTTTGGAAATCATTTTATGGAATACAATTTAGGAGACTTTGACTTGAATTATATTGGTATTGTACCCCATCACGAAGGAAATTTGGAAGTTAAAATTGATAGTAAGTTGTGAGAAGTTAGAAAAGTAAAACGTTATTTTTTTTATTACATTATATTATTCATTTAAATTATGTTCACTTTGGATATTACGCGCGTATTTTGTAACCATTATACTACACTAAATATATATCCAATTTTGTTTCTTATTTTTAGGCTGCTATCAGTGTCCAGGATTATCGAATAATGATGAGAATATTTTTAAAAATCTATTAAATACTCAAAGAGATTTATTCAAGAAGTTTGAAGTGAACTACAATGATTTCAATAATTCAAATAGTACAGTATCAAAACTTTATATAGATCTTCAAATAAATGAAATTGATGATATTTATTCAGATATCAAGATTAATCATAAAGAATTATTAAAATATATTATAGACAAAAATGAGAATCTAGAATTGCTTAATATAATATCAGAATTTTATGAATTTAAAAAAAATTATTTGCATTTGGTTCGAATGTTACAATTTCAACATATTGAGAATTAAAGTGATTTGTACTTTCTAAAAATATAAATTAAACAAGGACTAAATTAAAATTTTTACTTTCAAAATTTTAAAATAGAAAATTTTTAAAATTATTACATAGGCAGCATTGTTTTTAAGCTCAAATATTTCGTTCTTGTGTTGTTATTGGTATCAATTAGTTTGAAACTTAAAATTCTGATTGTAAATTTCTGGTTATAATATTCTTTAATATATTTGTCTGTCGTAAAGCCAAAGAAAAAAGGGTTTTAATATTAGATTCATCATATTATTAGATAAAACGACTGATACCTCATCCGCAAATTTTTAGAAAGATAGTTCCCTACGTTAGTTAGAAACCCTCCTTCCTGAAAGACTTCCAATTTGGACTTGGGTTATCGTTTTGCTACTAAATAAAACTCTTAACCGTAGCTAGACGACGGTAAACATGCTAATCCATCCTGTCTTGTTTAAGAATCTCACCTAATGTGCTGTGTCTGTATTTTTCAAGTGCCTTGCATTGGCAGATGAAGTGGCTGATACCTCGGCTAAAGAATGCTTGCATTTTTTATTCTCTCTTCGATACTGCATTTTCAATTAAGTTTAGGATCAAATTTGATTCCCAAATGCTTTACTCTAGCGGCTATTCTTAGTGTTTTCCTTCCAGGGTATTTTAGTACTTGTGAATAACATAAGATCCGCCTTGCTAGAGTTATGTTAAGGGCGTATTCTTTGGTCCATCTAATAATTATAAGCAAAGACTTTTCCATATTAATTCAGTTATTATACTCAGATACTTCCCAAAGAACAAAGTCGCTAGGCGTCCGCATATAAAACTACATTATCAAATATGATAACTTTATTACCAAAACTACTAGAAAAAGTTGAGAAAATTGTTAAATGAATCTTGATTTTATTATACTCATCCTACACTTTGTGAATTGATATACCAACATATAATTATTATACTTTAATTATCTTGAATTTTTATTGAGACTTGAGAAAAATTCAAAAGAAAACAAAATATATCGGCAAAAGTAAGTGTATTTTTGGTTTTTTTTTATTAAGAGCACCTGACCCGTAGCTTTATAATCCAAAACAGTTAGAAAGGTTATAAAATAATTGATAATTGTATACTATACTAAGAACCAAGTTGCTTAGTGTTTGTGGTTATATATATAATTAATTACAGATTAACAAGACACATATACCTCAACCAATCACATTTTTTGTGAGAAGTTTTTTCTCCCCTAAATATTAGTTATAAAAATGAAATACAAACATATTATGTGGACAGTATTTAATAATAAGTGATATTATTCATTGAAAAAGTATATATAAAATTCAGACCAATTTAAAACTTTAAATAGCATATAGTCGTTTAGTCTATTTCAAAATGATTTTTACAATTTATTTTCTTCTCACTATTTCAATATTTCTAATCGGTAAGAAAGTTAATTATCTGATTGAAAATTGGATAATATTATTATTTGGCTTTAATTTTCAGAGAAAATCAATACACAAAGCTGCACAGATTCTCCAGAAGAACAAATATCAAGTAATTAAGAAAAAATTATAAAAATATATGACAAAAATTAAAAATATATACATATTTTATTTTATAGTGACATTGCAAGATCTAGACGATATTGTTTGGTTTCCAGCATCAAAAAAAGAAAAATGTTTCTCATTTAAAGTGAAATATGATAGATACTTTCATATTCGTTTGGGAACCCATTTAAATGATACTGACATGGTTAATGAGACTTACAAAATCTACATTAATAAATATAACAGTCATTGCGGAATACTCGATAGTAAAAATGAACTTCTTGCTGACGAAGTAGTTTTACCTAATTATATAATACCGACTGAGTTTAGAGGAATTTGGATGACCTGGTATGGTAATCATTTAAAAATTGGAAAAGAACATGCTGGGAAGTATTTTATGGATTACGATTTAGGAGACTTCGATTTGGATTATATTGGTATTGTACCGTACCAAAGGGGAAATTTGAAAGTTAAAATTGATAGTAAGTGAAATTAAACGAGTAGATTGTAATACATTTTTTACTCAAGTTTTTATAAAGTTATTTTTTTAACCCAGAGAAATATATTCAATTTGTTACTTTATTTTTAGAGAGCTGTCATTGTTCAAGTACATCGAATTATGATGAGAATAAGTTTAAAAATCTGTTAAATACTCAAAGAGATTTATTCAAGAAGTTTGAAGTGAACTACAATGATTTCAATAGTTCAAATGGTACAGCATCAAAACTTTATATAGATCTTCAAATAAAAGAAATTGATGATATTTATTCAGATATCAAGATTAATCATAAAGAATTATTGAAATATGCTACAGAACAAATTGAGAACCAAGAATTGCTTAAAACAATATCAGATTTTTATGAATTCAAAAAAAATTACTTACATTTAGTTAGACTGTTACCTTTAATGTCTACAAATTGAGAATTAAAATACTTTTTTAATTATTAAAATTAAATTAAATTTAAAAATAAATTAAATTCAAGTTAAAAACTGAATTAACTTATGATGGTGGCAATAGATGGTCGTGTCTTTAATAGAATTATTTAAAGTGTCATTCTCATAAATATTTTAGTCAAAGTAAGTAAAAATTCTCGATATTATCAAGAGAATTGTACAACTCTATGTTAAAAAAAGTATACTATTACGTCAACAGATTCAATACTTGTCGTATATTAAGAAATTCTGATTTTGGCAAATCAAGTTTGCATTAACTTTTTTTTCTTACGGTAGATTTGGCTTAAATTTGAAGACAATGTGAAGGATATTATATATTTATAAAATGTGATGATTAAAGTTCTTTAAAATTAAAACTTAATATACTTATTTAAGTAAATATACAATAACAAATTGTTGTATGTTAAGTTTTGATACAAATTCGTTTTTACTCTGTGGACATACGGTGCCTTAACACATACAGTCTTCTAAATATGATTCGGGTCCAACGTTATAATATTTTATCGGAATATACCTAAATTGCATTTGGTGCACTAAAAAAAACAGAATTTCAAAATTTGTTAAATAGCCACTTCCCCGGTGCCTTAACACATCCAGTCTTCTAAATTGTCGATTCAGGTCCAACGCTATAATATTTTATCGGAATATACCTAAATTGCAAAACCGCCTTCTAAGGTAGCCCCCTCGTCGGTGCCTCGGATCAAAAATATAACCAATCGGGTCTCTAGGCTCTTTATTTTCAAAATTTAAAAATTTTGAAATTTGTTGTATAGTCCCCCAATTGAGCCCTGGGACAACGGTTGCGGGCCTTTCAACATCCAGTTTTTTAAATAGGCTTTTCGGGTCCAACGCTACAATATTTTATCGGAATATACCTAAATTTCAAAACCGGCTTCTAATATAGCCCCCCGCCGGAGCCTCGGATCTAAATTTCTAGTACCCTATAACCATCTCGGAGCCCAATGCAACTTAAGTTCAAAATTTCAGCCAAATCGGTCCAGCGGTTTAGGCATGATTAAGGTTAAAGGACAGAGAACATAGAAACAGAATTTTCATTTTTATTTATAAGAAAGAAGATGTAATTAAAAAATATATTTTATAAATAAAACACAATATATATCTTTGTATTTATCACTTGAATTCATTTAGGTAAGTAACTAAGGTACGTATTTTGTATATTAAGAACTTAAATATAACTTAATGAAGAATAGCATGGTAATAAGCTTTATCTTCATCTGGGAGGCACCCAGTGGTGGGATTCAAAACATTCAACAACCGGTTCGCCTGCCGTAAAAAAAATAATAATACAATTTTTTTTGTGGTTTCGAATCCTCTAAAAAGTTTTTTTAATTTTTTAATTAGATTCTAAAGACCTTTCCAGAACATATATGTACTTTCTCCTTCGTAAAAACTCATACATTTTTAGATTAATATTTCCAAATGTTGTAATTTCAAAACAGGCTTGCTTGTTACACGTTTATTACATTGTAAAAGCATATTTATACTCTTATTCAGTTCACGCAGTATTCACATAACATAATTAAAGAAATAGGAGATTTTTCAGATAAATAAGTAAAACGCTTGTCAAATTTTCCAGTATTTCTTTTATAAATTAATAAAAAAGCCAGAAAAAAATTGTTTTACTGTAAATTTTACGCGCATCACCTGTCGAGATACTCATCGTGTGAAAGTAGTTTCTAAATTTTCAGATAACACACAGACCGAAAGACCAAACATCATGTTTTTTATATAATTCACATTTTATTTTTAATACAAATTTCAATGTAAATTCAAATTGTATATTCTTTGAGTAGTTGAGAAATTGCCACGGAGGGACTGTTAAAACAGTGAATAGTTATTTCGAAACTTTTTCAGGCGATTTTCGTGAACCTACAAATTTTAGGAAACGGTTCGCGCGAATCTTAAATATTTTAAGAAACGGTTCGCGCGAACCGGCTGAATCCCATCACTGGAGGCACCATAGATTTTAAATCTGCTTTTTTGGCAGCTTGCAACGGTTCAGGAGGAACAACTATAAGTTGAACAGTAAGAACGTTATGTTTTGCAAAACGGCCTGTCTTTGTCAAATTTGTAACTTTATACTCCAGTTGGTCTCCAGAAGATTTAAATTTAATATCGTAAGAATTGGAATGGTCATACGGTAAAAATTTTGTTTTTGAAATTGGAAACTGCTGGAAGTTCTATTCCATAGAAACTTTACTATAAGATTTAAATATTTAAAATCTTGTGGAACCATTTGTAGTATTTTTAAAGAGACATTGAGATAGTTCATTTTTGATAAATTTCTAATTAATGAGAATGGGCTTCCAATTTCAATATTTAAAAAAAAAAATCAATTACACTATGTACTGAATCTACTTCTTGAATCATAGAACGACCGGATTCAGAAAACTTTTGTATTGTTTTAATATTGCGACTGGAGTCAATTGATTTCAATTTTGCGGAACGCATGAATCACTCCATAGGATTATTTTTTGAATCGCTGGATGATCTTTTACAATAGCATGCAATATTTTGACTAAAGCGCTTGTAATATCATTTCCAGCTCTTCCACCTAACTTTTCCGGCTAAATACTGCAATATGTAAATTTTTTCAAATTGGGAATTCTTAAAGTACCTGTCAAATTTATAGTGTTTAGCTTTCTTTTATAATAAAAATTAGACGCATTTCCACGAGGTAATGAAAACACATTTTGAAGTTCGTAACACAAAACAGCTACAGACTTGACATGCGACAAAGTTATTCCCACTTATAATATTCTTGTTGTATGTGAACGGGAAATATAAACATACGACAAGTATTTATTATAAATTGAAAAATACGCACTTGTTGTATCTTACATACGACAAGTATTGAAAATGCAAAAAAAAGTGCATAATATGTATAGAATATTTGTCGTATGTTTAATATTTGATTGCATACGACAATAATTTAATTCTATACCTTTATTTTCATTAACATACGACAAAGTGAACACTTCATAACTCGGAAACTAATAAATATTTTCAAATTCTGATGAGCGCAAATGAAAGAGCTTTAACCCACAAAAATCGAAAATTCAACCTACGACAAGTATTGATTCAGTTGACGGCTGTCTTTAATTCTTTCTCATATTTCTTAATACATAGTTGTATTGATATCAATTAAGTTTTCGTGAAGGTTATCAATACAATTAATTTCTTTTAAAAACTCTGATAATACAGTTTATAGAAATAATATACTTTAGTGTTATTTGTGTTTCGTAAAGAAAAACAACATCTAAAATGATTTCTTTAAAAATACAATTCATTATATTATTTGGTTTAACAATTATTTGTACCGCATCTTCGACAGCTTGTTTAGAAAGCGAATTTACTTGTCTTGCAGATAATAATTGTATACCCATCGAGTACCAATGTGATGGGAGCATGGATTGTAGTAATGGTTCAGATGAGTTAAATTGCTTTACGAAAAATTGTAAAGAAAATGAATTCCTTTGTAACGATAATCAATGTGTTTCATCAAGTAAGAAATGTGATGGTTTTAATGACTGTTCGGATGGAAGTGATGAAACAAATTGCACCAATTGAAAATATATAAAAAAAAACCTTTTGTTTTTAATTTTATTAGTTTTCTCTTTATAATCTAAATGTGTAGTTAATAAATAAAAAATGTTGTTGCATACTTAGGATATGATGGTACTATTCATCAAAAATTTACCAAAATTAAAATATAATTGTACTAACTCATAATTTTTTAGTCACTTATTTTCTCTTGCCCGAAAGTTGTGTTCTATAAATAAAACTTTGTAGCTTCGAACAGAGCCTTATATTTATATTTTAAATTAAATTTTGTCTTTAGAAAACCTGATATTTATTATATTCTTAATTTATATTTTCGTTGAAAATCATAAAAATAAAATAGTAATGTTATCAGGAAATTTAGACCACAGTTCATGACAATAACAAAAACACACAGTTAAAAATTAATAAACATAATAAAATATATTTTGATGCAAAATTTCTTATAAAGTCAAGAAAATCTTATAATTTTACGACTGAATAATGTTTTAATTACCTCTATTAACGTTTATTAGAATAGTTTTTCTATATATTTCAAATTAATTTTATGAATTTATAAATGAGATATAATAGATGTAAACATTATAATGTAAATGTTTATTTAAAAATCTTTTACAGAATTAACCTAATTAACCAACTAATATTTCTTAAAGACGTTTTCCATCAAAAATGAAAAAAAACAGACTGTATGTTTTCACTTTTTCTGCTCGTCCGTGTGTCGCGAATTTAAACTATTATAACTTTCCGATTTCAATCGTTTAGTTGCCGAAATATGCAAATCCTGTTCACTTTCAACCAAGCTAAAGTATGAGAATCTCCGAGTTCGGTCACTATTATTTGCATATAAAATTTACAAATTTTAAATTTTGGAATGGATTCGGATGAAATTAGTATGTGGAAGTTGAATATCGATAAAAAATTTAAAGACCGTGATTGTGTCCAAGGACTCCGGGAAAATTGGTACATGAGTTTATTTCAATTAAAGAAACACAAAAAAAAAGTTTAGCCTCGATTATGAGTAAGAATTCGACTGGACCACTGAAAGAGCATTAAAATGGAAATTGGTACATGAACAGAGAGCGACATAAGAAAAAATAAAATAAAAATATTTTAAATCCAAATGATGAAAGCGGGCTTTATTCTTCTTTTATAAGGTATTGTTCTACATTTTTTTAGTGAATTTAATTATGTTAAAAATTAAAATATGTTCTTTATTATATAAGTGTATTTTTTAAGTGACAGAAAAATCCGAGAATCTTTAATTATTCATGTGTGATAATTGGTATATTAATATACATATATTAATGTACTTACTTCAGAACAATAAATTATTCGATAATATTTTTTTTTAATTTAAATATACGGTCTGTTTCGTCTTATCAATAAGAGCCAAAATAAAAAATTTTCATTTTTAAAAAGCTAAAATTTATTTATTTTAAGTTTTTATGTGATTAGGGATGTACAAACAATACAAGTAATAAGAAACGTTTCATTTTACTAAACAACATTAAGTAAACAATAAATTTGAATAGGCAGGGAAGTGAAATTGCATCATAACATCATAAATTGTTCCTTCTAGAATTTTCTTCGTTATTTCGACAAATATGGATGTCATCTGCTATTATAACTTCACCACTACAAGTGTAACTAAAATTCATTTTAACATTGTGTTCTCTTTCTATAATTCATATTTGCATACGAATAAAAAATTCATTAGTTTTTCATCATTCAAACAGAAACCACGTTTTTTATTCCTGAAGATATAACAAATTGGCGACGAGAAAAAAAAAAAAAAAAAAAAATAAATTACATTAAAATAAATCTGAGATTAATTTCATTGAAATGGCCACATATTTTCAAACACAATTTTCAATTGAAAATTTTGATAAAAATAAGATTAAATGGAACAGGTGGGTAGAGAGATTAGAAAGCTCATTCGAAGTATTCGAAGTGGATCCAGAAAAAAAGGTAAATTTCTTGTTACATTATGTCGGAGCAGAAACTTACGACATTATTTGTGATAAAATTGCTCCCGAAAAACCAAAAAATAAATCATACGAAGAAATTGTACAATTATTAGAGTCACATTTCAATCCGACGCCATTAGAAATAGTTGAGAATTTTCGATTCCATTTAAGAATACAACATGGCGGTGAATCTGTTAAAGATTTTTTAGTTAATTTAAGACGCTTAGCAGCAACTTGTAATTTTAAAACTTATTTAGAAACTGCGCTGAGAAATCAATTTGTTTTTGGGTTGAGTAATCGTCATATTCAGAATCGTTGTTTAGAGCGTAAAGATTTGACGTTAGTGATTGCAGAAGATATTGCAAGAAGTATGGAGCTATCTGAAGAAGGGGGAATGGTACTAGGTACCAAAAATCCTTATGAACATAATGTAAATAAAATAGCGGCGTTTGAAAAAAATAAAAACGTTACGTCATCAAATGATCAAAAGTATTCATACCAAAGCAACAATGTTCAACAACCAACAAATAATGAGACGAAAACTATGGTAAAATGCGTGTGGTGGTCCACATTTTCCTAATGAATGTAAGCACACTTCAACAATTTGTTTGTTTTGCAAAAAAGTAGGTCATCTAAAAAGATGTTGCTTAAAATTAAAAAACTCTTCAAGAACTACAAATTTAGTTGAAATGGTACAAAATAATAATGAGGATGTTGAGGTAGAACATATTTGGAATATTAAGATGACTAATAAGAAAGATGAATTAGTAGTCGACGTTGTAATAAATAATAAAAATATTAAATTTGAAGTAGACACTGGGTCTAAATTAACAATAATTAATAAAGAAGATTATAATAAACTACAGTTACACAATTCTACGTTAGAAAAAACAGATATTAAATTGAAAAGTTATACAGGAAATTCTTTGCCATTATTGGGCTATTGTAAAGTAAATGTGAAACATTGTAATCGACAAACTGAATTAAAACTATACGTATGTGACTCGAATAAACAACCGCTACTTGGTAGGGAATGGATACAAAGTTTGAATTTAAATTTAAATCAATTAGCAGGCACAGATTTAAACAAATTAGACATAGAAAAATTTGATGAAAATAAATTACTACAACAGCTAAAATTAAAATATCCTAAAGTATTTGACGAATCCCCTGGTAAAATTCCAAGCTTTAAAGCGAAGTTGTACATTAAAGAAAATTCAAAGCCAAAATTTTTTACTCACCGTTCAGTACCTTTTGCAATAAAAGAGTCTGTTGAAAAAGAACTTAACAATATGATGCAACAGGGTTTAATAGAAAAAGTAAATACGAGTGATTGGGCTACGCCAATCGTTCCAATTAAAAAAGGTGAAAACAAAATAAGAATTTGTGGTGATTATAAAACTACCATCAATCAGTACATTGACATCAATAAACACCCACTACCAACAATTGAAGAGTTATTTGCTTCCATGAGTGGGGGAAAAAAATTTTCAAAAATCGATCTAACAAAAGCGTACCTCCAACTTGAAGTTGATGATGAAAGCAAAAAATATTTAACGCTCAATACACATAAGGGATTATTTCGACCAACAAGATTGATGTATGGTGTGTCATCAGCACCTGCAATATGGCAGAGATTCATGGAGAATTTACTAAAAGATATTGAAGGAGTTTCGGTCTTTATTGACGATATAAAGATAACCGGGCCAAATGATAAGATTCATCTTGATAGATTACACGAAGTAATGAACAGATTAAATATTAATAATATGCGTATAAATGAAGAGAAATGCAATTTTTTACAAAACAAAATTGAATATTGTGGGTATGAAATTGACGCGGAAGGCATACATAAAACCACAAGTAAAATCGAAGCAGTTGAAAATATGCCCATACCTCAAAACAAAGATCAAATAAAAGCATACGTTGGTTTAGTAAATTACTACGGCAGATTTTTTAAGAACCTGAGCACAACTCTATATCCGATCAATAACCTATTAAAAGAAAAAGTGCCATTTAGGTGGTGTAAAAGATGTCAAGATGCATTTAATCAAATCAAAAAAGAGATGCAAGAAGAAAATTTCCTAATACACTACGATCCAACACTCCCACTAGTTTTGGCAACTGATGCATCACCGTATGGGGTGGGGGCCGTACTAAGTCACAAATTACCTACAGGCGAAGAACGAGCAATAATGTATGCTTCCCAAACGCTTTCTCCCAGGCAGCAAAAATATAGCCACATTGATAAAGAGGCGTATGCTATAATTTTTGGTGTGAAGAAGTTTTATCAATATCTGTTTGGAAGAAAATTTACATTGATGACAGACAACAAGCCGATTTCACAAATATTTTCGCCAAAGAAGGGAATTCCAACATTATCAGCAACACGGATGCAACATTATGCAATTTATCTTCAAGCATTTGAATATGATATAATTTTCCGAAAAACACATGAACACGCTAATGCAGACGGCATGTCCCGATTACCAACCACAGTTCAAAATAAATTTAAATACGAAGATGTTGACATTTTAGAAATCGATCAAATAAATACACTTCCATTGACAGCTGAGGAATTGGGAAAAGAAACATTGAAGGAAAAAAATTTACGAACATTAATACAAGGTTTGAGAACTGGTCGAATCGTTGAATCTAAATATCGTTTCGGAATAAACCAAGAAGAATTTACATTACAAGGTGATTGTATCATGAGAGGTATGAGAGTGTTTATTGTGGAACCATTACGTAAAAAAGTGTTAACAGAACTTCATTCTACACACTTTGGTTCAACTTGTATGAAAGCTTTAGCCAGAAGTTACTGCTGGTGGCCAAATATCGATCACGACATTGAACAAGTGGTAAATAATTGTAGAAGCTGTCAAGAAAATAAACCAAATCCGGTGAAAGTACCGATCCATTGTTGGGAGCCTACTAATATGCCATTTCAAAGAGTCCATATTGATTTTGCTGGACCATTTCTGGGAAAAATGTTTTTTATTTTGATTGATTCTTACACCAAATGGCCGGAAGTTTTTATCATTCCAAATATTACATCAGAAACTACAATTAAAATATGTAGAGAAATCTTCAGTCGATTTGGAATTCCATGCACATTGGTAAGTGACCACGGCTCACAATTAAATAGTTATGATTTTTCTAGATTTTTAAAAGAGAATGGTATTTATCATAAACAAGGTGCACCGTACCATCCAGCAACCAACGGTCAAGCTGAACGATACGTTCAAACAATAAAAAATAAATTAAAAATGTTAAAAAATGATACAACTAATATTGAACGGCAACTATATCAAATCCTATTAGATTATCGAAAAACAATCCATCCAGCTACAGGGAAATCACCAGCAATGTTGATGTTTAATAGAGAAATCAGATCCAGATTAGATTTATTGATTCCGGAAAAAAGTAACAAGAAATTTGAAATTAAAGAGAATAATAAACATTTTGAGATAAACGATCGGGTAGCGGTCCGAGAATATTTCGAAAAATATAAAAAATGGAAATTTGGTTACATAGTGGAAAAAATTGGTATTCTTCATTACATGATCAAATTAGATGACAATAGATACTGGAAAAGACACGTTGATCAAATTCGCAAAGTTGGCGAAGAGATTGATAAAAAATTTGAAGATGAATTTCCTCATACATTCCCAACAGAAAATCAAAAACCAGAACACAAAGAAATTGACAAACCAACAGAAGATGTTCAACCAAGTAATGAAAATCAAATTAAAGTCAATCCTAATGAAAACAGGGAAAACCAACCTGAAGTAAATGCTGATAAACAACCACCACGAGAAATAGACACGGAAAACCAATAATCCAAACGCCAAGAAGATCAACCAGAATTCGTAAAGCTCCACAAAAATTAGATTTATAAAGTTTGAATCATTTTTAAGGGAAGAAGAATTATTATAACTTCACCACTACAAGTGTAACTAAAATTCATTTTAACATTGTGTTCTCTTTCTATAATTCATATTTGCATACGAATAAAAAATTCATTAGTTTTTCATCATTCAAACAGAAACCACGTTTTTTATTCCTGAAGATATAACATCTGCATTGTTACAATTTGTATTTAAAACGTTCGGTATATAACGAAGAAAATGTAGGTTATATTTCATATATTTTTTTTCATCAGATGAAAAATTTGAAACTTGTCGTCAAATCTTTTAAGTGAATTACTTTTTGATTGAGAAGCCTGATTTGATAAATAGGGTTTGATTGAAAGTTTTTTCGATTGTTAACTTTCTTATAGTTTATCTAATTTTAAGTATAAAAATACATGTTTGCTCATTCATATAATTAGAAAATTTAAAATAAGACACGAAATGAAATCTCTGGAAATAATTAATTATGATTTTAATTGTAAATTAATCTTAAATATTGACGTTTTTAAAGAGATATTTTTAAAAATAAACCTTAAGTCTATAATTTTACTTCTAATTTAAAATGCAGAAATATATAATTTTAAAAGAATTAAATTGAAGAATATTAAATTTTTTTTTTTAAATTAAAGTATGTTACTGTTCTTTTATTGGAGATGAAAAAATATTTTTAAATGTTTTAGTTAAAATGAAAAAACAAAAAAAAAAAAATAGAAATTAAAACTACAAGAAATAATTGTTTTATAAATTTTTTATTTATTGTTCTGAAGCAATTAAAAATTTATTAATTTTTGAATTTATTGGCAATTATTACTAATTACATTTACGAAAATATATAAAAGTTCCTGACTTAAGTCTTCTGTTTACGATATTTTTTTTAAAAAACTTTTTTTTCATCAAGGATTTTTTATTATTGCAATCATATTCTGTCTTGAAAAAGGTATGTGTAATTGTAAATTTTTACAATTACGAATAGTATCAATATATATCTTCTTTGTATAAACGAATACTAGTATAACTTAGTGATTTGAATTATATATTTAGACATTCACTTTTTTAAGTAATTCATACATTTTACTAAACATGGAAATTGTAGATAATGTATCGAAGATTTCATATCGAAGTATACCGTGACGATTTTGTAAGTTAATAATTCAAAATTCATTCTTAGTGAATGAATAAAAGATTATTACCTTTCTTTATAATTATTATTTGAAATACATTTCGAATCTTTAAATTGTATGTTATATTTTGTTTTAAGATTGAATAACATTATTATATTTTTAAACCATTATAGAGATAAAGATTAAAAAAAAAATTTATGGGTGGAATTATTAATATTTTATTATTTTTTCAATAAAAAATCACTTTATCTTAATCTTTAAATTATAAAAAAAAATCCTAAAAAAAAGAAAAGAGAAGAAACCTAAAATCAACGGGTAATATTTTTTCTTCTTAAATGTATAAAACCGAAAATAAATACCTTAAGATTTAATATAAGTATTGTATAAGTACATAATTTATATTACAAAATATAACATAATCTTGATTTTAACTGAGTGTATTAAAAAATCAATTAACAATATAATGTTCATGTCCTCGGAAATAGTTATTATTTAATCGAAATATGTAATAATATATAAACAAATGTAAGGAGTATCAAGTTAAAAATTCTCACACAGCAGAGTATAATTTATTAAAAAATAATTTAGATAATCTGTTTTTGAATTGCAGTTAAAAGAATAATTTGTTAGTTTTAATTTGATCTTACTTGAAAACTTGTTAAATATGAGATATTATATTATAGTATAAGTGTGTAATAATTATAAAATATATCCAAAGATATTGATTCTAGAGATTTGAATTCGTAAGGTTTGAGTTAAAGTTTGTTACTTTACTGTACACGCTCAATATTAATTTGCAGTGTTTTGAAATTAGGAAAAAAAAAAAAAACCAAAATTGATTAAAATTTATTATAATGTAAATTTAACATAAAATATTTAAGATTTTGTAGAAATTTTGAAACACATAATTCTACATTATAAATCAAAATTTCTTTAAAAAAATGAACTTTTGAACTTCCCAAAATATAATATTAATGAAATATTCAAAACGGCAACTAATGTTGTCACGTTCCAAGATTATTGTTTTTCTTTTTAAGAAGAAAAAATAAATATCAACATTGCGTTAAAATTATAAATGTACATTTATACATAGTATCATGTTTCACATAAATTTCCCTTTTGTATAATTTCGGTTTTTATATATAATTTTAAATAAAAAACATAATAATTCAAAGAAAATAAATATTATGTCGTTTAAAAACGAACATTACATATACATTTTTTTCGGATTTAATTTTTTATAAAAAAAAAAAAAATACAAATGTGTATTTTATTTTATTATAATTTTTTTATAGGTAATTCTTCATCATCTTATGGTTTTTCACACAGGTTTTCTTTTGTGATTATTACAACCCTATATTTGCTAAAGTCTGAGCTATTGTAATTTGCGACAAAAAAGGCTTAACAAATTTTCTTAAAATTGGAACTTAGGTTGGTAAATTTAGCAGACTTATTTATGAACTCATTTAATTAGGAAATCCAATCAAATTTTATCTATTGAAATTTAACTTACTCAGCCCCATGATAAATGTTATAATGTGAAATATTGAAAATTAAAGATCTAAATTTGATATCCGGCTCTCACATCCTAAGATTTTTGAATGAATTGGAAATACATTTTAGTTAATTTTTAGGTTTCTTCCTCATCATACATATATCTTACAATCTTACAAAGTATTCATTTCAGTACAATCATAGATTAAGAATACAGAAAGATGGGAAGCTTCATACATCATTATTTTTGGTATTTTTATGTGAATGTGTTAGTAAAACAAAATAAAATACGTGATAAATATCAATATCAATACATGAATAGAATTTTATTTAGTTTTACTAACACATTCACATAAAAATACCAAAAAAAGGCTGAAAAAATGTTGTATGAAGCTTCCAATCTTTCTGTATTCTTAATCTATGGTACAATCTGAACAGTTTGTATTACATCGGAATTCCAACTGAACACTATTTACATTTTTAATTCATCAATATCGTTCTCAACGAAATTAATTTTACAGAAATTGCAAGAAAACCAATGGTAAAATATATATTCTTTAAAAAAAAATTTTTTTTAACCAAGTTTATTTGAGAAAAGAGAAAAAAAATTATTCACCAATCATCATTTTTGTTTACATTTTGCATTAAAGCTTTTTTTTTAGAAAATTAATTTGTTCAGTGTGTTTTTACTGGTGCTGGTGCTATTTTCTGCATTCTAACAAATACTTTCAATTTCTTCTGATGCAAAAAGAAAACAAAAGGTGAGATTCCATGATTTTCAGATCCTTTATTTTCAATTTAAGTTAAAACTGCATCATTAAGTATAAGTTTAAATTACAATAGCTTAAGTAAAAACAAACTTGAAAATTATATTTGTTTCAAAATTTGAAACAAACAAATTATTACTATTATTTTGTCGAATTTTGCAGACTTTGATCGTGAATATTTGCAAAATGTTATATGGAATATTTTCGTTAAGGAAAAACATACAAAATCCTATGATAACATAACATGAGAATTTAAAACATATGGCTTTAATTCGATTTTTTACCAATAGAATTCCTAATTTCTTGAGTCATAATTGAATGCATCAAAAATATTAAATTTCACTCTTATTTTTGTTCAAAGTCGTTGACCATAAAAAAAATAGTGCATTATTGTATTATGTTTTGAAAATAATATGTTGAATTTAAATCTTTCGCTGTAAATTTATTTTTAACAGGCAATTTAAAACTTCAAGAATAATATTGAAATAACTTTTGTGTAAATTATTGAATTTAAACAATTAATTAACAAGTTTTGTGATTTCAAGTTGCACGAAAAATTATTCTTGTACATCCAACTGAATAATTATTTTATATTTTCTTAATATTTTAACAATTTATTTCATTTTATTTTCAGAATAAGATTATAGTGGTCGAAACATCATATCAAAAGATATCTCACAAAATAAGTATAACGATTCTGTATGATATTGTAGAAATTTGAGAAATGTTTAATAAAAGCATAATTGAAATATGTGTAATGAACACTTTTTTATCAACTTAAGGCTATAAAATTTATTCCACATTAACACGCCTTCATTTTAAAGAAAAAAAAAATCCTATAGGCTAGGCTAGGTAGGCGGATATACTTGATTAAGAATATTGATATACTTTAGAGTTTTTTTTTTATTTACACTCTGTTTTATCATAGACAAATACAGTATTGTATACACACAGGGGAATAATTTCATACACCTTTTTTATTATCAGCTCCATTTGATGATGTCCGGAAATTGAAACAAAATCTATACAATATTATGAACTGAATTTAATCCTCACCAGTTGTTGTTGGTGAACATGGAAATGTTTGACTTTTTTTTTCTTTGTAAGATTTAATTTTTTTTTTTAATAAATATATTTTTTATTGTTAATTATGCGATAGTGTTACCTTATAATTAAATAAATTAAATTAATTCATAAATGTATATAAATTATAATTTTGGTGCACGAATTAATGTAAATAAATAATTGAGTCAATAATGAAATAATTGTAAAATAAAATTATTTTATTATTATTATTTTTTTATTTAGAAAATGAAAGTACATTATTTTGTATTTAATTTTATTTTTTGCTCAAATTTATTTATTTTGTTATTGTTCGTCCAACACAATTCCATGTTATCTTTAAAATAGCAATAAATCAACGGCGAAAGTGGTAAAGAAAATAATATATGGTTCGTAAGTAGTAAAAATGTTTGTTTATAACATTTTCATGAATTTATATAGTTTTATTGTTTATATCAATGGAAGCGCGAATAATTATTCCATTTTTTTTTTAAATAAATTTAATAAACTAAATAATTCAATGATAAATATTTGGATTTTTAAATATATACATATTATGTGACGGTATTATATATATACCTTACACTTATCAACATTTTTAACTTATATAACTTTTATGTATAATTATTATTATTATTAATTATTAGTTTTCAAAAAAACTATAGGTACATTAAATGAGCTTTCCTATAAACTTACCAATATATCTATATTTAATTTGGAAGTCAATTTAATTTTTATATAATAATGCATTTAATTTATCTATTTAAGTTAAATGCGAGCAAAAAACTGAAAATTTATACAGGTTAACTAATGTTTTTATTCTAAATAGAAATATGGTAAATACGTAAAAAAAAAATGATAATTTTATTTTTAAAAGTTATATTGGTTATAAAATAAATTGTGATTACCATTTTTTGAATACACATATAAATATATATGAATGAAATGAAAACAATTCTAATTGACCTTAATCGATTCAAAATTGAAAACAATGAAAAAACAAAATAAATTATTTATTACAGATTTTGTTTTTATATAAATTCTAAAATATATATTTACTAAAGACAAATCCTCCCATATATAGGTAAAAAATAATCTTTTTAGGCTATCGCAAAAAAAGAAACTGAAAGAAAATCTAAAAACTATTTTAAGGGCATTAATAAAAATTAAATAAAATAATTTTTGTTATTTTTCTTTATGAGATAAATAAATCAGGTTATTTTATTATTAATACTAAATAAAACAATAATACCTTATTGCTTCACTTCAATTGGATTTGGATATTTTATGTACATTTACATGAAGGCTTCTTTTAAACTTCATCAGTAGTCTTATATTTTATAGAGCCAAGTTATAACAATCACAAACTGTATATAAAATCAATGTTTAACAATTATGTGAAAATTGTATCTGAAAAAATGCATAAGTTTATGATTTGAGACAATTGTGCAAAGTATAGTATACGGTCTGTAATATTTTTAGTCCTGATGAAATTTAAAAGATAACCGAAACTTATATTTAATTAAATTAGAACACATTTTCATATTATATTATATATTATTTATAATTTCTTTCCGGCCAAAGTAATAACTCTAAGTCATAAGCTTACATCGTTGCATCGTAATTGAATGGGAATATAGGTCTTTTATGCTGCAAATTTGCGTGTAGGTTTGAATTTAATAAATTCTGGAAATTCGAAAATATAATGTCAAGAAACTATTTTATAAATAATATTAAACTCAATGAATCTAAGCTAACGTTGAAATATTAAGTTTTACCTTAATAGAATTTTAATAGTCTTTAATGAAAAACAAAAAAAAAAAAAAGATTATGTACAAAAAATAGGATAGAAAAATATAAGTTAACATAAATTTAGTTAATAAAAAATAAATCATAATAATAAAGCTTAAAATAATGATGTTAAATCTTATATTTCGTTACATACATTCAATTAACTTAAAATTAGGTTACATAAAAAAAATTTGATTTAATATTAAATTAATGTTACTTTTAATAACTAATCATAATATTTTAAATGATAATAAAACTGATAATTTCTTTTAAGACAGTACAGTAGTATAAGATAGAGCGCATTTGATTACTGCCGGACAAAATTGTATCATATTCAATCCATCATTGATCCTCGGATTCCAATGGAAGGTAAGCTTATGTCTAAACATCATTCCATAACATTTTTTTTCGGGAGGTAGACAAATTTTACTAAAAAAACTTATTTCAACTTTGTTAACAATTTCGGTCTGAAAACATCAGTTAACAAAAATTTGAACGTAATCAAAACAATTAATATTTTTTCCTTTTATCAACACAAAAAAAAAACTAATGAATAAAATAAAACTTATGCCTAATACCTAACCTAATAAAGTTATCTAATTCGAAATAAAATGTCTCGTTCTTGGATAATAGAATTTAAAATTAATTTAGAGTAAATTTTTTATTCCTAGTGAGAATATTATATTTATTGTATAAGCTAGTTGAGTCGAACTTATGTTAAGCAAGTAGTTCAAGTTGATATTTTTAACTGAAATTCTTCGTTTGTAATGATCAAATATTGGGATTATTTATATCTTTGTTTTGAATAGGCCCTAAACCTTAACTATCTAGGAACTCGAAAAATTCAGGGTGCACAATAAACAGTTCTTAACTTGTTTCGATATTTCCGTAATTGAAATAGAAATATTGGCATGGCATAGGTATATGTAAGAATTTGAGAGTATTGAGGAGAAATGGTTCTAATTTTATGTTTATAATGAACTTATCTATTATTTTCGCTACCAATATAAGTTAATTATTTTTTATAATTTAATTCAATTTTTATAACTTGAATAAGTGCATGGATCTTAACCATTCCAGACTCGGACTTTAACTAATAATTTTTCTGCGATGTTGAACCATATAGAGTGGCATATGTTAAAATAGGGGAACAATGAATTGATGACATTTAATTTTTAATTTAGGTTTAAGAATTTTAAAATTAAACAGGTTTTTGAAAGACATACTAAACTATTATACTGTATATACATCATCACAGTGGAGCCAAGCTTTTTTTATTTCAAGCAAATAAAGTTCTAAATCTAAAATATAAATATAATAAAGTATCCGAGTCAAACTGAAAATAATTATCTTTATGATTTCAAATAATCTTCAAACGAACAAATTACACAATAAAATAATAATAAATTTTTATTATTTATTTAATTTATCTTTTTTTTTTCAGATAAACGATTATCACATTATCCACTAATGGGTGGAAATCCTTTACAAATTTCAATATTAGTATTGTTTTACATAGTTTTTTGTAAAATAATAGGTCCAAAAATTATGAAAAAACGAAATCCAATCGATCTTAAGAAAACAATGCAAATCTATAATTTTGTTCAAGTCATCTTGAATACTTGGCTTTTTGTAGAAGTACACAGAAAATTTTTATTCGCTTTACATATTTGTTTTTTAACTTTATTTTGAATGGTACCAAATGATATTCGAATCATTTGGATAAACAATCTTTAATGACAAATTCGAGTATATTATAAAATTTATTCTTAAACAAGGACCGATAATCTGAAACTATATTAAAATTCAATATTAATTGTATGAGGGAAGAAATGTTCAATGTAAATAGATTCTAGCTTGGTCGAAAAAATTTTAAGTAATTGTATTAAATATTTCAAAATAAATTTAGAAAATGATTGAAACCTGCACATATTCAAAACTAAAACAAAATTATTTTTAGCAAGCGGTGTTCATTATGAATAACAACTTTTATAGCTTTGTTTGCGCTACAACTGATTTCAGTGAAACTCCACACGGTTATAAAGAAATCAAGTTAACTTATGCTTATTTTATATTAAAAGTATGTGACCTATGTGATACAATTTTTATGATTCTAAGGAAAAAAGCAAATCAAACGACATTCCTACATTTGTTCCATCATTCCAGTATAGTATTGTTATCACAATTTTCCGCACAATATATTCCAGGTTTGTAAGTTAATTTTTCAAACGCAGCAACGTTGAGTTCCGTGATCAAATAACTGTTATATTATCAATAAAGTGAAAAGATCAACAAACAATGAGAAAAATCGGGTCATGGATGTAGAGTGATGAATAATGGCATGACGTTATTAAACTTTCAAACATTATAAATAATCAAAAAACTAATTTACTGTATATTGTAGGAGGCTCATTTTCAACTATTGTCGTACTGAACTCATTTGTTCATATTATCATGTATTCATATTATTTTATTACCATTACATTATCTCAAACAAAGAGCTCCATTTGGTGGAAAAAATATATAACCCAATTGCAAATTATTCAGTGTTCCTACTTTGTTATTCATTTAATGTGTCAGTTATTGAATTTACAATGCGAGACATCAAAAATTTGGAATACGATATTACTTCTTGAAAGCGTTATTCTTTTAGGATTATTTATTAATTTCTATTTTCGATCATATTATGTTGAAAATCTAAGGAAAAATATTTAAAAAATATGCAATTTGTTTTCTATCTACAACAATAATTTTGTATGTATGTATTTCATTTCTAACAAAATATGTATATAAAATATAAATTTCTTTTGGTAAACATTTTTTTCTTTACACATTATTTTTCCGAAAATTCGTAAGGTTCTTGATTTTATATTAAAAGATTTTTTGTGGCATCCCAAGTCGCGTAGTGAGGGGGGGCAAGGGGGCATCATGCCCTGGGCGCTGATCAAAAAGGCTCCAAATTGTTCGCAAAACAAAAAATTGCTGGATATGGATAGTTTTAATTTTTATTATAATTGATTTCTGGAAAATATATGTTAATTTGAAAATAAAAAGAAAAAAAAAGGAATACTAATAGTCTGAATCAAACTGTAATAATATGTTCATAATAGAAATGGCACGTCTTCGAATTTGTTTTTCTTTAAATTTTAGGAATTTATTGTTGTGTTAGGGAAATGTCAGGGAAATTTTAAGTGTAGAAAGAGAAAAATTTGAAATCATCAACTTTGATGATATTATTGATAAATTTGCTTCACCAAAAGCAAGGAAAATTTATACATAGTAATTAGTATTATAATCATATTATGTTTAAATACATGTATCTCCATAGAAATAATAAATATTTAATTTTTTATTGTTTTAAAACTGCGTGTTTTTAAAATATTTCTTTATTAAATATATAAAATAAATAATAGGTATCTTATGAACAAATTCTAGATGAACATATACATTTCAAAATTTAGTCTTGTTTTCTCAACTACATTTTTTGTCTCAAATTTAAAGCCTAGCTTGAGCCTATGACTTTATTTATTTTACTTTATTTATTTATTAATTTACGAGTATATTTTACATATAATAATACATGGTTTTTAAAAGGGGGTTTTTAAAAAAGTTTTGTGCCCCGGACGCGAGTTAAGCTCTCTACGCCACTGGACAACCCAATATCAATTACATAAGTCACTTCCATCCAGCAACTTACTTTTTTTAGTGCGTTGATTAAAAATTATATTCGATAATAAAACAATCAAGATTTAAAAAATGAAGATAAGTCTTTCAACATTGATTTAGTTAAAACTGAAAACGTAATAACAATAAGCCCTAACGCTGGATGCTATATTAAAGTTTTAATAAGCTGAAAATATAGCATATTCAACGTTCGTTCAAAACTGAAAATTTTGGTTTGAAATAAAAATTATTTATAAATGGACCTTATGAATAAAAATATTAATTTTTGATAATTAAACTCAATGGGAGTAATAATCATTATCGGATAAAAGATGAATTATATTTTTTTTTTACAAATTATGCTCCATAGGAATTGAAAATAGTACTCCAAGTTATGATTGTCAATAATAGAAATTAATAATTCAAAATTCTACGTGAAAATAAAATTAGATAAATATTCCGATATATTTTTTATAAATTTTTTTTCAAATGAATTCCGAAACCTGGGATGATGCGAATCCAAATTTCCGCAAAACCGTGAAAATTCTATTTTTGGAAATGCTACAGGAGCTTGTATCTGAAGCTGCAAGTGATTTAAGAGCATCATCGGAGACTTATAATGATAACCGAAGAAACCGGTTTTACAAAACGAAATTATGCAGGTTTTATAGCACCGACAGAGGTTGTTTTCATGGCAATAATTGCAATTTTGCTCACGGAGAACATGAATTAAGGGCAATAAAACCTGATTTTATGAGTAATCGTTTTCATCCCTACGCTCGTTTTGGTGGTGGCGATGGTGGTAATAGTAATGAAGTCATTACCCGAGTGTTAACACGCATGAAAAACGAGAATCAAATTTTGGGGAACACGCTACCTGCACAACATTCCGATGTAAATCAATCTTCAAAGCCGCAATCAAATAGACATCAATAGTTATGCTCTTTTGAATTTTAAAAATTCAAAAATAAATTCAATAAAATAAAAACAAAAAAAAAATTCTATGAGTAATCATTTTCATCTCTACACTCGTTTTGGTGGTAATGATGGTGGTAAAGAAGTCATCAGCCGATATTTATCACGCATCAAAACCGAAAATCAAATTGTAGAGGACGCATTATCTGCATTATTCCTTGTGTGTAGTATTGTAATCGTTGTTTGACTCTACATTTAAAGACGTTTTCCTTAAAACTTATTTCTCATTTATTAAGTTCTTTGCTGAGAAATTTTACCGAAATTAAGATACGGTTTTTAGCCCGTTTTGCATCAAAATTGAAAGACTGGACTGTATGTTTTCAACTTCTGACAGTCTGGCGCGCTTTAAATTACTAAACTATTCGACCTATTTCTAACGTATTGATGTCAAATTTAAAAAATTATAAAAAAGATCAAGCTTTTTTATCACTCAAAGAACTCCAAAACATTATCAAGTTTTTTTATTCAATTCAATACATTTAATGAGCGACTATATCGTCTAGCTTTGTCAAAATTTATGTCATATATGCATAAACAATACTCAAAAATGTTATCGAAAAATATCTAAGAGATAAAACAATTTAATTAAGATAAAAACAAATTATAAATTTGTAAAATAAAAAAAATAATTTTTCTTTATTGTCTACATTTCTATTATAAAAAAACACTTAACTTTTTTTAAAACATTATAATATTTACAATTTTAAATTCTAACGTTAATTACATTTATAGATGTTTTTTACAACGAAACAAAAAAGATTAATTTTTTTTTAACATTTGAATTATGAAAAAAATTGCAGTATTTATGATATAACAGTGATAGCTATTTAACATTCAAAAATTGATAGATTATTAAACCAAGAAAAAGTAACATAACTTTGAAGTTAAAATTTAAATTAAAAAGATGAAAACTAACTTTTTATAAAAAGGTTTTTTTTGTTGGTTGACAAAAAACGATAAAAAATAGAAGTTAAGTAAAATAATGAAAATATAAAGCAACTGCAAAGCAGAGGCTTAAGATAATATGCAGAATAAAAATTGTGAATGCATAGTAAAGAATATAAATTTATTTATATTTAAGTATATAAAACTGTCACAATTATTTTTACAACAAAACTACCACATAACATTTGATGCCTGATAAAAGTCCGGTAAAAAAAAAAAAAATTGTGATTAGTTTTCTTTCTCGATAGAAAATTATGTAATTTAAAGTTCTCAACCATCATAGTAAAATATATTTATTGATAATAAAACTAAACAAACGAGCACAATATTCGGTTGAAATATAAAAATTTTACAGAGTTTTCTCAAATTTTTTGTGACGAAGTAAATTGCACTTAATGTGCAAAAAATTGAAAACAATACTATTTTTAACAGAATAAACTTAACTAAACTTAATGAATATCGTATAACTATATGTAAATGTTAATAATTAAAAAATATATATCGTAATATTGCAAAAACTTTTAAAAAATATTGATATTATTATATTTTTTTAACAATTAAAAAATAATACTCTTTTAATTAATAATTATGTAAATTTTAATTAGATTGACAACATAAAAAAATATAAAACGACGTTGTAAAGATATAAAAAAATATGTATTTAGTAAAATTTACAAAATTTTATCGACATGATATAACTTACCGAAATTTTTTTTTTATTTTTAATAATTAACATTTTTTTAGCGTCAGGGGGCTTATACTAAACTCAAATTTTAGGATAAGAAAATTTTATTCCTTAAAATGACATAAATAAGTAGAAACAATCAACCCTGATACCTCAATAATATTTAATTATGTTGCAGTTTTAATTTTGTAACAAATTTGGATTACAAACTTATGTCATTTTTCTGAGTAGGTACATATTATAAAACTCGTCTTGATATTTAAGTGAAAATTATTTTTAATTTTTTCGCCTGAATTATATATATATATTATATCCTCATAATTTTTTTTTGTTTCTGCTAATTCATTGACATAGATAAAAATATGACACAAAAAATGTAGAATATGACTAAACTTATCTAAATTTATCGTCAAATATCTATTTTAATAATTACCGTACTACTATTCTAGAAAAAAAAAATTATCAACAAGTATTTTTATACGATGATTCTATATGATTCATTAATAATTCCTGTAAACTAACATGTAATGCTCTTTGTTCATTTATCTGACTTTTCATTTGTGCCATATCCTTTTGAATTTCCTTAATTGCGGTCCATAATTGTCTTAATGTAGGTGTCATATCTTCATTCTCCAAACCTATGCAAAATTTTATGTTTTCATATATTTTTTAAAATACTATTAAATATTAAAATAATGATAATGCAAAAAAAAAAAATTAAAATATTGATAATACAAAAAATTTACTATAGCTTGACAAATGTACACAAAGCGCAAATTAAAAAATTTCTCACAAAAAATATCTAAGCATTTTTCTCTTTGTCATTCTTAAATGAAAGATTTTATATATCATATGTCTTCTAAATACTGAGTAAATACTTATTTAAAAAAAAACAACTATCTAAATCTTATTCACAAAAATTCGCTTAAATTAGATCTCAAGCACAGATTAAAAAAATGCTATTTTTTCCTTTTTTTTTTGTTATTTTTATTTTATTTTAGAAAAAAAAAATACTTGTTTACATACATACTTTTTTTTTTAACTATTAAAGAAATTGAGGAAGAAAATAAATTTTTTATCAAACAGGTGTACGTAAAATTTTCATCAAATTATTTTAAATTTCATTAAATTTATATACAGAGTCTCAGTGCCCTACTCAACTTTGATCCAAGTTGACTTTGACAACCTGTTTACATGATCAAAAAGAGCGTCCAACTCGATTTGGAGAAAATATATTTGGATCGTGAAATAAAATATTTATATTATAATATATTTTATATATTATAATATATTTTATATATTATAATATATTTTATTAATGTTTATACATTAATTCACGGGATTTTATTTTTTAAAGAGCATTTATGTTTAAATAATCTGTGAGAAATTTTTGAAAAACTAAACACATTTTACTGTAATAATGCTTTAGCTATTTTATTATATTTTATTTGTTTATTTAAATTAAACCATTAACTATTGAGCATGCATAATATTTACATTTTTTACAGAATGAAAAATAAAAACATTTTCTTTTACTAGTTTTAATATTTTTTGTTTATTATTACGAGATAAATAATTTATAAATTCCACAGTTTCGTCCGATTTTTTGTTTTTTCTTTTTTTTTTTTAAATATAAATGTTAATTCTATTTAGTACAAAAATCTACAATAATTACAAAAAATAATTCAAAATAAATACAAATTTTATGTATATACATAATAATTTTAAAATAACTTTTTTTTTTTAATTAAAATGTTGGCAAAATATGTTTTATATTGAATTTTGTCTTAAATTCTGATAAAGACTTCAAATTCAAATTTTTTTTTTACTTAGACGAATTATTATTATTTCATTTGCAAAAAGAAAAACGACAAAAAATACGTATTAGATTCAGAGAAGTCAGAGTTTCCAATTTTTGCGTTGTATAGTTTATAAGATTCACAATTAATAACTAAATAAATTTTATAACTTCCTCGTATCTAAATCATTATATAAACGATTTGTGCAAAATTTTAACTTTTCATCGCAAAATTATTAATATTTCAAATAAACCATACATAGTAAACTATTATTCGATTCTTGCAAATATCAAGTCATATTAAATATTCAAGATCAAATTTTATTTAAAAAAGTTTTTATCAAAAATAATGTTTTAAATTTTAAAAAAACTATTAAACCAAAGTAAAGTGTTTCGATATATAAATACAATTGTATACAATAAATACATATATTTAAATTTAACACATAAAGATTTTTTCTAAACGATAAGAAACAAAGTTTTGAAAAATTAATTTAAAAGAAAAAATCCATAGCAAAAAGCAACTATTGATTACAATTTTGATTTTAGATCTACGAGATTAAGTTTATGAAATTTGATTTTTTTCGTGATTTATTAAAAAAAAAATTATATGGCAGGTTTATACATGGCTATACTCAGGGTAGCATTTAAATGGCTCGGTTGAGTTTGTAAAATTTGTGCAGACAATATAAATATGTGGTATCGAAGGAAAAATACAAACAAAATTAATAAATTGATAAATTTGTTATTCAGCAACAGAAGAAAAATTCTTGAGGTTAATATTTTTTCCTTTCAAGTAATTTTGCCTTCGCAACCAAAAATATTGAAGTTTATGTGGTATAAATCGAAATGTATTTTGATTAAAATTTTGTACAAAAAAAGAATATTAAATAGGATTATATAATATATAATTTTTTTATTGTTATCTTTTTTTATTATTACAATTTTATTAGTAAAAAAGATCACAGGAATAAGAACTACCGTTAAATATAATGTATATATTATTCTAAAAAATTCTAACATTCAAAAGACAGTACTTATTTTATCATTATTTGAATTTTCTTTTTAAAAAATTAATCAGCTAAAAAATAACGCTGAATAAAAAAATTTTCTTTTTAATTTTTTTTTTTCGAACTTATAATTTAATTTCAGCATATTTTTTTTGTCAGCTAAAAAGCTGATTGCACAATTTTGTAAAACGATTATAAAAAATTTTAAAACTAGTTTCTTTATTACTGACATAAATATATAAAAAAAACACAATTTATTTTTAAAAATATGATTTATGAATATTATATAAACTTATTTTCATTATTATTTGAATTATTGTTAGTATTTTGATATTCAGCTAAGCTGAATAAATTTTGAATACTTACACTTTTATTTAATATTTATGTTTTATATACATTTTTTTGATTGATTTTAGATTTCAGCTGAGCTGAATTAAAAATGTTTTTTATTAACATGATAAACAAGAAAAAGTTTTAAGCCTTTGACAATACAAAAGTTAATGGATATATTTACAGATTAGATAATTTCAGTTATTTAATAATAAACATTAACATTTTTCTTCTTAAATTTTATTTGTTCTAATGATTCGATAACGAAACTAGGATCGCATGTTCCTGAATAAATTATGTTTATATATGTACTTATAATCACATAGTTTCTATGAATTTCAACAATCAAAATACAATTAATATTTAATTGTGGAAAAATCTGTGACAATTCGATTTATAGAAAACTTTTAAAATCGATTATTGGAGCATTCTCATTTGTTCTAAATTTTTCGAAGAACAAATAAATTAAATCAATTTTCGATACTCTTCTTAATGTTAATGTTTAGGCCTTTATTCTCAATATCTGTAAATTAACTAATCTGAAATTTTTTGATGACTCTGTAAAACCAGAAATTATTATTTTTAATAATGATTATGAATTTTACGCCACTGCTTCATAACAAAATTACCACAACACCATGTTGCAGAATGACGCTGACTATCGCGATCAACACGCATTGTGGGCATACATTCATCTTCACCAGCTGTTAAATGTGGCGTACTTCGTCGCAATGGGGATGTTGTACTAGATACAGTATTTTGTTTCACAACAGGAGGATGATAACCTCGTGACGATTCAAATGATCTATTTAATCTACGATCGTATAAGCCTCGGGGCGGTAAGCCATCGATACCATCAATTACGCGACCATACGCAACAGTATCCAAGCGACTTCGGCGTTCTTCATCAGCAGAATTATTTCTGGTAATTTGAGGTGGTGGTGTTCTTTCATGTTTTTGATAAGTTGTTTTTACAATTTTGTTTGCCTTATTTTTTCTAGGCAATAACGGTGTCATAAAAACATTATCATATCCAGAACCTGTTTTAAAACGCAAATTTTTGCGATTCGACCTTTCTTCAGATGAAGATCTTTGACTTTCACTTTGTTGTACTCCAGCAGCACTGACAGAACCCAATGAATAACGATATGCGGTATTCAGTGATGATACTGAGGCTGAATACATATTAAAATTATTTGGACTTGCTTCACGCCAAATATAAGAAGAATTTAAACTATTTGATGAATTTTGTTGATTTATATTAGAGCCTCCGCCCACACAACTAATTACCCCATTAGGTGATGTATTTTGAATATTTGTGCCGCATAAAAATGGTAATTGAGGATTTGATGTTGAAAAAGGTTTGCTTGTTTTTAATTTCCCACCACGAATGGGTAAACATGGTGTCCAAGGTTGAAGTGCTATGATTGATTCCAATATTAAGTGCAATTCCAAAAGACAATAAATGCAGCAGTGTAATTTAATTTTGTGGATAATAATGAATTACAAACTTTTAAATTATTATTTAAGTCAAAAAAATATGGATTTTTATAAAAAAAAAAAACAGTGGTTTAAAAAAACCGCTTTATAATAATTAAAAATATTATTTAAAAAAAATCCAAAAATAAGCATTTTTAATAATCATAAAACCATTAATATATGAGATGAATGAATAATTTTAAGTTGAATATAGAAGTAAGTTGATTATAGGAATAAGTATAATGTGTATGATGTCAAGAAAGCTTAAACTTTTTGTGAGTAATTTGATGTGTACTTTTCTCTTAACTTAACTTGTTTTTGACCTGCAGAATGATATCATATAATATTTTAGAATCTATTTTCATAACAGATACTGGTTTGATTAATCTATTTGACTAACGTGAATTTTACTGAAATATTTCAGTTTGAATTAAATTAAAATTTAAAATATTCAAGAAAAAACATTTTAAAAGTTACTATTTTATAAAAAAAAATATTGAACATTAAATATTTTAAAACGTTTTTATTAGTTCACTTTGTTGTCCGGTACAAATTTTGTAATCAATTTTTCAGGCACTTCTAGATGGGATAGAGGCTTGAAAATTGGAGCATAGGTCAGAAATGGATGACAATGCAACATAATGTAAAAATTTTTGTGGTTCCACGGTTCCATCCATGGTTCCACTGATTCCGAAATCACGCCACTGTACCGATTTGGCTGAAATTAAGTAGCATTGGGATCCGAGATGGTTATAGAATATTAGAACTTTTGATCCGAGGCCCCGATGAGGGGCTACCTTAGAAGCCAGTTTTGGAATTTACGTATATTCCGATAAAATGTTATAGTGTTGGATCGAAATACCTGGATTAAAGACTGGATATCGCAGGGCCCCCATCTGAGGTCCCAGGACTCCGGGGAGGGGGCTAAAAAGCTAATTTAGAAATTTAGGATTTCATAGCTTTAGCATACGTAAAATAGATATAAAAATTTAATGTTTTTATTTATGGCTTAATTCGATTCAAATAAGATTAAAAAAGAAAAAATAAATAAAAAATTTTTTAAAAAAAACCGATTTCCCTGAAAATTAATTCTCACGAAAAACGTGGGGCGCCTAAAATTGAACATTTTTATCAATATCGTTTATCACACGCGCCCCACGTTTTTCGTGAGAATTAATTTTCAGGGAAATCGGTATGAGGTTATCAATTATTATCTGATTCAATTTTTTACTTTTTAGTTATTTTATTCCGTTATAAAAACGTTGTTTTTAAAAAAAAATTTTTATTTTTTTTTTTAAATTTATACCCACATAAAAAAATATATATGTAGTTTATTTTTCTTTTAATAATAATGTTGAATGAATGATTTAGAAATAAAAGTAATGGCTTCAGTGATAAGGAAAATTTAAGTTATAAAATTTATTTCAAAACATGAACTATAACTTAAAAATATTTGAAGACATTTGAAGAAGTCAATTATTTACTATATCCTGATTTTTTTATTTTCTTTTGGAAATAATAAAAACTAGGTTAAGGAAACGTATATGAAGGTTCAAGTTAAGAATTTAATTTATTAGTTTGTTCCTTCATGCGTCTAAAACTTTTCGATTTCCAGTTTATCAAGATCTTTATTTATAATTATTTTCAAAAAACTAATATTAGATCAGTAAATTTTGATGGACATATCTTTAAAAACCGTAATGATTAAAAATGTTTCCAAATTTGAGTATTATATGTTCTTCAATATTAAAGTGTAATTTTTTTTTGTAATTTTAAAAACTAAAAAGTATTAATCATTTTTTAATTTTATACATAAATATATATATGTAAGTAGTATACATATAAATATTTTTTTTTTAAATTTTATTCCAAATTAACATTGATTTTTTTTTTTTTTTATAATTAAATTTTTATTTATGAATTATTTGATTAATTTACAAATGTAACCAATTCTATCAAATGTTGATTAAATTAATTTAGTGTCAAAAAAAAAAGTTTATTTTCTAAATTGAAAAATGATTGATGACACATTAGGCGCAATATTATTTAAGAAACTTTTAAAATACATAAATATTTAATAAAATAAAATTATAAACAAAAATGTGTATTAAGTACAGAGGATTCGATTAGAAAGCTTAAAATTAAATAAAATAAAACACAATACCTTAATTCTACAATAAATAATTAATCTTTCTATGCAAAATGTTAAATTTGACTTTTGCTTTAATTTTATGTTTTTATGATTTAATTGTTATTTAGTTGGGTTGAAGTTAATATAAAATTTTAGAAATTTGCATACAATTTTTTTTAATTTTAGCTCTTGTCGAATATAATTCAAAAAATTAAAACGTTTTAAGAACTGCCTTTCATTTTGAGTAATATAAATTAAATTATAATATTAATTATTTAAATATTTCAATGTAAAAACGAAAAAAAAATAAAAATTATCAGTTTCATATTAAAGCAAAAGTCAAACAATCATTTATATTTTATCAAAATGTGTGCAAAAAAACATAATTAATGGTTTAAAATAGTCGAAAATATATAAATTAAATAATTAAAAACAAATTCATATTAATTTAATGTTGTTAAAATAGTAAGAAAATTGACAAATAAATTAACTATATAATGTACCTATCTTTAATTATAAAATATAAAATGTTTTATTTCTCACCTGAATGAATAGTGTTCCTTGCATTATTTTGATATGCAGCGCAATATGCTTCAATCACTCGTAAAACTAATGCATCTTCCTCAAATGTTGGTTGTATTTTACGACTATTACAATAACTTGATAATGCATTCGAAGAACCACCACCACTTCCAGATTGATTTAATAAATTTGGACGTAAGGGAGGTGCTGGATGCAAATTAGTAATATTCCAATTAGCTAAAATGAAAATTTGTAATAAAAAAAAATAATAATATTTGGTATAATATTTGGCTAACTTTATTTCTAAGAGTCAAAATTAAAATATTAAAAATGTAAAAATTAGGTTTAATAAAAAATTCGATTTCCAAAAAAATATAAATACCTTTTATGCTTCCTATCCTTCCGCTTTGCCCCTGATTTATTACCCCCATCTTTGAAATATTGTTCGATATCTGGACTAAATTTGATTTGTTGTGGCTTTGACCGATTACTGCTGCCACTGGATGATTTTGTTGTTGTTGTGGATGTTGATGATGTTGTAGATGTTGTTGATTGTTGTTGGTGTAATATTGATTGTAACTGAGATGGTGATTGAACGATAGACTCCGTTTGTGTTGTGACTGTTGATTTATTGGTGGGGTGTTTCGGGCGTGATGACTGATTCCTAGGTTTGGTGGAGGTGACATCTGCAAAATTTAAAATTAATAAAATTAGCATCAGCAAGAAGAAAAAACTTTTTATTTTATTAAAATCGAAAAAAAAAATTGCACAATATTTTTTTCTGCAATCTTTTACTTCAAACTAGCAAACATTTTTTTTTTAGATTCGATTAAGCTTTAGCTTGTTTTTTTTGATAAAAAAAAACCATGATATGACGTATGAGAGAATTAAACTGTTACTTAAATATTAAATTATAATTAAAAAAAAAAAAAAAAAACACAAAACACTAAAAAATTAATCTACATTTATACTTGATACATTAGCCGTTCAAATTACTATATATTAAATCGAAATATCTTTATTTTTATTAAAATATGTATAATGTGAAAAAAAATAGATTTCCAAATAAGTTGAATATTAAATTTGAAATAAGATTTTTCCGAAAATTTTTAAAATACTTACAAAAAAAAAGAAAATTTGTTTTTCATTAGTATTTTCTTATATACTGCTGATATTTTCGAATAAAAATGTATACAAATATCTTCGAAAACCGAAGAAAACATTACATATATTGAATAAATTTGGATTAAAATAAAATTTATCACATCAGAGAATACATCCAATTCAAATACATATACCTACATAGTACCTACATATAATTTAATAATAATTTTAAAATATTTTTCATTAAAAGTAACAGTTTAACTATTACAATGTAAATTAGTAAAATGTATATTTATTTTTTTCTTTTATTTCACTTCTAGTTAATTTTAAAACAAAAGCTAATTGCTTATTTTAGGCTTCGACATATTAATTAAAAAAAAAAAAAGGAGCATGAAGGGCTCAGGCAATGCGATGAGTGATGATACATAATTATTGT
This sequence comes from Hybos culiciformis, assembly GCA_964007475.1. Taxonomy (NCBI): domain Eukaryota; kingdom Metazoa; phylum Arthropoda; class Insecta; order Diptera; family Hybotidae; genus Hybos; species Hybos culiciformis. Next base: position 142,782,309 of record OZ023273.1, on the reverse strand, counting down.
TAATTTTTTTTTCCATAACTTTTTCACATAAGTATTAACTATTGAATTTTTTTTTATTTTCCTTACAAGAAAAAAAAAAAAACTGATTGAATGAAAAAGCATAAAATTTACATTATGTAAAAATGCAAAACTTGAAAAAAAAAAAAAAAAATAGATAATAATAAATTAATTCTAATTTTTAAGAGATAATTTAATTTTATATACAGTTTTGTAGTTTTATTTTGTCGTTCAAACAAAGGAAAAAAAAAACCTTAACAGAATAATTTGAATTTTTAAAGAAAACATTTTGTGGAGGCAATTTTCAAACTTCATATTAACTCCAGCAATGAAATGGAAAAAAATTCATTAATTTGTTTGAACAGAATACGGAGAGAATTTTAAATTTATATGTAAATAAATTTTGCTTAACAATATATCGTTGCTTTACATGTAGAACTCACTAAGTACATTTTTTTAAAGTTTTTTTATGCTAAGCAAATTTATGCTGACAAAACTTTATAACTCACAACTTGATATTGTGCAAGTTATAAGGCTCAGTTTAATTTCCCTAAGTCAATTTTGAACAGTATTATAATATAAATATAATATAATTGTAATATTATAAATATAAACACAATATAAATAATTTTAGCAATCCTTTTCTAAACTAAACTTTAAGGCCTAAAGAACAATATTTTGATATAACATCGATATTAAATCAAACTTCTTAAATATTGATTTAAAAAAACTATATTTTTGGCTTAGTGAATTCTTCTAATAACCAACGAAATTTTTGTTTGATCTTCATTGAAGTTAATATAAGAATATTTTTTGTATAAAACTTCAACTGAAAATTATAATTCAAGTTCATACTAAGAAATGCAACAAAAGAAAAAGATTCAAACCATTTCCTTGACGTCAAATACACTTACGTATTGTTTTCCATAAAATATTGAGTGTAATGATTTCTAAAAATATTGATTATAATGGTAAAAAAAATTTAAGAAATAAAAGGAATATAAATAAGTTACAATTTAAGATGCGCGAAAAATAGTTTCTCAGCTACACATTTTATTAAAACTTGAATAATTATCTCTTAAAAAAAAAACACAGTAAGTTAAAACGTGCACTCTCGCTTGCCTGAACCAGATGCACTGCCAATAGGGTTATTGATGCCACATTTTTTATCAATTAAATTATCCCTTTTTGAATAATATTTGTAGTTTTCTTCTGATAATTTTTCCGTTTGTGTCGAAGAATCATTATTTCCTGATAAGCTACAGTCCGGTGGTTTTGATGCATTATTTTCTTTCGATTGTACGATTCCATGTACAACTGAGGATGGTAATTTAGTTTTTTTCCACCAGTGTGCATATAAGCCAGTTTTAAACATTCCAACATTTTCGTTTACACTGCCTTCACAATTCAAATCCCTGTTATCACTATTATTCGATTTAGATTTTGGAAGACTAACTAAAATACTCTTAGTATTTATTTGCAAATTATTAGAAGTATTTCCATCATTATTTGAAAGTTTCATATTGCCATGTTCATCTGATCCTCCTTCAACAGTGGCAGCATCGTCTTGACTAGAAGATAAAAACTTATTTCTAAACATACCACAAACATCAAATCTAGCTAGACCCGAATTAGAATAGTCGTGAGGAAGTGATTCATCACAATAAGTGCCCTCATTAATTGCATTATCCGGAGAAGTAATTGTGCAACTACCTGCCATACCGGAATCACTGGAACGTGGACTGGGACATTGAGAGCTTTCACAGCATTTACATTTAGATGTGTCAGGAAGCTTAGATGAATTCGTAGATGCAGATGGAGGGTCATTTACTTTAGGTGTTCTCATATCTAAATAATGATAACTTATGCAACGCTTTAGATTATTGGAATTGTTATTACGATTTTTTGCATCATCATCATTATTGTTATTATTTTCGGCTTCATTTTCAGCTGTATTATCTTTCGATGTATCCCCACCACAGCTCTTGGCCAAATTATCCATTGGAGGAAAATCGTTGGCCATTACTCTTAACTGGTCGTCAACTACCTGATATTTCATTAATTCTTCCATTTTATCAGGTAATGAGAACTTTCTTTCTGGACTAGGCGGTTTTACATTTTGATGTGATTTTTTATTTATTTTACCAGTTGAACAAATTTTATCATGATAATTGCTTCGATTTATTAATCGTGTGCCTGATCCTCGTTTTTTATCCGAGTTTATTGAATGTTTTTTAAAAGGTGAAGCTTCCCGGGATAAACTAAAACGTTTTAAGTCAAATTCTTCAGGAAGAGCTAAAAGTTCTGTGTCTTTATTAAGATTTTCAATACTGTCATCTGTGGGAAAATTATATAACAATTCTGCTGTCATTTGATCAGGAGCCGGTATTATAGCTGGTAAATCAATCGAACTAGAATGAGTTGCTATCGAATCGTCATTATCATCTTCGTCGTCGTCATCATAATCATCACTATCATCATCGTTACTGTCGACAATGACGTCTTTATTTCTATCTGAAACACTACTTTGAAAGCTAAGCATCATTGGAGGTCTATCTTGATCTACAGACTGATTTTGCATATCATTTCTGTCTTTCCAGTTTGGTACATAAACTGCAGTCGAATCACTTGGATTAAATCGATTACCAACAAAATATGTAGGCATGCTGTGCCTTTCAGTTAAAGATAATTTAGAATCTTTTTTAGGAGGGTTCTTACCCAGATTCGTATTTATCGGGGTCTCATCACTCATATTTGTTATATCCTCGCAAGCAATTTTACCATCCAATGCACATTCAAATGTCGATAGTTGAGATGATGCTGAAACTTGAGGTTGAAGTTCACCTAAATTTAATCGGGCGGTTGATGTATGAACAACGCTTTGTTCTGAAGATTTTCGTTTCATAACTCGAACAGCTTTGGATGAAAATACAAGAGATTCTTTTTTTATTGCTTCTGATATTGCTGGAGACCTTGCTTGAAACGATTGCCGTGAAGGAATACGTGAATCAGACATGTTATCCGTAGGTTTTTGACATTCTGGGCATGTAATTTCTACTTTAGGATTTTCGGCTTCAAAATCTTCGCCTCTATCTATGAAAGTTTCATATTCAGTTAAATCGTCCACAGATTTTTGTTTATCAGTATAAAATTTAATGAAATCAAAAGGATTGCTAACGCATGAGCCATCATCAGTTTGGCAATCTTCTTCAGAATCACTGTCAAATTCAATTGATAATATTTTATTTCCAATATCTTCCGTAGTTTCTGTAGACTTCTTTCGTTGCAATCTAACTGTCGTTTTATGTTTACGCCGAATCACATTTTCTGCTTTGAAGTGTCTTATTAAACTAGAATACAATAAGGCTCTTACAATTTGCCTTTTTAATATACCACGTCTGTACAGATGACGAAAATGTGAATTTAAATTGGCGTATGGAGATGTTGATGGATAATTTTGTGGTGGTAATGTTATCCGATATTTTGGAGGTCCAAAATTAGTGTACGCATAAAATGAAGATCTCGCACAATAACCTCGAGCATCGAGAGGATACGGAGAGGGTAACTATACGTTGATAAAAATCGAATTTCAAACATGTTTCATTTCATAATTTACATAAGTTTTTTTAATTAGAAATGAATTATGAATTTCAGATTAGTACATAATTCAAAAAAAAAATAGTTTTATGAATATTTTTTATGTCGAATCCAAAATTTTCAATAGAATATTCAATATTTTAAGAAAACATATACAGATAAAAAAAAAAAACGAAATAAAAACATCATTAAATGTAAATTTTATAAAAAAAAATATAATTTGCAAATCTTAGTTCGGCTTACGTGAGAAGGATGAATGGTACCACTACTTATATTCCGCTTGATATTCATAGGCAATGACGTTGCATTCGGATTCGCTGATTTTAAAAGTTCGACCCATCTGTTCGCTTCATTTGGGCCTTGACAAACTGCTACAATTTCCTCAATTAAAGGACCACTAATTTTCAAAGCATTTTTTAATGTTTCTGTATCTTCTAAACGGTGAACTTCAATACCTGTTAATGGCAATTTGCCCTAAAAAAAAGATTAAAAAGGAGAAAGTTGGTGAAATGTTTCTAAAAATTCGTCTTTTTCTTCTTTAATAAGATAAAAATTCACCTCGTAAATAAATGCACTCATTCTTTGGCTAACACTTAATATTAATAAAGTCTGTGGAAATAATACAAAATATCTATCTCGATGATCTGGACCAACAGCAACACTTCCCATATGTATAATATCACCTAAACTACTCAGTTCTTGACCTTGCCAACCTCTAACTGGTCCAGTTAATACTTGAAGTTCAAGTTCTTTTTGACGCCTCGTCGCCGAACATGTCGCTGCAATATCTTTATAAACTGCCACACTTCTTTGCGTATCACCTCTGTCGGGGTGTGAGCTTTCCATATGACGTTCTAATTCTTGTAGCATAGCTGAATATTTATCCAGCCGCCGAAATGGTTTCGATAATCCTGTGGTTAAAACTAAAAGCCCAGGCGATGCAGCTCCTTGACGTTCCATGAATTTCTCTAATTCATCTCTAAAAATTAAATTAACCCATTTAAAATGACATAAGTATTTCCTTATAAGAAAATTAAATGTCATACTTATATTTATCTAAAATAACTATAGCTCTGGGATGTGCTGCACAATATGCTTGGTGGACGGTTTTCATGATTGGTGCTTTTGTTAAAAATAATTTACCAACACGATCTTTACATTCTTCTAAACTTCGAAATAAATCTTCATGAGTTTTTACGACCTCAATAAAATTGCACATTAATTGAGCGTATTCATCAGAATTTAAACTAAAATAAAAAGAAAACAAATTAAAATAAAATAAGTCGTTATTACTATCTATGAGCGTTATTTCTTTTACTTACATTTGACTTAATTGAAGAGGCTCTAAGAAATTTTCTAGAAGTCCTTGTATTTCTGCCACATGGGCTTTTTCACTTTCCAATAAATCCTTGAGCACTACCGAACGATATTCCTGAATTTCTTCGGGTGGTCTTATTGTTTCTGAAATTGGTAGTGATGCTTTATATTCTTTAACATAATTACTGGGAAACCAGCCAGTTGTATCATTTAATGTTCCTTCCCACCATCCACCTTCCTCTCGTTGTGTCACTGTTATAATATCACCTTTTTTAAAGCACAATTCATCGTTGTTACCTCCTCGAAATGAATATTCTGCTTGAACTATTAATGGCTGATCCATTTCTTAATTCTAATCTTAATTCTAAATTTGAATAATTATGGCTGTCTTTTAAAATAGTGAAAATCTGAAATAAATAAAAAGATTTTGAATAAATTTATATTTAAATAACTTAGTTTATTCTTAATTCAAATAACTATTATTTTGCTAAACAAATTTTACCAATTATATTCAACTATAGCTTATTTTTCCAATAGTTATTTTGACGTCGGATTGAAAATTTCACTTTTAAGTAATTAGGTAAGTATTTGCTGGATAAAAAAAAAAAAATCTAGTAGCTAAAACTGAATAGAATAGCTTGTTTTTCTCGAAGTTTTTTAAATAATATTTTACTAATAATTTCTATTCTATTCTTCGTTCGCCTAGTTGTAGAAGTTTTTAATTTATGAACAATATTCCGACTAAAAAAAAATACTGAATAAGTATTTATTTAATACCAGTCGATCCTGGCGCCAACGTAGTTACAGATTTGGCATAAATAATGTTTGAAAATGGTGCAAAAAATGTGGAAAAAGTTGTCCAGCGCCGAAAGTCTTCGATCAAATGTCGTGAAAAATATCCTAAAATTATCTACGGAGAATAACCTTTCCGGTTTCATTGATTCAGAAGTTTATAGATCACATACACAAACGGGGTTGTATTTTTAAATGTATGGATGGCCAAATTTTCAACCACTACGGACGACGTGATTTTTCATTTTTTGGCGACGGTTTACCATGTCATGTTACCACTAACCAAGGTCGACGTTCTGCCCACCCATGAAATAAATCAATTCAATTTCGATATTAAAAACAGAAATACATATATGTAAGTATATTGACACAAATAATCAGACTTAGTACAACAAATCATAATTTTGAAATTGAATCATGACCTCTAAATCTTTAAAAATCTTAAGTATGTATAAAAAAAAAAATTTTTTGTTTCGATTAAACATTTATTCACTTAACAATTAAATAAGTACTAACAAATTTTATTTTTTATGCTTTAATTACATCAAGATCAATATTATAACATTATCATAATATTATCGACATTTTTATAAATAATTTCATACAAACAAATGGTAAAAATTTAGAAAGGAAAACTCAGAGGAAAATTGAATAAAACAAACAAAAAAAAAACATTCGAAAAAGAAATTGTTATCATAAGAGATTTTTTTTTCTCTCAATTTAAATCGCTTAAATACCTATATAACATATGATGATGTAGTTTCGATGGATACATTTTGTCACAAAATATATTAATGTGTAGAAAAATTTTGTGATCTATAAAATTCGAAATTAAGAAAAACAAAAATTACACTTCGGAATGTTATTTATTGAAAAAATATTTTTATTATTAAAATAATAAAAATACTCTTAGCGCACAACTTATGAAGGTCGCTAAAAATAAAATTATAAAAGAAATAATATTTATACTACTAAGTATTATTATTTTTACATTATAAATAATATAATTTATTTTTATTTTTTTTTTTTTATTCAAAATTTATACACAAATTTTAAACTCAGAAGCCATAATGATGTGTCGGTGTTTTTAGATTTTTTTTTTTAAATTATATGTTTCATCATAATTTTTTTAATTTTTTACTTAAATATTATTAGTTTTCAATACACCTACATAAAAGATCTCCGAAAAAGGAAATAAACTGAACTAAATAGTTAAATAAATTTTTGTATAATTTCATCTGAAATGAACTTTTTTTTGTTTTTTTTTTTTGTTTTTGTTATTTTAGCCTTGCCACATTAGAACAAAATGTCAACAAACGAATACCAGAAACTTTAATAGTGCCAATCAAAGTTAAGTTAAGATTTTAGTTGAAAGAAAAATCAAAAATAAACTAAGCTAGAACTTAGTGAACTTTAACAGATCTAAAAATTATGTCATACGCGATTTTAACTTAATTTTCCAAAAATGTAGAATTTTTGTAGTTTAAAAAAGACAACAAAATTAATTATGTCAAAAATTATATGCAGAGATATTTATAGTTTCGTTCAATTTTAATTCCAAACAAAAATATTTTTCTTTTTATATTCAGTATTTCATAAAAAATGTTTTCTAGAAGTTGTATTTTAGCAGGAAATTAATAAGGTAATTAATTTTACAAAATTTATAATATATCCATCCCATTTATTTTTCCTACATCGAATATATTTATGCTTGTTTTCTTTTTGTAATATAATATTTTTTAAACGACAATCAAATTAATTGTTTTTACTCTACATAATTTTTATAATATACTTATGCTATAAATTGAGACATAGTAGATTACAACACATGTTAAGAAAATTTTTTAATTACAACGAGTTGTGTATACACAAAAACACATAGACACGAGTCAATAGTTATATCACGAGACCGTTAGGTCGAGTGATATAATATTGACAAGTGTCTATGTGTTTTTGTGTATATACACAACGAGTGTATAACAAATTTTATTAAAATGTTTTGTATACTGTTTTAATGTGCATGTGAGAGGTAGTTCCAATCAATACATTTGCAATGCAAAAAATAAACAAAAGTTCAAAATGAAGTAAGTAAATAAAATTTACTTAATACGGAAAATGTAAATAAAATATACTTAATTAAATAATTACATGTGTATTGACGCATGTAATATACCATTTACCAAGCTAAATTTACAATTGTAAATACAACTTACCGATCACATGCACATTAAAATATTTTTTCTGAATACCAAAAATAAATATTATAATGAAAAAAAAATGTAAATTGAAAAAAAAGTCTAAACTCGTTTCATCGCTTTCAGTTCCTAATCCGAATTTAATTACTATCGGGGGCTAAAATTTTTTTATATTCTAATACAAATTTTTATCGAAATCCTTTGGACTGTAATGTCGGTCCCTCCAATCGACATCTATATTCCAGTTACTAGTGTCTATCAAAATCCATTAGGAGCCTAACTGTATTTTAGATCCCTCTAATCGACAACTATAGCTACTCACTTAATAGATCAATATCCATTTAAATTAAAAAATGTATTTCTTTAATTCGAAATCTATTTAGTCCCTTGGAAGTTGGAAGGTAATTATAGAATCTCATTTATTTGCGCATTTTACGATATTCAAAATATCGTAATACTTATAATGAAAATCTGAAAACCAATTTTATAAATTCATTAAAATAAAAAATGTGATGTCATCAAATAATGGTTATTTTATTTTTCAAAATAAATACCTACTTACGATACAAAAGATTTTAAAATTTAGAAACTATATCGAACTCACCTACATGCTACAGAATAATGACCCTATTAATAATACAATCCCATCATAAAATAATGCTTCCCATAAATATCAAATAATATTAATGTCTCTCTTGATGTAGGAAAAGGTCTAGGCGAGATACACGCTTATTTTAGCTGAAAACTTGGCACACGGAAAAGATTTTCGAAAATTTTTTTTCAATTGATTTGAGGTTTAAAATAAAAAAAATATATAAGTATAGGTATATAATTTAATGAAATATTTATCGTAGACTCGATCATTGTGATTCAAAAAGGTTTAGTTTCAGGAATTTTACTTTCCCGCGCAGATAATTTTTTATTCAAAGAGCAACATGATTTTAAAGTTCGAGGATTTCGCATATATATTTTTATCAATTGAACTTATCTAAAAAAAAAAAAAGAAGCAAAATGTCATAAATTCTTACAAAAAAAAAAGTAAAAGCTTCATTCTTTAACTTTTAAGCTTTTTTGTCAAGCAATTTTTTATTTATTTATTTTTTTAAAACCTAAGTATTTCCGTAATTAAAAAAACTTTTGCACAAAATTTCAATGAATTTTTTTTTTAAATAAATCACACAAAATAAATTTTCAATTTGTTATTTTTAACAATTTTTTGCTTTTCTTAAATATTTTTCTTAGTTATAGTTTTTTTTTTTCTTATTACATTTTTCTTTTATTTTCATAGGTTTTCCCAATAATAACCACCAAAAAAAAAATATGTAATCTATATTTTATTTTTTAATTTATACACACAATATATTTTATGTGAAAGAAAATTTCACTTTGATTAATCAAGGACAAAATAAATAATTAAGTATTGCTTCTTACTTTAAATTTTTTTTTTTTTTTTTTTTTTTCAAATAATTTTCTTTACAACGTAAAAATTTTCATCCGTGCTACCATTTAATTAAATTTTTTCTAAGAGACTGGCACAAAAAATAAGAAAAAAAAAAAACAAAAAAAAAAGTTTCAAAAATTCGAAAAAAAAAAAATAAAAATACTATCTTAAAGAAAATGATCTGTTGATTATTCCTACAAAAAATTTTCTCGCGAAAATAATAAAGAAAATGAGCGAAGAACTCGAGAAGTTTGAAAAAAAAAAAAAAAAATTAAAATATGTATTCTATTTTCTTGTTTATTTTTCGACCAGGAGTTGACAAATTTAATTTTTTTTTTTTTTATTTAATTTAATTATAGATTCACACACTTATCGTCGTCGTTAGCATATGAGAAGAGCGAATTACAATATTTTTATAAAATCAATATAAAAATAAGTGTCCTCCAACTATCACAACTTTTGATACGTAAACAGTGGAATTCTTAATATTACCCGCTTCTGATGATAATTAGAAAATTGACTAAATAAAAAGCTCGTAAAAAGTTTGCGAAATTTTGACGAACATAAACAGTAATTTGTTGGCCATCATTTAGTTGTATTATCATTATCCTACGGGCGTGTTCAGTAGTGTGTTCCATTCCCACTTCGGACTGAAATTTGTATGAATTATTCAGTTTTCAACTTGATCTAAGTTTTTGTATGTTTAATACAGAATACAGCATTAATAAAATGAATTAATTTCAGAATTTCTAATGTCAAACAGTTTTCTTTAAAGTTAAAATTATTTTTGAAATAATTTTCTGGAACTATCATTTTTGAAAAAAAACTTGAACATAACTAAAGTATAAAGTTTAAATTAAATACGTTCTTATATCATTTAAACAATGGAAAATCTTAAAATGGGAAATGTTTTGTAAATTATTAAAAATTAGGTTGGTCAGGTTGCCTTACTCGAAGTACGATAATTTATTTAAAACAACAGAATAAACTCATTATAGGTATTTTCTAAACATTAGTCAGAATTTGCTTCAAATTGTTTCAGAGAATTCAGAAAAGAGAATTAATTTTAATTAAATTCAAAATTGATTATTTTGGCGCTTATATTTCTTTCAACGACATTTCTTCAAGGTAAACCTTATATAAAGTTCTGTTAATGAAGTGTTTGAAAAAGACAATTTCTATCAAAAATCAGAAAAAAAAATTAAATTTTAATAAAAATAAAATTTAATCTCAAATTAGATAAATAAGTTTGAAAGTAAGTTCATTGCGAATCCTAACAAAAATCTTATTTTAATCCCAATTTGATCGAACCAGAAATAGTACAAAAAAAAAATTAAAAATTAATTTAAAATTATGATACTTTATTAACTAAGCTCTTTGATTCTTTGCCAAGAATTTAAAAAAATTAAAGGTAATTGACTCAATTTTTTTTTTTTGTTTTAAACAATAATTTAAGCTAAAAAAAGCTAAAATGGAAAAATAAAATATTTTTGTTGCCTACTTTCCACTAAGTTGAAAAAACATTCTAATGATTAGGGTTGTGATTTTTAGGTAATTACCTTTTTTCAGTCGTGCGTAATAACAGATTTTTATTAAAATATCTCCACGGTTCGAAAAATTTGCTGTAATTTGAGCCCAATATGTTATCGACTTTTTCTACCTATTTCATGTTTTAGCGACTATTTCGACTTTTTTGACTTTTACTGACTTTTTTAAACATTTTTGACTTTTTTAGGAACTATTTTACCAATTTTGTTCTTACATTAAAGGCCGTCATAATGAAGAACATGGATTTTTCAATTTTGAAAAAAATTTCAAACATGATATCTGGCAGAAGAATGATATATGCGAGCAATATAAAGTTCAGGAAATAATTCCCTTTAAGTATGCCCCTATTACTTCGACAGAAGTTGAAAGATCATTTTCTATACATAAAAATCTTTTCAGATCTAACCGACAAAAATTTGAATTCGAAAATTTACGAAAGCATTTTGTAATTTATTGGAATAAATCAATCAATAATTAATAAACTCGTTTTTACATTTTTATTTCAAATTACATGTTCATTTTTTAAGTTTTTTGTGCAATGAAATTTATATTTTTTTTAACTTTTAAATGAAATTGCTATATTAATATATTCGCACAATAAATAATATGAAAATCCAAAATTATTATCTTTTTTATCATTCGTAGATTTGAAATTTTTGTATCAAAATCTAAATTTCTGTAAATTTTTGGGAAATTTTTTTTAATTATTTTTTTTAACTATTTTTTTAGCGACTTTTTTAGTGTCTTTTTTAGCGACTTTTTTTTGTTTTTTTAGGAACTTTTTAGGTGTCTAAACAAGGTTTTTAAGGAACTAAAATTCACAAGCCTACTAATGATCAATTGTTATGATCACTAAATTAATTTATATGATTGAACTTTTGATCCATACAATTTTTGAATAGACTTCTAAGTAATTATAATTTTAAGCTATTAATAATAACTACCTTAAAAACTTGCAATATTTTCACAAATAAAAATGTTATTCAGACACAATTTTATTTTTTTGGAAATGATCCAAGAAAATATGAAACAAAATTTTTTGGCAATGAATAGATTTTGTGTGATTTTGGTTCAGTTTTTATGTTTTGTAAATATACTCATTTAAAAAAAAATCAAATTAGCAACTGCGTAACTGAGTTTCTATGGACCTGTTAAAATATACACAATCAGAGCAAGATCTAATATCTAATATTTTTGATTCGTTGTCAATGATTCCAAAATGGAAAATTCATATTTCTTTATTCATAAATTTTTATCTATCTGCCCACTCAGATTGCATTGCAATTATGAATATATAATTACTTATATCTAAATCTAACTAAAGACCATTTAATTCGAAAATGGTAAAGATCTAACTTATATTTGGTAACGAAGGACTACGATATTGACATCCTTCTTCAGTCACCAAAAAAGATATTAAACTCTTCAAACAACAACCTGTTAAATATTACTAAAGAAAGAAAATAATAAGAAAAAAGAAATTAAAAATGTAAGTGGTAAATTTGCTGAAGATACTGTCTTCAGGGAACGTAATATTTACTGATTTATCTTTAATTTAAGTTAATTTATTTCGATGAATTGCATTGACATGAAAATGTAAAATTATACGATGAACTCGTCGATGAAACTATAATACAGGCGGATGTCCATGTTCAATGTATATAAAATATAATACTAGTGTGTAGTTTTATTTATTTTTTTTTGGCAATCTCTACAACATTCGATTATTAAATAATTAAAATTAAAATAATATCTACGTATGTACATTAAGTTTCGTCACTTTTTAACGTAAGCTTTTTATTTACCTACATGAATATCGAAATACTTATATATGTAGTATTAGTAATTTAGGTAATTAATAATTCGTAGTTTTCTTCGCTCCATGACAAGCGTAAGTCTCAATCATTTAAGTTATTTCAACGAATTTATATTGAATTTTATTCAAATAGAAATTCAATCAGAATGAGATCGATAGTAGGCTTATTCGAGGCTTATTAATTGATTAATCAAGACTGCACAATTGAAAATGTCTAAACTTTATTTTTAATAACTTCAAGAAAAACAACAAGAGGACAATTATATTTTAATATTTAAATACTTATTACCATTGTGAAAAAAAAAGGAAAAATGAAATAAAAATAAAGATATTTTTGTAGGCAGAAAAAATGTTTTCGCATAAAATTTAGTTGTTTTCGTATTAATTTCCTCCTTTGTATTTTGTAAGAATTTTTTGTAGAATTTTTATTTTTATTTATTTATTTATTAATTTTATAATACTTGTGATTTTTTCATAACAAAAAAAACTTAAAAATATACATTTTTTTTTATAAAAAAACAACAAGTAATAAATTCCCATCTGGAAAGTATATTATTTAAAAAGCTTTTCAAAGAAACAACAGAAATTTAATGAAAATCTTGAAAATCATAATTTTTCATTTTAAACACATTATTTTAATTTTAATTCTTCTTTTTAATAATTATTGTTTTTTTTTTTTTTTGATAAATTGTATGACTAAAAGTAAAAATATTTTGTATTTTAGTATGTTGTATTGCTCGATATCGAATTGTATTCTGTATAGACCTTCTTATACAAATTTCACATACGAAGTCTTTTTTTAAACTTTTTTATTTTTAAATGGTCTTAATAATATTTCAAAAGTTCATACCTATTAATAGTAATAAAAACACAGTTTACAAAAGTGAGTTGTAAAATAATTGCTTGAATAATCACAACGAACTCATGAACTTTCGAAATTAATTTCCAGTGAACAGAACACGAATGAGTTTATATCTCTTATATTAAAATTATGTTATACCTACATCATGATTAAAATAAAAATTTCTATCTATATTTTAGAATGAGAATTTTTACCTGATTAGTTATTGAAAAAACATTTGAAGGTCCTCTTTAAATCAATTAAAACTTAAAATAATACTTACTTAAAATAATTTGAGTGTTAAGAATATTGTAAATTTTAAATTTAATTTACTTATATTTGATTAATGTAATTGTCGGAACTTGTTTTAATTTCCCGCTTAAACTAAAAAGCGCTAGAGTTATACTGTTTTGCAAATCAAATTTTAAAAACTATTATTTCCATATTGAATAAAAATAAATAATAACATTATAAATACATTATTATAAAATTATTCAAGGTTATACTAGAAACATATCAATATTATGACAATCAAAAACAAATCTGTCTTTAGGTAATTTGTTTTTATTTTTTATTATTTATTATTTTTATTGATTGAAGTATTGAATTTCATTTGAATTTTGCATTTGGAAAATTCAACTTTCTGTAAATTAATTGTGTATCTAGATATAAACAAATATATGAAAATAAGCTCAAAAATAATATTATTCTAAAACAACTGCTATAACGCGAAAAATTAAGATTTAAATTTAAGATTTATTAATGAAATTTGGTGAGTCTTGAGTCATAGAACGTTCACATAACTACAATAAGAAATTAAAACATCTCCATTTAATTCAAGACAATTTTCTTTGATTAATTAAATATTAAGCCACTCAATTAGTAGTTTGAAAGTTACAGAAAAGTTTCGATTTCGTTAATAGAGTGATAAATATTACAAAGTATTTTGAAGGGTCTTTGGTTATTAGAGCTTAAATACTAAATGCAATGCTTTTATATAATTACAAATTGAATTCTACTACTATTATAAAAAAATTTAAAAATTGAAAAAAACGCAAATGGAATGAAATTAAACAATAATCAATAAAAGAAGCACTAATATTCTATAAATTTAACAAGCGGAATCAACTAAACTAACATAAAATTAGATATTAAATCATATATTTTTCTTTCGATCGATCATAACATATCTCAAAGTACCTAAAGATTTTATATTATGTAATTGTAATATTAATGAAATTTCTAAATTCACTCTAAAGTAGTTTGTAACAAATCAATTATTTTCTATAAATATAAAAAATAAAATCAATGATTGGGTTAGGCGGTTAATAACATTATAAATTTTTTTTTAATCAAAATTATACAGTTATTAAAAAAGATTAAAAGAACATTAATGATTTCTTAAAGAGAAATAACCACCTCTCAGAATACTTATTTTAAATTTATATAAATTTTCTATAAATTATAAACGAAAAAAAAACCTTGATTGACTTTATTGTCAAAATCATAATAAAGTTTTAAATTTGTTCAGTGTTTAACCTAAAGTTTATTAAATTATTTAAACTTTATGTTTCGTTGAATGTGACATCCAAAATTTGTATGGTATAGACATGATATGAAATTATTTTTTAACAAATATCTGATTAAATGGTTGTTAATATTTATTAATCATAAATAACACCATGATTATTAATGTTTCCAAACCATCATCCGAAAGTCAGAAATTTTAATAAAATTATACTTATATTGAGTATAGATTAAAAACCGTTTTTGTCGGTTTTTGTATAATTTTTGTGAACGCACATTTAAAACTTTAAAATTTTTCGATTTGAAATTAATTTTTTTAGCTTAATTTGATATATTTCAATTCACTTCCGATACCGATTTAAAAAAAAAAAAAATTTTGATACTGTCAAACGTGCCAGCAATAATCTAATCATTCATTTTTTTAAACATTCCTAACTACATACTTATATACATTAAAATGTTTTATAAGAAACAAAACTAATTTTAAATAACCCAAACATACTTACTTTAAAAGAAATAGTATAATGTCTGTGTTGAAATTTGTCATCATTCATCAACGCGCACAATAAATATAGAAATAAACAAATTTCCCACAAGAATCGGTAATAAATTTCCGTTTTTATTGAAAGAAAATATAAATTTTATTTTATTTTTTTTTGTACGAAACAAAATTGTAAGGATAAATGTATTTCCCATACGGAATCTATACACACTTTATTTCACTTAAATTAAAAAAATAAAATAAAATAAAAATAAGAATGCATATAATAATTTTTTTTATTATTATATACATTATCGCCTTTTATTATAATTATATATATGTAGGTATATGAATTTTCATCATAAACAAAGGATTAACCGCATTTTATTTGAATTAAGTATCCTCATTTTCTTTTCACCATAGTGTTGCTTACCTATTTTTTTTTTTTAAATCTATACTAAAAGTACTTATATATATTTTTTAATTTCATACTTAAGTATACAATGAATAGAATTTTTTTTGAGATTACAAAAAACTTTGTGCTTAATTTTGACTGGATTTTGGGCAAAATTGTTAAAAGATTATTGGCTTTTTGTTGAATAAAAAATTCAATATACCTATGTTTCTTAATACTTATCTTTAAATGAATTTGTGTTTAGGTATGGGTTTAGTTTAGAGTTACGAAAAATTTGATCGGATGAATTTTTGTTCATATTAAGTAAATTTTAAGAAATTTTGGTTCATATTAAACCAGACATAAATCGAATTTTAATGTATTTTATTGAATTTTTGTTCATATTATAACTTTAAAACATTTTCTTCAATTTTTGTTCGTATAAATATATTTTTAGTACATTTTATTCTATTTTTGAATTATATATAAAATGTTAAGCCATTTTCTTGACATTTCGTTCATATAAATCGAATTTTTAACCAATATTTTTATCTTTTCTTCACATAAATCGAATTTCAAACTAATTTATTGAATATATATTCGGATTAATCATTTTAAGTACAAAAAATAAAATTACAATCATAAATTAATTGCTCGAAATTTTTTTAACATCAAAACTATTTTATCCTTAAAAACATTATTTTTACATTCTGTTAATTTATTTTGAACCTGTCCCAAAAGTGTCTTTACTGAAAGCAATCAACATAATCTTGAAAATAGTAAAATGAGATTTTTTTTTCTGATTTATTTCACATTTTGATATGCTTAAAATCGTCAATAATGAAACTGAGAAGAAAAAAAATTGATTTCTAAATAAAGAAATTGAGGGAATTTTTTTTCTTCTTTCTTAATGAAAAAAGTACTTATTTTTAGATTTATGAAATACTTGGAGATTATTGAACAGATAAAAATTGGCTTTAAAATCAAAGTGAAATTTTTTCAATGAAACTATATAAAAACAAAAATACAAGATGAAAACATAAATCCAATTGCGGAATTAATTAGGCTGAAATTAAAGATTGAATTTCAAACAAAAAAATATAAATGTGTTAATATCTAAGTACTTAAGTAAGTAAATATTATTCAGACAATCTTTTCGTTTCGATTTTTTAATGAGTAGGTAGATAACTAACTTATTTAGTTATTTCTGTATTCCCTAAATCCCTTATCAACTGAACAAAAATTCAACTCTATTTCAGAATCCGATCATGGAACATAGCAAATGCAAAACTTAAGAAATTTTAATTTTAATAAATAGAACTGATCAAACGAAATCTAATTGTGATAGGTATTCCCTCGGAACGAAATTTTATAAAATGTCATTATAAAACATAACAATAAATTAGAATTTAAAAATAACATAAGTAATATGTATATGTATAGACACAGTATAAAAATTAATTTTTCCTAAAATAACAAAAAAAAAAAAATAAATAAATTATATTGAAAATTCCATAAACAAATGTTTTTTATTTTACTCAAACAAATGGGCAATTTTATAAAAATTTATCGAAAATTAAAAAAATAAAAAAATAAATAACAAATAAGTTTTTTGTAGGTATGATGAATATTTTTCCGAAGAAATTGAGAATACCTTTCAGCTCTACGAAAATAAGAGCCAAAACGAAAAAAAAAAAAAAAAAACAAATTTTTTTCTCAAAACATTTTATTTCTGGTGACAAAATTTTTTCAAGTTTATAAATAAATTATATACCTACCTACCTATTTATACTTATTGTAAACACGCCGATGCTGAATATAATTTAAAAGAAAATTAAAATATACTTTCATACTTACATAAGTGTAAGTAGGCACTTACTTATTTGTTTTCATGAAAATTATAATATTGGGTTTGTTTTTAAACTTATGAAAATGAATAAAATTATTAAAAAAAAAACTAACTAATTTTTAATATTGATAATATTGAACGACAATTAGGTGTAGGTATACGTTGTTGGAATAGAATTGCAAAGATTCCATCGCTTAAATTGTGGAAACAATATTTAACAAATTTTCTTCCCGTAATTCGAAACTTAGTATTAGTAATGTAAAATCAATTCATCTGGTCTCCCTGATTATATAATGGTTAAAAAACAAAAGTTTTTATATATTTTGTAATACTTCATCTTTTTTGCTATAAGGTAGGTATTTGTTTTTATCATTTTTTGCAGAAGTAAGTGTGATTGAAATTCCGCCTATCTACTTGTTGCTGAATTCTTGTACAAACTTTTTATATCATCAACTAAGGATGTAGTTATCCACTTTATTTCTATAGGTATATTATCTATGGTGCTGCTGGCTGCTACCTACAGAACAATAAATTTTCAATTGCAAAAGATCTTGACAGAAAAATAAATAATAGTGTACCTATGACTCACTGTGTCTAAACAAAAACAAAAAAAAATAATTAAAAATACTTAGATTAGAGCATTAATTTTGTTTTTTATTTAGTTTTTTTGTTTCTAAAAATAATTAAATTAAAACTTAGATAACTTACTTTTTTTTTCTTTCTTTTTTTTTTGGACTTTGATAGAATTAAATTAATTTTACGAATTATTTTTTGAAGAAATTATTTATCATCACCACAATTTCATCAACCATTGTTTTGATTATAATTTTGATTTTATTAATTATTGTTTTCACACAGTGTTCTCTATGTAGAAAAGTCAGAACCAGAATCAGAGAAATAAAAAAAAATAAAATAAATTAATTAATTAAAAAAAAACTGCAAAAATAGACACCAAGGTAAATTTAAGTTTTTTTTTATTCCTAAATATTTCCTAATTTAATTTAATAAAATTTAAATTTTCTTTTCCTTTTTTTTTTTGTATGAAAAGAAAAAGATTTTTTTTTTGTAACAAATTGTAATTGGGAAAAATTCAGTTTTTTCTTTTCCGTCCGAATTCCGAAGAAAAACTGATTTATAGACTTAAAACAAAAAAAAAATAGTATGTATAAAATCTTTGGAATATTTACAATCACTTTTCTAATTTAATTTATTTTTAATTACTTGAACTTTTAACAACAAAAAAAAAAATATACTTATTTAACATTTTAGATTTTTTCTTAATCTTTTTAATTTTTCTTTGATCTTTTGCGAAAGCAAATAAACTAAAAAAAATCTTTTTTTTTGTTTGACATTTCTTACTGCTACAAAAAAAACCAAACGATAAGTTTTTATCGAGCCCAATTGTTTTGTTTACTTTTTTTTCTTCCTTCACTTAAAAAGATATTCAACTTATATGTCCAATGTCCCAATCATTTCTTAAATGTCAACAACACGTGTGGGCACAAAACATAAATAAATAAACAAAGGAATATTATTTCATTTTTTTTTTTTCAATTTTTCAATTGTTGAATTGCTTTTTTAATTTTAATTGAGGGTTTTTTTTTTAAATTCATTTTTCATTAGCAAAAAAAATTGGCAAAAAAATAAATAAATGACAAAAATTGAATAAATAATTAAATAGAAAATACATTAAGTTTGAGTGGATCGGCTGGCAATGGCAATTCAATTAGGCTTTAATTAAATTTAGTTTCAAATATCAAAGTTAAGTTAAAAGTAACAAAACAAGTTAGACTTTCAAATTCATGAAATTTGTCGATAGTACCTATTCATAAAAAAATTGTGAAAAATGTTGCCATCACCAACATTTAATAAAAATTTGGTAAGTAAACAATGAAATGGGTTTTATGGATGCCCTGACCTTTTTTTTTTTTTTTTTATTAATATTGTTTATTGAAAATTATTTTTATAAATTTCGTTCTTACATTCATTTATATAAATATAATTATATTAAGAATAATATGTCTTTTATCTATGCATACATGTTAGAACTTAACAATATTTATTGCTCCATCGCTTAAAGCATTATAGAAGCAGGTATCTAAAGTATTTTCTAAAGTATTTTATTTACTATTTAATAACAATTCTTATCATATTTCTTATCAACAAGTTTTTTTAAGTTTCTTAAAGGTTTCTTAAAGGTTTCTTAAAGGTTTCTTACTGCGACTTTCACATTCTAAATTTATTTTTTTTTTTTTTTTTTTTTTTTTTTTTTATATGTAATATATGTATCTAAAATTTACTAGCTATTTGCTATGAAGATAAATTTGATTTTAATTCAATTTGTAGTCTAAGGTAAATAAAAATTAGCGAAACAGGATTGATCCATAGATATAAAAATTACTCAACAGATAAAGATAAAGTTAATTAACTGGTTGATTAACTGGTAAGGTTGATTCAAGGAGATCACCAGACCAATTTAATATCAAGGAAAACACAATTTTTTCTCTGCTTTTAATCATTTCCTAACTCTCAACAACTCCAACATCTCCTGAACCTGGAAAATTGTTTCCTGTCGTTAACCATTTCCTAACCCTCCACTTGAACTCAAGATAAGTTGAACTAGATTTAATGTTTTTTGGAAGGAGGTTGTATAATTTAGGTCCACAATATAAGATTCTTTGTTCAGCATATTTGTTGGTTATACGTATTTGAAAAAGATCATCGTGTTTGCGTGTACAATGATTGTGTTGATTAGACTGAAACTCAATAAGATTGTACCCTATTTTATTAATTGTTTTATAAACAATTGTAACTATTTTCATGAAAAAAATACCGTCCACAGATAGATTCTTAAAGTAATGATTAAAAAGGTGTGCAGTTGAGAAACTCAATGGAAGTTTGTATACTACTTTCAGGGCTTTGCTTTGCATGACTTGCAACTTTCTTAAGTCAGTTTTACTTCTATTCTTATTGCCCCACACAGAAGCTGCATAAGAAAGATGTGAGTGTATCAATGCGTAGTATAATTGAAGCTTAACATTACTTGGTAGGTGTTGTTTAAATTTGTGGAGTATACCAATTGCTGGTGCAATTCTGTTTTTTATTTGATTAATATGAACTTTCCAATTTAAATCATTTGTTATGGTTAAACCTAAGAATTTCACTCTATCACTTTCCAATATATTGGTCTGACCCACCCTTATTGTCCTAGGCAATATTTTTTGTGAAACTCTCTTCCCTTTAGTACCAAAAACAATAAATTGAGTTTTCCCAATATTTAGTCTTAGTTTATTATTATTCATATATGTATTTAAATTTTTAAAGTCCTCTTCAAGTTTTTGAATAATAATATCTATTGATTCATTATAATAAAATAACGATGAGTCATCCGCGTAGAGATTTATAGTACCATTTAATTTTATATTACCCAGATCGTTAATAAAAACAAGGAAAAACAGTGGGCCTAAAACACTACCTTGGGGAACACCAGCACTTATTGGCATTAGTTCACTAGAGCTATTTTCATGAAGGCACACATATTGTTTCCTGTTGCTTAGATAATCCCTAAACAGATTTAAGGAATTTCCTCTTATACCTGCATAAAATAGTTTGTTTATCAGTAGCTGGTGGTCCACAACATCAAAAGCTTTGCTGAGGTCTAAAAAAAGGCCACCAACCCATTTACCACTGTCAACTTCTTCAACTACTTTGTCCATAATTGTGGTTAATGCAGTTTCAGTATTTGACCCAACTCGAAACCCAAATTGATGTGAATAAAAGAAATTGGTTCTACTTAAAAATTCATGTAACCTTACGAATAATATTTTTTCTGTAATTTTGTTTATAGTTGGAAGAACTGATATTGGTCTATAGTTTGAGGGTGTTGTTTTACTGCCAGTTTTGAAAATCGGACTGACTTTTGATATTTTAAGTCCATCTGGATAAGTATTGGTTTCTAATATAAGGTTACATAGTCTTACTATGAAGGGTACTAAGATGTTTGAACAATGTTTTAATAAAAAGTTAGATATGCCGTCCCAGCCCACTGCTTTTCCATTTTCCAGGGATTTTATAATAGATTTAACTTCGCTTGTTGTAACACTTGAAAGAACGATGGTCTGAGGGCAGAATACCAAATTGTCATTGGTGACATTAATAGAACTAGGAGAGTTCATTTGTTTTGCAACGCCTGTGAAATAATTATTTAATAAATTTGCAATTTGAATCATTTCTTTTGTGCTGGTACCATTTTCATCTTCCATTTCAGTAATAGGCTCCGTTCTTGTTCTACCTAGCGTTCTATTAAGAAAAGACCAGGTTTTCCGTGGGTCTCCATTACAAAGTTTTAGGTTTTCAGAGTAATATTTAGCTTTTGCGTCCTTTAAGCAGGTAGTGGTTAGTTTACTTAAACGATTAAATTTATCCAGAAGGTATGGGCTGCTTGGTTGCCTTTTCATAGCCTTCCTAGTGTTGTTTTTTTGATTGATTAAAGTAGAAAGCTGTTTATTGACCCAAGGGGCTACGTTGCGATTTTTAGAATTGCGGACCTGTATTCTGGTACAACTATCTGTAACTGTGGATATTTCATGCTTTAAGAAATCGTAAAGTGTGTTTGGGTCATTAAAACCGGTGGGTTCTACTACTTCAAGTCTTTCTGACAGTAAACTCTTTATCGAGGCAAAATCAATAAATTTTTTAACATAAGTCTTCTCAGTTTTGTTTTTCAATTCTTGTGACAAGCTTACATAAAGAAAATTATGGTCACTGAGATGGTTCGATACAGTATCAACAATCATGCCCTCCACAAAAGAACTATTAAATATTGCATGATCAATTAAAGAATGAGCTGCAGATCTAGTGACATGAGTGTTGCAAAGTAGGAAGTCATGAGCATGGATGTTGTTTAAGAATTCTTCTGATTGAATCGTTTCTGTATTTATGTTAATGTTTGAATCCCCTAATAGAATAATAGGATGTTGTGTATGTGTTCTTATTTTATTAGTTATGATTTCAATTAGTTCATTCCACGGAACATGTGGTGGTCGATAATATGCTAAGAGCCCTAAAGATTTCCCATTGAATTTCAGAGTCGTCAGCTGAATTTCAATGTAGTTAAGGTTTCCATGTTTATTTCCAATTAGCTTAAATTCAATAGACTCATGTACAAAGATACATACCCCACCATAACCATCAGAACGGTGAGAAAATTCCCCTTTATAACCAGGTATTTTATATAATTGTATATTTTCTTGAGATATCCATGTTTCCTGGAGGCAGATTATACTAGGTAAGTTGGGAAGTTCAGTTAGAAAGTTAAGAAATTGATTAAATCTATTAATAGAAGATATACTATGACAGTTCATTGACAGGATGTTAATCATGCGGTCTCTCCTTGAATCATAATCCTTACTAAAATTATAAACATTTTCAAAATATTTGTTTTGAATTAATCTTAAAATTAAAGTTAAAAATTAAAATTATAGGAATAAGGAAAAGAAAGGAAAAGAAAATAAGGAATAAACTAAATAATACTTATGATGCCAACTACTCGCTGTTCCGATTGTCACTCGATTTTCCGCTTAAAACACCATCTGGGCTGTTTGCTTCATTATTATTCATTATACTATAAATTATGTTATCAATATCTTCTTTTGAACGTACTGCTATAGGTTTTGTTGTATCATTCTGCTTTACATAGATAATACCTGTTCTGACATATATTCGTTGAAAATTATGATTCTTTAAAATTTTTGCATACCTTAGTAAGTCTTGATTTTCCGATGTGAGGACATCATGAACATGGAGATTTTTGCCTAGTATTTTTCTTAGGCCAGCGAGAGACTTGAAAAATTTATGTCTACTATTGTCGTCTTTCAGCTTGATAAATATTGGAGTCCGATTATTTTCCATGTCACTCGGTGTTTTTGCTTTGATTCTGATATGCTGAAAGTCAGTTTCCAATATTTCACCACCACTTTTCTCAGATGCGTCAACAATAGTACTAATAATACCTTTTGAGTTGGAGTTTGAAATATTTAGTGGAAGTCCTTTAATTATGAATTCATTCGCTAAGTTAAGTTGTTTCAGCCCGTTCACTTCCAGTTGAAGTTGGTATACTGTTGTTTCGAGAGACAGATTTTTTTCTTCTAATTGTTTGACCTTAGAGTCAAGATGTTGGTAATTCGTTGATATGTCTTCAAACTTTTTTGTTAACATTTTAAGTAATTTATTTGTACCCATATTGCTTATTAATTCCTCAAAGAGAAATTGAATCTTTTCATTTGTGGTTTTGCAGTTTTTCGCTGAACATTTTCGACACCGCCAGGATGTGTCTTCATCATCGTTCATACGATCAAACTCCTCTTCAGTAAGCGAAGAACATTCAGAGTGTATCCACTTGAGACAGGTAGAACACTCAATTGATGTTTCAATTTTATCATTGATTGTGAATTTGCAGATTACACAATTCGAAGCAGTTGATTCATCAGAATTATCGTTTACTTTTTTATTCTTACCTTTCATTATTTATTTGTTTAATTTTTTTTTTTTTTTTTTTTTTTTTTTTTTTTTTTTTTTTTTTTTTTTTTTTTTTTTTTTAGGTTAGGTTCTTGAGTGTGCTGTAGGCAGCGTGCTGTGAACAATTTCAATACTTATTCCAATCGATCACCCCGCCCTCCAATCAATAATTACTGATTAAATTAATTATTTAATTTACTAAATTAATTATTTTAATCAGTTCAAACTTTGCTTTCCTTTAGATTTTTTTTTTTTTTTTTTCTTTTATTTTTCTATTAATTTTTACGGAGCGAAAATTTTTCAACTTTATCTTACCTATCTATCTTATGACTGCCTACTTATCTATCAATTTTATACAATACAAGATTATATGTGTGATTTTATCCAACACTGTCTAAACACTATTTTGTTCCAAGTTTCCCTAAGTCATTTGATTCCCATTTTAATAAATCATCGATATTTACGGACGCTTGATTAAACACCTTTATAATTATAGTTCTATTTATTTTAATTTCTTTTGTACCTACCCACCCACCTACCTAGTTCGTATGAAATAGGTAGACATTTATGCATGCCTCACAAAAGTTTTATCAATTTGACTTTTCGTCCAAAATTCAGTGTTTTTGCCTAGCATTTTTTTCTGTAATAAATATCTAATGTAAAAATATTTCACATTTTATTTACAGAAACAACTACCATCACCTTGTTTCAAACAACCAGAGAAACCAAAGGTACCTATTAAAAATTTAGAAATAACAAAGGCTAAATTTTTAAATAAAAAACTTTTACCGCATTTTTCAACGCCAGAAGGAATGTTATTACCCACTAATCAACAACCACCACCAATGTATGGTCCACGTGGTTCTACAATTCCTCCAAAATTTTTAAGAAACGATCATCGAAATAATAATGGTTACAATCAAAACCATAATAGAAATAAATATAATGGAAATAGACAAAATTACCAAGTATATTTTGAATATTATTATCATTTTTATGACGTATTTAACTATTTTTTTTACATTTTTAGAATAATAACAAGAGACATGAAAATTATAAAGAATCAACTCAACATTCGGTAATAAAATTGATTTTTAGATAAATTTTTTTTCAAATATTTAACTTTTTATAATATTTAAGATGTCACAAAAATTTTGGTGTGAAATATGTGATATTCCATTTTCAACACAACCACAATTGAATTCTCACCAAGAAACTCATCAAAAATGTTCAATTGATAATTGCTCATTCATTGGTAATCCGAATAGTCTTGCTGTTCACATTGAAGAACAACATTCTACTGGATTGTTTCAAAAAATAAAAAACTTAAACTCTCCAGAAGAAATCGAAAAATGGAGAGCAGAAAGAAAAAAAAATTATCCAACATTAGCCAATGTTGAACTACGGAGGCAAGCAAAAGAAGCAAGGCAAAAACGCGGAGAAAAAATAAGCGAAAATAAATCAAGGTTTGGAAAACCCGAAGACCGCAGACAAATGAACAATGAAGATCATTTGAAAAAGACATCTGACTTCAAACCGAAGGATAAGAATTTAAACAGATCTGATAAGGCAATAAAAAGAAAAAATACCTCAAACAAATCATTTGATAATTCAAACAAACCTGTTGATAATTATTCAAAGAAATCAAAAACAATGGGAAACAGTTCCATAAACCAATACCAAATAAATGGAAGTTTGCCTGAATTTCAAGGAACATCTAAATTGTTTGAATATGAATCTAAAACTCTAAAAAAATCAAAATATGATAATAATAATCCTTTAGCTGGATTATTGGGGATGTATGGTACAGAAAGTGATGAAGATTCTAGTGAAAGTGGCTCCAATAATAACGATGATGATTTATCGCTTAATTCCATCGAAATTGAAAACAAAAACTTAGTGGCAAACACCCATCAGAAAAAAGAAGAAACAAAATTAGATGGATCAAATAACGAAACTAAATTTCAATCAAAGGAAAAACATGGGGACGAGGAACACACAAACAAGAAAGAAGCTAATGTAAACTCAGTTTCTTCAATAGAGTGTGGAAGTGCTTTAATAGAAATTAATCATCAAAATAACTCACAACCAAGACTTAAGTGTGAGAACGAACTTCCAGAGGAACTAACAACAGAACATGAAAAAGAAAATTCGATCGCACATAATGAATTGAAAAATAACACAGAAATAACTTCGCCTACAAAATTAGATTTTGGATGCTCGCAGGATGATGAAATGCCTGAAGAACAACCAATATTTAAAGAGTTTACTATATGTGAGAAAACTAATTGCTCTGAAAATATATCCAAAGATAAAGTAGATATTAAACCAAATCTAGAATCCAAATCAACTGCAAATCAAAACAAAAGTTCTAAGTTACCTAATGCAAAAGAAAAATATAAGAAACCTCTTTTAAATTATTCAAAACTTCGTTGTCTACGAAATCAAAACACAATGTTGGCAAAACTTTTAGAAAAAGACATTCGTCATGAGAGAAATGTATTACTTCAATGTGTTCGATATGTGGTGCAGAATAGTTTTTTTGACATCGAAAGTGAAAAGAAATAAAAATATTGTTTATTTATTTACTTAAGAAATTGAATTTATATTAGTTTTCGGGAGTTGTGTCATTGTAGGTATTAAAAAGTTTTCTACTCTGATGTTATGTTATGTTACAATAAAATATTTTCATACAATTCGATTAATGAAACAATTGTATCTATAATTTTGTGTAAATTTAATAGATTTTGAATGTGGTCTTCTTAATTCTATACTTAATATCTAGAAATTTCAGATTTAATCATTGCTGTTGTTGCTGCTGCTGCTGTTGGGATTGATTTGGTTGTTGCTGAACAAATAATTCACCAGTGCCCGGAACAACACGTTGCCTAGCAGCCAATTGAACATACTTTGTCTTACATTCTTCTAATTCCCTTATTCTGGATCTTGCATGAGCCATTCGATGCCAGGCCATTTGTAGAACTTTAGCCGATGCATAACCACTTCCTTCGTGTGGTTGACCAGTTGAAACTTGAGTTAAATAATTAATTTGTTCGCTTAATTTCGATTCAACAGATTGCAATGATTTTAAAAAAGTTTGATTTGAGTTTTCGGCCGCTTTTAATGAAGATTTTTCTTTACTTAATTCTTGAAGAGATTGGCCTAAAAAAAACATAAAATTAAATAAAAATATGACTAAAAATACACTTATAAGCTTATAACAGCAAAATACCTGCACTTTGGAGGCAAATGATTATATCTTTTTCGATATTATCCAATGCAGTGATTTTATCCAAAGGATTATGAGCCATTACAATTTACAAAACTAGTTATTGTTGTCTATCTGAACTGAACAAGCAATATTATAAATAATGCCTATATCAATTTTATAAAAATATGAGATCCTTCAACAAATCGAAAAAATATATTAAAAAGCTGATATTCAATTTAAATTCTCCTATTTCGATTTGAATAAAATTTTTATTATCTAAAAAATAATTTTAAAATTAATTTTTTACCAAAAAATAAATAATAAAAATAATGAAAATGAACAAAGCAAAAACACAAACCCAATTACAAAATAAACACAAACATATCGATCGATACTTGATTGAATTTTGTGCGGCTTGCATCTGGGTAATTTATATAAACAACAAAATTTTCACAACTCAGCCGCCATAAAACATACAAGAACTTTTATCGTAATTTATTTAGTATAATATTACAACATATAAATAAAAAGGTTTTAGTTCTGAGACAAATTCAAAAAAAACAGAAAAATGAAGAAAAGCCGTCGAATTTTCCTGTCATAAACTTTGGTTTTATCTCTTTGCAAACAATATAGTCTAATAACCATAGAAATAATAGTAAAACAAAGGTGATTGACGCTGTGGTAAGAAGTGCCCCAAGAATAAAAGTTAGTTTCCGATTGCAATATTCCCCTTTTGTTAAAACTTTTTTCATATAAACGGAAAACTATGATATGGTTTTTTCGTGGTGAAAGTGAGTGGTGAAAACTTGGGGGGGTACATTTTGACAGTTAAACAACAACAACTTTGACTTCCTTACCCCCAGGTTAGACTGGATTTTTTTACTATCTTGACGAAGATAGTAGTTGAATGTATTGGTGAAATTTTATTACTTTATTAATTGGCAATTTACTATCTTCTCTACTAGCAGGATTTAAATCAAGACAGTTGAGAAGATAGTTGACTGGATAGTCACAGTCAGAAAAAAAAAACAAATATTTTTTTTTTACTTTAACAATACAAAATTAAAAATTGTATGCCTTGTTTTTTTTTTATCACTGTACTAAAAAAACAAACAAAAAAATTTAATACAAAAAAATGAAAACATGATAAAAATCTTGATAGAAATCAGGATAGTAAAAAGACACTCAATCAACTATCTTCTTACAAACACAGATAAAAAACACATACAATGATCAGGGGTGGAATCATATAACAATTGTCACCGGTCGACAATCGACAATTGTCACAAAATTTAACAATTGTTGACTTTTTGCTTCATGTAATTTTAATAGGTGGAAATCACATTTCTCATAATATTATTCAGAAATTAACGAAAAAAAAAATTTTTAATTGTCGACTTCGATCACAAACACGACCAATTCGACTTTTTTGCTTCATGAAAAAATATCGTGAATTTTTAAATATCGTTTTAGCAAAAAATATAGTGTAGAGAATTTTTTTTAAATATTAAACCACATTTTTTCTCTCTCAATAATTTCTTAATTTAGTAAACAAACTCAAAAATTTTATACTGTATTTATGATTTTAAAACATACACTAACAAAAAGTTTTTAGTTGTATTCTTTATAATGGCAACGTGAAAATTGATATAGAAAATTTTTTATTTCGTATGTGGTGTGGTGTTCACTTCAATTTCGCATAAATTGTGAATTTAAGGTTTTATGAAATTTTTGAAAATTACGCATACTTATTTTACACTTTTTCATAATTGTGTTTTATTTATAATTCGTTAATCATAAATTTAACTATCTATTTAACTTATGCTTTTATGTTGATTAAAAGTACCTACTTCTTTTTAAGATAAATTTTAAACAAATATTTCAATCAATTCATTAATTTTGGAAAAACAAAACCATTATTTTACTTCATTAAAATGTATTTATTTAATTAAAAAATGATTATTTTCTTAACCGATTTTATTTTATTCAGAACTAAGTACTTCTCCCAATATACCACGAGTCAGTTATTTGTCTAGTTCATCGGAAATAAAAAACATCATTTGTTAACTAACTTAGTATACTAATGATATGAACACGTTAGCCACAAGGATATATAAAAAGTACGACATGGATCGTATATAGGTGACAAATAACTGACATTGCCCATACATCAAGTGCCTTCGAGCTAGTTATTTGTAACCGTAAATTACGACTGAACGTTAGGTATACGACAAGCATTAAGGTAAAGAATAAAGCTGACGTAGCCGTTAGTTATGAAACTAACATATAAGTCAGAATTAAAACTGTCTCCAGGATCAGTTATCAGGCTGACTACTAAGCTAGTTGTAAATCTTACTTAAATGTCACTTATATGACGGACATCGAAGGACAATTCTATGACTGCCGTCGATGTTAATTGTAAAACATACTTTAATGTAAGCTGACCATTTTTGTCCTCCTAAGGAGGACCTATTCAGAATATTTTTAGTTTTTCGCAAATATTTCGAAAACGGTGCGTTTTTTACCCATTCATATTTTCGAGATATTTGCGAAAAACTAAAAATATTCTGAATAGGCCCTCCTTTTAGGAGGACAAAAATGGTGAGCCTATATTAAAGTATATTTTACAATTAACATTAACATCAATTAACAAAATGTCAGCTCATTTAATGGTAACTTTGCTAAAGTAAAAAAAAACTGTTGTAACCAAAATGGCAAAAATAAGAATCAGATACAGTTAATGTTGAAATACTATTTATTATTTAACATAAAAATAATAAAAACAAACAAATTAACATAAATTCTCTTATAAAAATTAAAACATAAATTTTCAAAAACGAAAGATTTTAGTAATTAATATTAAAATTATCGAATGAATCTATTTTTCACAAAATACATTTCTTATGTACTTCATAAATATAATTAAAATGATGTATATGTATATATATGTATATATGTTGTAAAAGCAAAAATCGTTGCACATTTTTATAAATAAAACTTGATTTTGATGAAAACGTTTCGTATGCTAAACTTATTTTAATGATATTTGAAAACTTTTAGAATATTTCTTGAATTTTCGTTTAATAAGCTTCTGTGATTTTTAGATACTTAATATGGCCGAAAATTTCGGATTCTTGAGATTGAGCTCATTATTATTTGTATATGAAATTATTATTTGTATATGTAAAAGTAAAAATAATTTTATTTTAAATATTGTTCTTTTATTTTTGATTAAAGCGTATTATGCAATATACCCTATATCTTGTTATCAAAATTAAAAAAAAAAATGCAAAAATATTATTGCTGCAGAAAAAAGACAGCCGAATTCACCATAATTCGAATTTAATTTATAAATTCAATTAAAAATTGGACATTTACATTTTTACGTTGATAAAAAAAAAATACAATAAATCTAATATTTTAATTTCAGCAAAATAACGTTTTTCTTACTTGATACGTAGAAATTAAAATTTTTTTAAACGTATAAATTATAAATGAAATTTTTTGAATTGTTTTCCATAAAAAGTGAAATGGTTTTTCTCGTTAAAATTATTTAAACTTAACAAAAATTTAACAAAAATATACATACATTTATCTCATGGTAAAAAAAATATAGATTAGTTTTTATTGTATCTGTATTTTCAAATGCTTCACATGACTAAAAGTATCAAAGTCTTCATTCAACTGAGAATTCATAATAGAGATATATCCAGAATTTCTTGGTATTGTTAGATTTTTGCATGATATCATTTTCGTAGCTCTGAGCTGATTCTCTTCTTGATCAAAAAATTCCATCAAATCACATTTAAATTTAACAATTGGATTATATATCGATAATAATATTATTAAAATAATATTCTTGATTATTCTAAAATGAAAAATAATATGTAAAAATTTATAATATTTTTAAGAATTTTAAAAAAAAATACTTTGAAAATTGAATCAATCAATCGACCGCCAATTTGTTTTTTCGATTAAAATTAAAATAGCTATAATTAGAAATTTTATATTGCAAACACTTTTTTATCCTTTTATTATTATCAATGTGCTTTTGGATACTAAGAAATATAGCTTTGCATATAAAATAAATACACACAATGTTTTAAAAACGCTTTAATTAAATAAAATAAATAAAAATAATTTTTATTAAATAGTATTATGACTGCGATAATTTTTTTTTAATAAATTTCTTCGTTAAATGCATATTTTCTTGTTAGGTTAGGTATTATTATTATATATAAAAATTGTCGAAAAAAAAATCTTTATTTAATTAACTTACTGTGTGATTTTTATAACAAAATTACTAATTAGTTGAAATAAATAGAATATCATGATTTTAATTGATTAATATCAAAAAAAAAATTTCTTTATACTTAAAAATTATATTCTAAATAAAATATAGTAAAAAAAATATCATTTCGCTTAAAAATTATTTGGCAACAACAACTTTTTTCCTTTGTAAAAATACAATTTCTTTGTTTGTAAATAGTCAGCTTATAAAATAATCTAAGGTACTTTTTTTTTGTTTTAAATAGTAATAAATTTTCTAAAATTTGAGTAAAGTACATAAAAAACTTTATAAAGTACACTAATTTCGTTTCAATTCGAATTTGTTTCTGTCTTTTTCATCAAAAATGGCTCATTTACGTCGTTATTTTGGTTGGAAATAACTCTAACATTATCATTTGTGACTAATTCTTGCATTTCTATACATTTTTCTGGATCCTCAGATTTTTCATATACAGGTGGAATTAATCGCTTCCTACAAAATAATAATATTGTGAAATAAATTATTATCTGTTAAAAAATAAGTATACTAACCTGAACATTATTAACCAAATCATAGCGATTATCATCATTGCTGCAGTAAAACCAAACGTCCAGTATGTCCCCAATCTAGTGTAAATAGAACCAACAAATACTGGCCCCAATACTCTTGAAAAACATCCAGACCCAGTCATAAACCCCATCATTACACCTTGATCTCGAGGACCGAGAATTTTTGAAAATATTGTCTGGATGAGCGTTACACCTTTATGTAAATAAATAAAAGAAAAATTATTAAAATCTCCAAGATCTAAATTATTTAAAAAAAAAAAATCCATATGCTAATTAACCCTAAGCCTTCGAGTTTTGAAAGAAGATATCTAATGACAATGAGTATTAATATTTCAAATAACTTACGTATGAATCTAAATATCTATAGATGTATACATTATACTGAAATTATCTTATTTGGAGTATAGAAATTATTTAATTTTAAGTCTCAAAATATATAATTTTTTGATATTTTGATTAATTTTTTAAAAAATAAATTCATAAATTAATTGGAATCATTAAAAATTTAATCAGTTTATACCGTAATAATAAAAAAAAGTAAATGAGTAAAATAATTAGTAATATTCAATGCTTAAAGGGTTAAAAGTAAAATAGAAAGGTTTATAAATACCTATTGGATATCCAACTGAAGTAAAAAAATAGGCTAGTAGAAATTGTGATATCGTTATAGCTGGTGTGTATAAGCACCACTCTTGATCTCGAGGGCAACCTAAATATTTTTCGTCATCTTCATTACATTTTAATATTTCACATTCAGTTTTGTTATAAACCTCGCCAATTTTTGGTGGCATATCTCCCATGGGTATGCACGCCAGTCTTCCAATAACCTGAAAAAAATTAATACAATTAGAAAACTTTTGAATGACACTTTCTAAATTTTGAAAATTAATTGGACATTGAATAAAGTGAAATCTAACCATTAAAAAGAATCCACCATAAATTAAAACTTTTTCTTCGCAAAAATATTTACACATAACTCCTATAAAAGCAAAAGTAACGCAAGCTACAATGGCTCCTACACTCATTACTATACCCATATAATAAACTGCTTCATCTTTAGTCCAAGCAAACTGATCCATGGTTAATGATGAACCAAGTGTTTCAAGTAAAACAAAATTGAACACCAGTACAAAGAAAGCACTTATCAAAGTCCAAGCTGAAATATAATCTGGTTTCGGTGCTTTCCATTTTTCTGCTTCTGCATTTTGAATTTTCATTACTTCTTTAGCAGCGATTTTTCTCTCCTTAAAATAAATAAAGGAAATTCTTTAATAAAAATATAAAATTGAAATTGCAAACAGTGCATTTAATTCCTAAGCATTTATTGAAATATTTTTAATTATTTTAGTAAATAAAAAAGGTTTTAGGTTCAATCATAATACAATGTACATACAAGCATTCACCATAGAAGATTAAAATGATTAAAATTTGGTTACCAGAAACTAAATTAATTTTTTGTATTTTTACAGATTTCTACATTTTTACATTTATACGTAAGTGAGAAATTTAAAAAAAAATCTGGAATACAATGTCCATTTTCCAGATTTGTTGAAATTGTTATCAGAATATTGAAAAATCAGAAAAAATTACTTAAATTTTATCTCTTTACTATAAATTCAAAACAAAAATGTTTAAAAAATCAAAAGTTGTATTGATTTCACAGATTGCACATAATATTGTTAAAGCTAAAAATTTTTTTAAAATAAAAATTTCAATAAAATATTAAGTTAACATATTTGCTATTTCTTCACCAAGTTTGAATATGATTATAATTTTAAGCTTTTTGACGCATAATATGAGTTTACCCGCAAATCTAAATTCTACTCGTATTAATTCTACTATAATATTACTCTTCTTTTATTCTTTAACTGAACAGTGACAATTCAAAAATTAGTTTAACAAAGGCGATCAAAAAACAGAAACAATGTTTGTTAGTCAACTTAAAATTTTGTCCTATTGCTAACAATTACAGAATAACTATTTTATTGAAACAAATAGAAGTAGACAAATTAATTTTTTTTTTTTAATCATAATGAGAAAACGGAAAAAAATGTTCTTTAAGCTAAATTTTTGCAAATTTTTTTTTTTGTATTTTTTAAATTAGTTAAATTTTTTTTGCCATTATGAAATATGTTTCTAAAAAATGTAAATAAGAGTGCAGTAATAGAGTATTTTGGAAAATTTCAATCACCTTTGAAATATAATGTTTACTTATTATTATTAAACTTAATATTTTTTTATTTTTTTAATGTTAGCATATGTATTTCATCATACTTGAAAAAATATCGGTAGAAATAGGAAAAAATTTAATACACCCATCAATGCATTTAACCATCCACAAGTTGTATACATATCAAGCTTAATAAAGTTGAAAAAAGTATAACCAGTTCCACCCAGTCTGAAAATGAAAGAAAAAAAATGTTTATTGTAATTTATAAACCAACTTTATATAATTTTTATGGACTTTAACTAATAGTACTAATACTCACGGAGTGACACCAGCTTGTAATGCTGGACCAACAATAAAACCTAATACTTGAGCTAAAGATACCATAGAAACAGCTCCAGTACGTTCAGAAATTCTAGTTGCAGCAGATAAATAACTTCTACATAATGCAACATTGCTGCTGGATACTCCAACTAAAAATCTAGATCCTAACATCCAATATGTTGTATTTGTATTAATCATTTCCAATGATGAGTAAGCAGAGCTAGCAGCAACGAACATAGCCTTAAAATATAAAAATAATTAACCAAAGGTATTTTAAATTTAATTCAAATTTTACCAATGAAAATAATAAAGGCAGTCTTATCGTATTAGTTTTTTTACCCCAATAACCAAAAATTGGTGAAAATATCATTTGACCCAAAGGATTAGCGGACACAATTATACCCATGAATTCCTTTCCAGCGGTTCAATTTGTAATATTCAATTTGTAATTGCCAGTGAAATCAATTCGTGGTAAAGTAGCTGACATCACGAATTCAAAAGTTGTTAAATTAGCTCTAATAAAAAAAAAGTATAATAAAGTTTACTTTCTCTTTAAACTTTAAAAACACGAATAATTACTTAAATTTATCGATCAAAACATTACTGCCGCCAGTTGTTTTCATATTTGTTAAGATTGTCTGAAATTCAGCACCATTCCCTATATTTATGTCTTCTATATCTAATGGTTCAAATGGTGGTATGTTGTCTGTGGCAAATGTTAAGAAAAATGTCAGTTGTTGATACTAAAAGTTTAACAAAAGAAAATTAAAATTGGTATAGGCAGGTTTGGTACCTAACACCAACTGTCTCGGATTTAACATTTTAGGGACCACCTCTATTACCTACCCAAAAATAGGGCAAATCAGGCTCAAAAAAAATTTTCATACTAAAATGTATGAAAACTTTGGAGGCCCCTATCTCCGAAACGGGGCCTTTGTCTCAAGAACTGATTTCAGTTTTGGGAGTTTGGCACCACCTCTGCCCCCCGTCCAAATTTCAGCCGATTCTGAGAGGTTCAAGGAAACTGTAGTTATGCCGACCACCACAACAAGGAATTCCCGGAAATTCTTCAAAAGACGGCTCTACTGTTTATCTAAAAAAAAAATTAAATAAAAAGTGTAAGTTTAAATTTAATTTTTATATCCGAAAATTTACCATGGGGTTTGCTTATGTATATTTTTTTATTATTATTATTATAAATTATAATAATATTTAAAACCAAAAAAAAAATTATTATAATTTGAAAAAGTTTGTTTTCATTCAAATTTTTATCCTTGAAAAACGAAAAATTTGTCCATTTTCTTTTAATATCCTATGTAGAATTCTTTTCTTTATTATTATGTTTTTTTGTTTTTTTAACTCTTTTTGCTTTAATAATTTAAAAAAAAAAAAAATAAAAAATATAAATAAAATAAAATAAACTTACCTTTTTTTTATTTTTTATTTATTTTATTTTATTGTTGTTTAAATTTTTTCCATCACGTGCTTGTTTTTCAAAATATAATGAAATTATAAATGTCAACTTATCAACAAAGTCAACAAAGCAACAAATAATTGACGCTGTTGTCAGCTTTACGTAAACTGGCGCTTATGTACGCCTTGCAATTTCCTTTGATTTAGCAACATATAATAAGCAATTTATAATAGTTATTTGTACAAAAATAACTCACGCTGCTGTCAGCTTTACGTAAACTGACATTTATGTACAACCAGTAACTGTTTGAAGAGAAAGATTACCGTAATAAGTCGCTTACACTCAAAAATAAGATAGACTGCAAGGTCAAATATTTGTTTCGACTTAGAACATAGTTCAATATCCGACACAAAAGTCGGTAATTTAAATTGGTCTTTTCAGCTGACCTTAAAACTGGCGGCCGGGACAAACTCCTGTTTATTGGTGTTCAGGTTAGTTTCAAAACTAACAAACAAGTCGGAGGCATATTTTAAGCCGGTGTGCCAAAAATATGTTAACTATGAGTGAACTTGTAGGCCGGTTCAGTAATCGACGCCCATGCCAGTACAAATACTTGACATTTCTTTGCGAACTGGCGCGATGGTATATTGGGTCTGCTTGGGTCAAATTTTGTGTTAATATTTAACATACTTCGTTTGTTCCGATTCATATTTCTTCCTTGACAATATTATCTAAGAGATAAATAACATAACAATAGAATGACTTATCAAACGTGCTTCTTTAGTTTTGCATCTTTTAGCTGAGTCAAAGCAAATAATCTTCCTTGAATTATGTACATATTTACATTGGTATCTAATTCAAATTTTATAATTTTAATTTCTGATCATTATCTAGGAAATAATACATTTTTATAAAAATTTAGGTTTTAGGAGCCATAACTAATTTAAATGATTTTTAGTGTTTAAAAAATTAAATTTAATTAGAGAATAAATTATAACTATAAAACAATTGTTTAAGAATAAACAATTTATTTTAATTATTTTTATTAATAAGCCAAGTATTTTCTTTCAATAATGGTCAATCAGATAAAAATATTAAACTATCAAATGGTCCAAAAATAAAAAAATTCTATAATAAATAACATTCAATAAGGCATCTTGAAAACTGCCATTCAAGGATTAAATATTAGCCCTTCTCACCTCCTACAATTCATAAAATCGTAAATCAAAATTTTAACATGATACATTGTAGTTTTTGTTAATTTATAATTTAGAAATTAATGGCCAAATATTTAGACTTTCTTATTATTGAAGTTTTTAATTCACTTCAAAAATAAAACGTTTTATTTTTTTAAGATGCTTATAGATGTTTATTCTTTATTCAACAACAGTTTGAACCTTCGACGAAATGGAAATAATTAAAAAAAAACAAAAAAAAAAAAACGTAATCCTTATCAATGGTTACGAAATAAAATCATTTGTTGAATAAAAGTAAATTGACATTTTATAAAAAAAAAATTTTGATTTATTAATTTATTGTTTTAAAATTGACGACCAAAAAATAGCTGTCGTTTTTATTTGATAGACAATTGTCTATAATTTCAGTTATGTGAAGCTAAACTTTTTTTCGACAATTGTCTATTAAATTCAAAAAAAGTAGGTACATAATTTTTTTTTCTCCGCGCTCACATTTTTTTAAATATTTTATAAATCAAAGTTCACTCTATAAATCAGTTGAAATTTTAGGTTTTTATTAAGTTTTATAACCCACACATTTACAATTTGGACTCTTCTTTTCTTGAAGTAAGCTTTACTTTGTATATATTTTCTCTTAAAGAGAGGAAATAAACTCTTTTTTTGACAGAAAGAAATATAATATACAACAGATGATGATGATTAAATACGCGAAGCAATAATTTTCATTGTCCATACAAATTGATCGTGTTTGAAATTGTCGATTGTCACAAAAACGACAAAGTTACATAATTCCACCCCAGTTTACTATCCAGGGGTGGAATCATATAACAATTGTCACCGGTCGACAATCGACAATTGTCACAAAATTTAACAATTGTTGACTTTTTGCTTCATGTAATTTTAATAGGTGGAAATCACATTTCTCATAATATTATTCAGAAATTAACGAAAAAAAAAATTTTTAATTGTCGACTTCGATCACAAACACGACCAATTCGACTTTTTTGCTTCATGAAAAAATATCGTGAATTTTTAAATATCGTTTTAGCAAAAAATATAGTGTAGAGAATTTTTTTTAAATATTAAACCACATTTTTTCTCTCTCAATAATTTCTTAATTTAGTAAACAAACTCAAAAATTTTATACTGTATTTATGATTTTAAAACATACACTAACAAAAAGTTTTTAGTTGTATTCTTTATAATGGCAACGTGAAAATTGATATAGAAAATTTTTTATTTCGTATGTGGTGTGGTGTTCACTTCAATTTCGCATAAATTGTGAATTTAAGGTTTTATGAAATTTTTGAAAATTACGCATACTTATTTTACACTTTTTCATAATTGTGTTTTATTTATAATTCGTTAATCATAAATTTAACTATCTATTTAACTTATGCTTTTATGTTGATTAAAAGTACCTACTTCTTTTTAAGATAAATTTTAAACAAATATTTCAATCAATTCATTAATTTTGGAAAAACAAAACCATTATTTTACTTCATTAAAATGTATTTATTTAATTAAAAAATGATTATTTTCTTAACCGATTTTATTTTATTCAGAACTAAGTACTTCTGCTTGGGTCAAATTTTGTGTTAATATTTAACATACTTCGTTTGTTCCGATTCATATTTCTTCCTTGACAATATTATCTAAGAGATAAATAACATAACAATAGAATGACTTATCAAACGTGCTTCTTTAGTTTTGCATCTTTTAGCTGAGTCAAAGCAAATAATCTTCCTTGAATTATGTACATATTTACATTGGTATCTAATTCAAATTTTATAATTTTAATTTCTGATCATTATCTAGGAAATAATACATTTTTATAAAAATTTAGGTTTTAGGAGCCATAACTAATTTAAATGATTTTTAGTGTTTAAAAAATTAAATTTAATTAGAGAATAAATTATAACTATAAAACAATTGTTTAAGAATAAACAATTTATTTTAATTATTTTTATTAATAAGCCAAGTATTTTCTTTCAATAATGGTCAATCAGATAAAAATATTAAACTATCAAATGGTCCAAAAATAAAAAAATTCTATAATAAATAACATTCAATAAGGCATCTTGAAAACTGCCATTCAAGGATTAAATATTAGCCCTTCTCACCTCCTACAATTCATAAAATCGTAAATCAAAATTTTAACATGATACATTGTAGTTTTTGTTAATTTATAATTTAGAAATTAATGGCCAAATATTTAGACTTTCTTATTATTGAAGTTTTTAATTCACTTCAAAAATAAAACGTTTTATTTTTTTAAGATGCTTATAGATGTTTATTCTTTATTCAACAACAGTTTGAACCTTCGACGAAATGGAAATAATTAAAAAAAAACAAAAAAAAAAAAACGTAATCCTTATCAATGGTTACGAAATAAAATCATTTGTTGAATAAAAGTAAATTGACATTTTATAAAAAAAAAATTTTGATTTATTAATTTATTGTTTTAAAATTGACGACCAAAAAATAGCTGTCGTTTTTATTTGATAGACAATTGTCTATAATTTCAGTTATGTGAAGCTAAACTTTTTTTCGACAATTGTCTATTAAATTCAAAAAAAGTAGGTACATAATTTTTTTTTCTCCGCGCTCACATTTTTTTAAATATTTTATAAATCAAAGTTCACTCTATAAATCAGTTGAAATTTTAGGTTTTTATTAAGTTTTATAACCCACACATTTACAATTTGGACTCTTCTTTTCTTGAAGTAAGCTTTACTTTGTATATATTTTCTCTTAAAGAGAGGAAATAAACTCTTTTTTTGACAGAAAGAAATATAATATACAACAGATGATGATGATTAAATACGCGAAGCAATAATTTTCATTGTCCATACAAATTGATCGTGTTTGAAATTGTCGATTGTCACAAAAACGACAAAGTTACATAATTCCACCCCAGTTTACTATCCAGTCTAATTTCTGCGTTATTGTTTTCCTTTTCTTAAGGAAAAAAATTCAATTGCCAGGCTGTGCTAATAATACAAAGTTTAGTTTTATTTAGCGCCGACTTATCAATTTTTGTTTTCGGTCGTTCGCCAGTTGACATTTTGTTTTATTAAATTGATTGATGTTGATTATATGTGTTGCGTTCAGAAAATAACACTACACGTTTTTAAAAATTAAAATAAAAAAAAAAATAATAAAAAGTTTTTTTCTTTCGAAAAGAGAATCTTTAGTTTGACTGCCGGTTTTCTTAGAAAAAAAAAATAAAATAAATAAAAATTTGATTTTTAATAGAAATTTTCTTCTAATTTCATTGATTTTAATTAAAATTTACTGGTGAATATAATTATTGTTTTTGATTTAAATTTATTTTTCTTTTTGAAATAAAAAATAAAAAAAAATTTTAATTTGGTTTAATTAACCTTAAAAAAATAAAATAAAATAAAATTCTAATGAATTTTCTGTTCAATGATTCCGCCGTCGTACTGTTTCTGTTGAAGCCGTTTGTCGGGTGTCGAGTTTTCAAATCTGGGTGTTTTTTTTTAGCCTTTTCATTTTTAGTTGAATGGATGATGAATAGGAAATTGAATTAATTAAAGTCTCAATCTCAAACATGTGCATTTATTCATCTGCTCGAATTTGATCCAAGAAATTTGATAGCTAAGCTTGATTTCAATTTATACCTATTAATTTTAAAGACAGTACCAATTCAATTAGTTTACGTATATTAGCAAAGAAAATATAAGG
This sequence comes from Hybos culiciformis, assembly GCA_964007475.1. Taxonomy (NCBI): domain Eukaryota; kingdom Metazoa; phylum Arthropoda; class Insecta; order Diptera; family Hybotidae; genus Hybos; species Hybos culiciformis. The sequence goes on along the minus strand of OZ023273.1, from coordinate 142,741,136 downwards.
ATTAAGAAGTGAAACGAGTAGCAATTAGCAATGTATCGTTTTAACTCAGGGTTTCGAACCCGAACCTTGAACCCGCTCGTTTTTTTTTTAAATTATGTGAACCCAGGGTTACCAACCTTTTCAAATGTTTCCCCCTAAAAAAATAAAATTTCCCCCTAAAAAACCCCTAAATTTTTTTTATAGATATTATAACAGCTATACTTATATACCTATGAGGATTTCAAATAGATGCTTGAAGAAAAATATGTAACGCACATCGTAAATTATATAAATAATAAAATTATTTATTTATAATAAAATTAGCAAATAAGGTATCTTATGAAATGCAATCAAAAATATTACAAATGTCATCTAAATCTTCGCTTTTAAGATCGTACATCATACCCCTAAAAAAACCCCTGAAACAAATTACCCCCTAAAAATCCCTCTGTCAACAAAAAAAACCCCTAAATCTAGGGGGAAAACCCCTAAGTTGGTAACGCTGTGTGAACCTGAATCCGAACCCACTAAAAAAATCGGTTCACGTTCAATTTTTAATTGCAATTATTACCTAAGTATGCGCCGCGTAGAAATTCGGAAGATTCATTAAAAAATATTTACTTGTTCGTTTAAATGAAATTTTTTTTAAAAAATTAATAAAATAAACAATAAAAAAAAAATTACATTTTAAATTAAACACTACATAGAATTTTTTTTCTTAAAAAAGTTGAACCCGAACTCGAACCTGAACCGAAACCACTAAATTTTAAGGCATCGAACCCGAACCTGTACCCGTACCAAAAATTTTTGGGGTTCGAAACCCTGTTTTAACCACTAAAAATTTGTTTCCTAAAAGAAGAGTTGTCAGGTATACCTACCATGGCTACCTTACATAGGTATACCTACTTACCTGTTCCTACGTTTAATCTAATTTTATAACTGGCCCTAGAAGTAAAAACTGCCAATGGACTATGACGACACAAAACTATAGGTATCAGAATAATAATTTTAATCTTACTAGCTTACCGCCAACTTATATTAGAATCTGTTTGATAGGAAAAATTCCTGTTGTTTACCATCATGGGTTATATTTATATCTGTTAACGTTTTAATATTTTAAAAATTTTTCTAACTTCAACGTTTGATACACTTCGATGTATTATAATTACCTACTTACTAATAATAAAATGTGTGTCTTTTTTTTTTGTTAAAGGAAACAAATTAATTGAAAAAAATTTTAAAGATGACTGACACTGAAGTTAAAAATGACGAAACAAAAAAAGATGAAGTCGCAGATAAAATTGCCGACGAGAAAAAGAATGATGAAACAAATGTTGCCTGTGATAAAACAGAAAATGTCACAAATGAGAAAAAACCTTCTGATCAAGCAAATAATGGCGGAGATATTGTTGCACAAGAACAGAAAATTAACCGTCAATTGGAGTATTATTTTGGCGATTCAAATTTGAATCGTGATAAATTTTTGCTGGAACAAATCAATTCAAATGAAAATGGTTGGGTTCCTCTAACAGTTTTGCTCACATTCAATCGTTTAGCGAAATTATCAACAGACATAGAATTTATTGCAAATTCTATTCGAAAATCTGATGAAGGTTTGATTGAAGTCAGTGAAGATGGTACAAAAATACGACGACATCCAGAGCGACCAATTCCTGAATATAATGAAGAGCGTCGTAAAGAAATACAATCACGTACTGCTTATGCTAAAGGCTTCCCCTTGGACTCGGTCATGTCAAATTTAATTGATTACTTTCAGACATTTGAAAAAGTTGATAATGTATGCATGAGAAAATATTTAGATAAACCAACAAAAACATACAAATTTAAAGGCAGTGTATTAGTTACATTTTCGAATAAAGCTCAATGTGCGGAGTTCATTGGAAAAGATAAAATAGAATACAATGGAAAGGAATTGATCAGAAAATGGCATGAAAAATATATAGAAGAGAAAAATCTTGAACGAAAACAAAAATCGAAGGATGATAAGAAACATAAACGTGATCAAGAATCAGAAAAATATCATTTCCATTTGCCCGGAGGAGCAGTTATTCATTTTGAAGGAGCAAAAGAAGATTCGACAACCAGAGAGCATATTAAATCAGCTTTTGAACTTAAAGGTTTGTTTGCATTGATAAAAAATCTAAATTAATCTAGTACATGTATCAACATTTTTTATAAAAATAAGATTGAAGAAAAAGATTGAAATAAATTAACAGTTAAATTTGGGATTTATGTCACTAATCTGTATTCCCAAAATTCTCGATTTAATTAAAAAAAATTAATAAACCTATTAATTTATTAATATATAATTGCACTAATAAACCTATTAATTTATTAATATTCAACCATAAATTTTTATTTAATTTCAGGAGCAGATGTTGCATTTATAGATTACAGTAAAGGAGAAAAAGCAGGATATGTCCGACTAAATGGTGAAAATACCGCATCAGAATTTATTAAGAAATGCGATGATAACAAAATAAAACTTAAAGAAGGTGATGTTGAATTAACATTAAAGTTATTAGAAGGTGATGAAGAACGAGAGTTTTTGAAGAGAGCTATTGATTCAATGAAATCAAAACGAAATAAAGGTCGCAATAAGGGTGGATACAAACATAGCCATTATGACAAAAATAGAAAACGTCGTGGAAGTGGTTGTGATGATGACAAACCGGCATCAAAACATGGAAAGGTTGAAGCAGAATAAAATTAAATTATTTTTCCTCATAATTTTTAAGAAATTTGTATGAACTGTACAAAAATAAAAATTGAATATCTTAAATTTTCAATTATTAAAGTTTGTAACTTTTTATGTTTTTATTGTAATTTGAATTACAAATTTTTATTAATATAATTTAAATAAAAAGTATAAAAGTTTGAGAATTGTATTTTAAAGTAAAAATTTCAGTACAACTCAGAGGTAAATTTCTTAGCTTTCAATTCAAATTAGTACCTCCATTTTATACATTTTAAATTAGTATATTCCAAAAATGAAAACTAATTGGGTATCTACATGGGAACATAGAAGGAAACTAAAAAAATGCAGAGACTTCGACTGTGTGTCCAAGGATTCGCTCTGTACAATAAAATATTTTAATTGGAATACATTTTAAAAAAAATACATTTTAAAATAAAGTGTGGTTAAAGAATAAGAAATTAAATAAAATTTAAGATGAATAAATGTAATTGTTTTTCAAACAAGTCAAATATAAAGAATATCCTTGAAAAGATGATAAATCTATATCAGTAATTCGAATGCGAGTTAGATTCAAATAATTCACTTTTTCGATAACTGGCAGAGGCGGAAACAACTGATTTCTAATTTTACCCATAATATAAATTTTATCAAGTTCATTTTTAATAAAATCAACATAATATAAATAATTTTCGCGATAAATGTATTGAATATTATTCCATTTATGCATTCTAACATCATATTTAAATCCGTTGCCATAGTCTGCAAAGCAATATATTTCATCTTGTATTCGGATAGCTTTTTTAATATCTGGCAATTTTTTTCCTTCTTTATTAACAGTTTTCCATTCATCTTCACGTGGATCAAATCTTTGAACAAGTTCACTGCAAGCTTTTGTTCGCTGTATTTTATTATCTGAATCAACAATGTCACAATGGATACAACCACCAAAAGTATAAATACTTCCATTGAAACTTTCCATTTTAAAATTTGTTTCTTGATATTTACAAATAGGCTTCATAAAATACCATTTTTCACTACCAATATCGTAGAATTCAGGAACATTTGACCCAAAAGAGAAAGAATTACCTTTCGAATAAAATAAATATAATTATTAAGCAAAAGTATTATATTATAAAAAAAAAATTAAAAAGTATATTTTAAGAGTATTTTTTGGAAAAAATATGTTTTTACAAGAACTAAATTATTAAATTAAATTGAGATTAAGAACCTAGAGATAGAACAACATAGTTTGTACTTTAATAAGAGTTGTTTTCTGATCACCAAATAGTTTTTTTCCATTATTTTATTGAAAAAGAAAAATAGCTTAAACATTTCAGTAATTACTTCCATTCACTTGAATGTAAAGCAAATGTTTCCAGAATGCTATAAATTAATTAAATAAATATATTCGGTCTCATCCTCAAAAATTCAATAGTACATATAATGATATAATAATTAATTTCAGTTAATAGATTAATGATTATAGTTTTTTCTTCTTACCACATGAGTAAATTTTTCCATTTAATTCAATTAGTGCGTGGTCAGTTCGAGCTTCCTTCATTGATGGAAATTTACATATTTCTTTTTTATCACACTTAAAAGTTAGACATTCAGTCGTAGAATTAATCCCACTAAATAATAAATTCTCGTCACGAAATGATGCTACTTGAAATGATTCATTGCGTGTGGTACAGTTAGGATAACAATTTTTTTTAAAAGTATAATTCAAATCATGTTTGATTACCGGAATTAATCTTGGATTTGGTTTTCCTTCGTGTAAAAATAAAATATATTGATCTGTTATAGCGAAAATTACTTCTTTAGAAGGTTTCGCGAATATTTTAATTTTCTTTTCATTATCATCGTTATTTTGTTCTATATTACTCTTTAATAAAATTCGAACCATCAAGGACGGAACGAATTAATTTTAATTTTTCACAAAGTCATTTACAGTAAATTTATGTTATGTTCTGCGTTACAACAGAAATTAATTCATTTACTTTATTTATTTTACAAAAATCTATTTTTCGGGTTAGCAAGCATAATTTATTAATTTATCAGTTTAATGATCGAACAAAAGATTTTCTTCAATTGGAATTTTTTTAAATTTTAAAAAAACTTACCGTTTTCGCCTAAAAGTGCAATCATTTAATATTTGGGGATACGCCTCTACCTGCCCTTCAAAAACTGGGCAAATGGCGATTGATTAATTTAATTTTTTTTCCACTTATTACGATAACGAGCAACTTGTTACTTTGTTGATTTCGAATTCTAAAACAGTTTGTCACAGCCCTTAAAGAAATTTATAAGAAAAAAAGAATTGCATATATTTTGTTATTGTTGATGAATCGTTAAGAGTAATAAACAAGTAAAAAAATATATGAAATTTTATTTTTATAGTGTCTCAGAAATTGTTTTTTTTTTCTCAACCTAATTAGCATAATATCTATTTGACTAGACTGTCGATTTTTTTAATTATTGGCGACAAATATTTGCTACAACAAATTATATATCTTCAAGTTTGGGTAAAGTTTTAGGTGGTTTGTAATTAAGGGTTTATGAAATATGGTCGATATCGTAACAATCTTACGAAAATCTTATTCACTTTTAATTCGGCGTTGGTATACATATGCTTATTCATCGAATCTTATAAAACAAGAATTTGGGAATTAAAGGGTTTTTAGTTTTTACGATTCATAAGAATAATTGAAGCCACTTGATCAAAACCAAACATTTCGTAAAACTTTTGCTAAACAAAAAACAAAAAAAAATTTGCAATTTTTAAATATTTTATTCTTCATTTTTTTCTATTTCTTAACAAATCATTTTCTATTCATTTTCATTCATTTTCAATCGAATGCTATGTCTAAAAAAACTTAATGATATAATTAATAAAATAAATTTTTTTTTTTAAACTAAATTAATTTTATAATTTCTCTTTGCCAGAATCTGAATGCTTACTCATTTTTATTTTCCTAAAAAATTAAATTATTTTTTAAAATATTAAATATAAAATAATATTGCCCGTTAATACTCATTTCTTATTTAGATTTTGCTGAAAACTTCTTGCTTATTTGGTAACGTTTCCTAAAATTGAAGTACATATATAAATCCAGTATAAGTGCCATTATATACTAATAATGAAAAAAAATTGATAGAATAATAAAATAGTTGAGGAAAATATTTTCACATCAAAATTATGTCATAATATTAAATTTTCTGCAAATCATGTACCTATGTAATAATTAAATTTACAAAAAAAATCATATATCAAAATAAATATTTTTTTTATTAAAATCGTTATCATAGAAATAAGAATTTGGTTTAAGAAGCCGTTCAATTAAATTCATAACTGCAGAAAACACTAAGAATATTATAAGGATAATTATTTGAAATATTTATAAATTTATCACAAATACCAAACCTAAATATATATCTAAAACATGATTTTCCACGCCGGCCGTCCGCTGTATATGAAAAAATATAAAATAAATTAATACAATAGTAATATTTTATTTTATATCATTCAAGATACTGGCTAAAGTATAAATAATAGTAAATTAATTGTTAAAAATGATACATATCTTAAACATTTTAAAATTTTTAAATAAGAATATCTGTATAATATATTAAAATTATCAAACGAAATAGCAAGCTTGGAATGAATACGAAATAACCGAAAAAAGTTGGTTGAAACTGATAATATCAGTTTTATTGAATGATCATAATCATGAAAGATTAAAAATTAAGTTTTAATTGTAACTAAAAATTTAATAAAATTTATTTCTACTTAATTTCATTAGTACTTCACATTTCCCGGCCGCTTGTATTGAATTAATTTAACAAGTTCATATTAAATAATAACATAAAAAAAATATTAAGGGTACATAGACTGAATATAATTATCATATTATTTAATAAATAATTATTTAAAATTAGGTTTACTTAAAATAAATTTATTATAAAACTTATTATATCAATATAAAAATAATAATAAAAAAATTCACAATTTGACATTTCTATCTAATGATAATAATATTAAATAAAAATACTTTTTTTTTGTATATGTAATATATATTACTATATAATATTATTAAGTAATAACGAAATGAAAATTTTTTGATATAAAATGCATTTCATTAAATTCAAATCTAATTTTGATTCCATTTCAATTCAATTTTCTTCATTAATTTCTTTTTTTATTTTCATTTGAGGATAACAATAGTTTCTTTTAAATAATAAAATTGATATTATATTAATCTTTATATTTCTTCATTTGATGCATAAATATTTCCATATTTTATTATAATAATATTAATTTGTATTTTAACAAATAATAAAAATATTATTCATTATATATTTATTAATATTTTTTTAATATTTACAATAGAAATAATCATAAGGAATAATCGTTTCTAACATACGTAGTATATATATAAATTGATAGGTAATAATTATTAACTTTTGTTATTTTTGTTTTGATCCTTCTTCATAATAAATATTATATTATAATGAATTTCTATTTAATTATTTGAATCTATTTAATTTGAAATAAATTATTTGAATTTAAATTTGTTTTCTAAGTATTTCCTTCCTCATTCATTTTTATAGTAGTTTTTAATAAATTTAACTCTAAAAAACTTTTTGTAAATTTTACAGAAGGAAAACATCCATAAATTATACATATTATACAATTTAGGCCATTTTTAATTTAACAAAAATTTGCTTATGATGACATTAAAAAGTCTGTCAGAATTTCTTTTTTATACTTTAAATTTTTTGAAATAATTTATTTTGAAGACCGAAGCTAAAATTTTATGGCATTAAATTTTCAATATAATTTTTCTTATTTAGTTGAATAATGTTGGCTTATTAAATTTCAAATATTTCAAATTCTTTTTGTTTCCAGTCCCATTGTAGTTGCAGGATATAACATAATAAGTACTTTTTTTTTTTATTAAACCTGAAATTGAAATTTTGAACAATTTATAATTTGGCATTAAGGTGTAAAATTTGCTTAAAGTTTTCATTCATATCACTATTGATATTTTTTTTTTTTAAGAGAAATATTACAATAATTTTTTAGTGGTTTCCAAATAAAAATTTAATTAATTTTTGATTTTATGAAATTTATTAGTATTAAATTTCTTTGCCTTCGTGACATTTTACTTGATATTATTTACAATTACATTTTTTTTTTTTTTTAAAACTCTAATATTAACAATATTTATACATAAAATTTTTGTTTATTATAATTATTTATTTGTTAAAATTTAGATTTTAATAATATTGGTTTTTTTTTTAAAGGATATAACAAAAAAATTTAATACTTAAAAATTTAAAATTAATAAATGTAAATACTTTATTACGTAGTTGAACAATGCAATTTAGTTAACAAAAGCCATTGCTGATTACCTTAAAAATATCCTAATTTATTTGGATTTCATGTCGTAAAAGATTTTTGGGTCGACGAATTATAATATACATATACTTACATAGGGTTAAAGAAAATATTTTTTGAGTTAATTTTAATTCATTTGGATATAATCCGAAAATTGGGCTGCCTATGAATTTAAATTTTTAACTTAAACGAAAGTTTTTTTTGGGAATTGGAAGCTTAATGAAACTACATACATATATTTTTAACTTTTCTTCCAAACAAAATATTAGAAATCTAAGAATATTTATCTGCAGAGAAAATTCTTTTCAAAAAATTGGTTTTTATTAATTTTTAATGTAAATAAAAAAAACAAAAAATTATATAAGAAGCCTAAGTAAATCTGATACGATATTCCGTTCAAATAAATTTTATATTCATTATCATTTTAGAAGTTATTAATAACAAAGTTTTCTTTGAAATATTATACAAAGAATAATTTTCAGGGAAGAAAGTTATGATTTAATCTATTTGAAAAAGGATAATTTTTTTTAATTTGTCTTGAACTTCAAAAATAGATACACAATTCTTTTCTTCTAAACTACATAATTTTCCACAATGATATACAAATACTTTAATTGCAATATTCATCAATAAACCAACGATGATTAATATTGATCTTTGTTTAATTATATGTTGTTAAGGTAAGTACTAAGTGAAACTGATAATAAAATATTATATAAAAAAAAGAGAAATAGGCTCTTTTTAAGTTCATTTTTCAGGTGCAGTGACGTATCTTTCATTTGGAGTGAAATATAGATTTTATGTTCAATTTTCCTGAAATATTCTGTGAAATCTTTTTTTTCAGTTGCCTGCATATTTTTGAATCCATTATCGACCTTATTCAATTTTATTTATATCAAATATAGCCATTTAGATGTTCACATGTTGGTATTTTGATAAGAACAAAATGAAAGTGAAAAGTTATGTTTTTAAAGTATAATTACGTAAGTACAACTTAGGTCAAAAAATACTTTCTCATCACATTGTTAGAAGAATACTTTTTCGAATCAATTATTGATTAAAAATTTTATTACGGTATTATAAAATCAAATTTATCTCTGTTTTAATCATAATCAAAATTACAATAAAAAAAAACATTTCGAAATGGCAAAAAATAAATAAAATAATCTCTTTTATTTAAAAAAAAAAGTCTTAAAATTTTCTTATTTATTAAAACTAATTTTCATTGCATTTACGCTCTAGGATTTGAATCTATATCTTCGGATAATTTTATTCTTCACTTGTAAACAGGTGATAAATCTAGTGTTAAATTTTTAAGTGCTCTATTCCGAGCCAATGATCTTGTTTGGTGAGACGATTTGATAATTTCTAAAACTAAACATCGACAATCATTACAAACTGACATTAATTCACCACAAATTTTTTCTTTTTCAGCTGCCATATGGGCCGAAGTGAATGCCCGAAAACGATTATACCTTGAATACGGGAAAAATAAATTAATTAAAAAAATTTAGATAAAAATTTAAAATTTTACATACTTTCTGTCCAGAGTACTGCTATTAGAATGTGGTCGACCAGGACTATGCATTGGTAAACTTCTGGGGCCCTCCATACTCCTAGACATAACATTTGCCACTTGTTTATTTGATGGCATAGTAATAGTACCATTGTATGCGTTATTGTTTTCTTTATTATTATTAATATTTGCTTGAATAATATTTGATTCTGTTATTGATGAACCTGGTGTACTCATATTAGAACGCTGATTTTTTGGTGATGATGGGGCACTGCCAACTGAATTTCGAGTCTGAAATAAATGTGTGTTATTTATTTTTAATGTGAAAATTGTTTTAAAAAAGATCTATAAATATGTAAAGAAAAATGATTTTGATTTTACTATATTAATTTGTTACCTTGCGATCAGATTCAGATCTCAATAATCTTTCCATCAGTGATTTTGGGAATGATTCGTCTAGTATATTACCACTGTTGTGTTGTGCATGATGTGAAGGTGATGGTGTGCTCGAACCCGCCGGACTTCCCATCAATGATGGTGATAATAAAACAACTGGAACATTTCGAAAGTGTTCTGTTGGTATTCGCATTTTTGTTGAACATTTTGAGCATACCGTTCTTTGGCATAATTTACATAAAATACCCCATTGCCCGAAAATACTAAACCTCGTCCTCAAGCAAAGAAAACAAATTTTCTTACGTTCAACATCTTCTTTAACTCGAACTCCAACTGGTAGACCCTCTAGTTCAGCCTTAGTCATTACCGATCGGATATGCACGATTTCCTCTAAAGTCAATGACAATCGGTCAGACAGTTTATCTGTCCATTGACTTTCATCTAGTGAATTTTTAGTCCATGTTTCCATTGATGTCAAATTTGTTGTACTATTTTTTGTAGAAGCGTCGGTGTTTATTTGTTGAGAAAGCTTTCTGGAAGTTGTAGCAGCTGCAGCAGCTGACGACGGTGGCTTAGAGTTTGTGACTTTATGATTAACAACAATTGTATTTGAATGTTCTGATTGCCTTGAATCTGGCCTTGATGGAGGCACTGATTGGGAACTTTCATTCAATTTGAATGCATGACTTTGACAACCAACTATGGTATGACGACGCATTGAGGCTCGCCTTGACTCACACTGAGTTGCCAGATCATAAGCTAAGAAAAGATTATTATAAAAATGAATTGATTTTTGAAAAAAACATTTTTTTTAACAATATTCAAAAAAGTGTATGCTACAAAATTAAAGCCAGAAAAAAATTCAAAATAAAAAAAAAACTAAATTTTGATAATATGTATACAAAATACTAAGCATGCAAATTTTATTATATATTGAACTTACTTTGGCCGTATAAAAATTGTTATAATTACTAATTAGTATAAAATAAGTTAAATGTTAAAAGCAACTCTTAACATTTTTTATAATATGGAGAGTTCTAGTAAATGTTTTGTAAGCTTGCGTTAAAATATTTAGAATATATCGTTCAAATACAAGGCATTCAAAAAGTGTTTTTTTCAGCTAAGTACTTATTGAAAGAAATTAAAAAAAATTTTAATCAGTCTTCTGGAGTCATTGATTTGTTACGATATTTCCCAGAAATCAAATTTTACTTTGTTGAAAACATTTTTTTGATCTGATAATTAAAATACCAAGGCCTTCAAAAAGTTTTGGTTTTAAATTCTTATTCAAAGAAATTAAAAAAAATTATTAGTCAATCTAAGTTTTTGGGAATTGATAAGTTTAAAATTTTTCCAGAAATGAAATTTATATTTATACATATCAGATTTACATTTTGCTAATTTTGTATTTCAATTTTCATTCAACTTTAGATATCTCTTAAATGTAAAAATGTATAAGCTTAAAAAATTAAAACATGCAGGTAAACAATAAAATAAAACAAAAAAAAAATAGACTTTGTTAAATTAAACAATTTTTTTTTAAATTTATTTATTTATAATTTTGTTATTTGTATAATTATCTGTATAAATAAAGCCAAAATTATACACCTAAAATATTAAAATAATTTTATATGTAAATCTTAATTAATTTTTAAATAATAAATTTATAATTATAATTGGTTGTGAATTCAAAATTTTTTTTTTTTAAATAAAAGCTTGACAATTAATAGTATTTTGCTAAACTGAAATAAGCTCTAATTAAATAAGCTCTAATTAAATAAGCTTTAATTGTATATATAACTATAATTATAATAAAAATAAGTCAATTGAAATCAACAGGTTCAATTAGAAAATAAAAATAAAGATTTTTGTGATTTTTGACTTTGACTTTTTGACTTTTTGACTTGAAAGACGGTCAAAGCCATTTTAATAGTTTTATTAATCAAATTATATATGTATTGGAAACATAGAAATTCATTCTCAGTATAATATATACCTAGTTAGTTTTCTTAATGTTAATATGAAGTTACAGTGAATTGTAAATTTTTAAAATTCCTATCAAAATTAGTTTATCATAAGTGTTTAATCAAAAAATTTGAAAACTCGATATTTTCAAAATGTAGTTACGCATCAATGAACTGTTTTGTCATCGAAATTAATTTCAAAAACTCTATATTTATCCTATTTTCGGAATATGTATATTAATTATAGAAAATTTGCCCTTTATATTTAAAATATATTTGATTTATATACAATAAAAAATATACCTAAATAAACATATAAAATATCAAGAATTTAAAATCGAAGGCAATTAAACTGAAATTAAAATAAAAGTATTCAAAATTAAATTTTAATTTTAAAATGCCTAGACACAAAACAAATTATTTTTATTAAATAAAATCATTCTATAAATTAAAAAAAAAAAAAAAATTATGTTATAGTTATAGTAAATTACATTCAAGAGCGTTGTCAAAAAATCTATGATATTCATCTTGGGTTATAGTATCCTCTGTAAAGATAAGATTATTTCAAATTTAAATGGCTTGAGCTTATGGAGATTAAAATACATATATAGGAATAATATAAATATATTTGCTCTATGAAAAAAATTTATGCGATTTTTATAATAATATATTTTTTTTTAAGTTGTTTTATTATACATTTTGATAATTTGTGCAAAACAAATAATATATTTAATTATTATAAACACATATTTGTTTTTTTTTATTAAAACTTATATAGCAATAAAATTAACTCTTTAAGTACCAAAAATTATAATTCACTATAGTTTTAAAATTACAAGGGTATAAGAAGAAATGGAGTACACAGTGCACACTTAATTTTATGGTTTTGTTAGCTCTTTTTTTTTATAAATATTTAAATAAATGTTTTATAAATATGTGTAGATAAAACTATTCTTCTTTAAATTATCCGCAATTCAATCAAATTTTTCTGTTTTCAAAAAAACAAAAGACCACAAATATAATTAATAATATTATGTGATTAAATGATTATGTTTTACTTTTACAAAACAACAATTCATATATACTACATCAAAATGAGATAAGCTAACATTTTGATTTTTTTTTTAACTTTTTTTTTTTTACTTAGTATATAATTCTATATTTTCCCAAATATTATAGGTATTAAATAAATAGTACATACATTATGTATATGTATTACATTTTATTTCTAATTATAACTACTAATTGTGTACATTTTAAATTAATATAATCCCATCTAGCCATTTATAAATATTATGTATATAAGCAACGCTATCACCATTAGTTGGATTTGTAAGCCTCATATAGTTATCCAAAAATAAATTTAATTTTTTTTAGTGCATTAATGTGTTAATTAAAAAAAAATCCCAAAAAAAAAAAAATTCGAATTTTATTTGATTTAAAAACTCTTACTTGTTCGTCTTAAAACTGTTGTATTCATTTTATTTGGATTGTTTTCATTATTTGTGTATGCACCGGCTATTGGATAAGGTGGCATTCGAGGTTGTGAACATATTGAAGATTGTAAAGAAGGAGAACCGGAAGCAATAGTCATGTCATCATCATCATCCTGTAATTGAAGAAAATATAAAAAATCAAGTGGTGAGGTGCAGAAAAATTATGAAATTCGGAAACCATGCCATGTATTTATTTTTTGGTAATAAGGAATTCTTATTTTTTTTGCGGATTCCTAGCTATTGATAAAAGTTTGAGTTTTTTTAATTAATTTCGTTAAGAACTACTTTACTTATTTGTTTCAAGAATTTGATTCAACATTGGGTATTTAGAAATTTTAAAAATCGAAGAGAATACCACTTATATACTCTACATAATAAACTACCACTTACGTGCAACATAATAAACAACATAAAATAAACTTTAAAAAATGGTTTTCGGAATGTTATTTGAATAAGTACGACAATTTTTTTTGATTTTAAAAATTTTTTCAAAAATCCTTAAAATTTATTTTCAGTATAGTTTTAATTCTGATAAAATTTATATGAAGGATAAAAAAGTTAAGACTGAAATTATTAATGTTTTCCTGCTGATATTAACTTAAATAAAATATATTATAAACTATAAATGTGACAGTGAAAATCCAAAGCATAAAATTCTGAATTTCATAATATGTGGGAAAGGATAATAGTTTTTAAAATTATATTTTACAATATAAATTATGACGTTAAATACAATTCATATTCTTAATCCTACAACAAGAATATTTTGCGGTGAACTTTAGAAATAAACGAATGTAAACTTTTTTTTTTTTTTTTGGAATTTGAATCTAAAATTTTTTATTTGAAACTACGTTAAAATAATTTTAGCTTTTCTTCTTATTATAATCTTTGATTTGTGAGCAATTATGTCTTTTTAGAAAAAAAAACGGTTATATTCAATTTATCGTAGTTATTTCATTGTAAAAGAAATTGGCAAAAATATTTTTTTTTTTTATTTTAATTCAGAGTTTAGACAAAAATATTTAAATAATTTATTTAATTTACAAGGTAGGCCTCAAAACAGATTGATTCGATTAAAAACACTTTTAAGATTTTAAAAAAACGTTGATTTTTATTTTGTTTTTTTTTAAATGTTACATGAATAAAAATAAATGAACTAAAATTTAGGTAAAAATCGAAATTTATGTCTTCAAATTTGCGAAAATTTATATTGTTGATCTTCAAGGCCAAATCCATTCACGAACAAGATTAAATAAATATTGAACGAGAAACTGAAATTGGAAAAAGAAATATATTGTATATATTTTAGGAATTTTATTTTCTGAATCCAAATGAAAATTGTTGAAAAAATATTTGTAATTTCTGTAGGACGAAATTTGGTTTGAAAATAAAATAAAAAAAAAATATAAATAAATACTTTGTAAAAATATTTATTTTTATTTTTTTAAATACTCTTTTATAGTTCAATTTGTTTGTTCCCATTTCAATAATTCAATAATTTGCCGAATATTATTAATACAGTCTAAGAAAAATATAAAAATATTGAGAAAATTTTCGCGAAGAAATAGAATAGCAAAAAAATTTTTTTTCTTTGGGGATATATTTTTATCTTATTTTTCTTGTAAAACAGTTTGTTGCTTATTAGTTCCAAGAATTCAAGTTATGAAAATTTACATTTGATTTCAGATCTACGTACATATTTGGGACAAGAATTTAAATAACTTTAGCTTTAATATTTATTGATTTTTGTTTAAACAGAATTTTATGTTATGAAAGGCGGAAAAATAAATTAACATTAAAAGATAATGGGCACAGGTTGGCTTTAGAATTTTAGCCCGCAAGAGCATAATTTTTTAATATAACTTTAATTATACTGATATAAATGATTTGGTATTGACCCCAAAAATTAACGAAATATTTTTCTTAGAAATAATTTTTAAGATGATATTGATAATTACAATTATCAATATCATATTAAAATATATTAGGTACATTCTTATTTTGTTTGCTTAATTAAATTTATTTTTCGTTATCTTCAATCATCATAATTTTCAATTAAAAAATGTAACAAATAGCAAACATTTTTATTTTAAAAATCATGAAAAAAAAGTTATAATTATTTTAGACTATGAAGTTATGAAATAAAGTAATAGGTATATTAAAATTAATTTATCAAAAAAATATTAGAGATTACCACAAAAAAAAAGTGCTAAAAAATAATTTTTCCTAATTATCATTATCATTTTAAAAAATTTAAATTATGATTTGTGGTATTTTTTTGATCATAAATAACGCCTTCGTCAACTTTTTTTTTCTGTATAATGAGTAACAAAAAGTAGTTACAAATTACCATTAATAATAATAAATTTGTTAAATTATTTTGTTTTAAATAACCGCAAAATTACGCTAAAAATTAAATTCTTTATTAAAAATTATTAGTTATGAATTCAGAATAATTTTTTGTTAATTATAGGTATACATTATTATTTTTGAACGTGTTTCGTCTTTTGCTTATACTTTAACATATATAAAATTGATCTAAAAATATATATTATACTTTAAGCATTCATAAATGTGAGAAGTTACTGTATGCGTTTTATGTTTTGGGGATTATTTTGTGTAACTAAGGACTACCTATTTTTATTACAAGTTTATAGATTTTTATTTAAACTTAACTTATTGACTAAACTTTTAACTCTCAAAACACTGAATTTTATATTATATAGATATTCGACTATCCTTCTATTAATTGTATTAAAAATAAGTCAGTGATAATATTTTAAATTTTAGCTATTCAAGCTAAAAATTATACATAGTGTTGATGATCTGAATCTTGAAATACATTAAAATTATGATTCGTTATTATGTTTAAATAATACACCTTTAACAATACATACATTATATAAAATATAATAATATAAGAGTTACTACAAGGAAGTGTTTTTTTAATAAGGGAAAAATTATTATATACTGTATTTTATAATAGATAGTGTTTATATTATCTGGCAGATTCCGAAATATATAATTTTTTATATAGTAATACCTGTAGTAATGAGAAATCCACTTTAATAAGTCTTTGTTTAGTTCTTGGTGATTGTTGTATATCAATAGATTTATCACTATCATTACGTTTGTCACGTTTCAAATTTTCAACTTGTTGAGTTGATGGTGGAAGCACTGAAAAATAAAGAAAAAGAAAGTTAAATAAAAAAAAATGTATGTTTATATAAAAGGTTTTTGTTTTTTATTATAGACTTTGTTTTGTCAGTCTCATACACATTTTTAGAAAATGTAATGTAAATCTGTCCTTAATTGGAAACGTCCCAAAGGACTTATTTTCGAACTATAATATAGATAATAATATCGTCCTATTTCTGAGTTTTATCGACATTATAGGATTCCGTACTTTATAACAACTATGATCTCTCAGAGATAGAAACCAAACTTTATTTTTACTTTTTTAGATGGAACAAGCTTTCTCGTATACAAAGTGACTCGTATGTTTTTTTAATATTTCCACAGAATTAATTTAGTTTTTTCTTTAATCAAAATAACAAAATATTTGTTTTAAATTTTTCTCATTTTTATAATTATCGATGATATTTTAGTTCAAATTATATCAAAAGAGAATGCTTCATAACTTTTAAATCTTAATATCTTATTTTTTTTTTACAATTCTTTGCAAAAATAATTTAATTTGAATATGTATTTCTAATTTTTTTTTAATTAATGAAAACAATTTTGATAGACATTATATGAATAATTGAGCTGAACTACTTTTAAAACGTGACTTTATTTTTCAAAATTCCATTTATCTTTTATTAACTTTATATATACATTCATAAAAAAAAACTATAACAAGGCTTTTCAGAAATTAGATTTCTTTATGGTAAATTTTTTACGCCAATATTTTTTTTTTTAGTAAAAAATTTGACCTAAAATTTCACATAAAAGTTCATAAAGTTAAAAAGGTAAACAAATTTGAATATAAATTCAAAATGTGGGCGAATAGCATAATATTTTGTTTTCGTTTTTATGTTAAAAAAAAATAAAAAAATATTTGATTCTAAAAAAATAAATGAAAATAAGAATAAAAAACTATTCTTTTTTCGTAACCGTCTAAAAACTATCAAAAATAATGATTAGAGGGTGGAACGCCTTGGTTTAATTTGAAGCTAACTATATTATAGATTTTCATATAGTTTTAAACAACTCATCGTATTCGAAGCTCATAAATTTTTGATTTGTTTCTTTTCGTGGACAAACATAAAAATTAATGCCTATTAAAATGGAAATTACAGCTTTCAGATTAATTTAATTTGATTGAAATTTGACTTACGATTACTTATAAAAATATTATATTTTTCCCCTCGTCTCGCAAAATAAACTTTTTTTTTTTATAAAAATTAGTCTTGAAATTTAATCTTACGAGTAAATTAAATAAAATGATTAGAAGCCAGCTATTCAATAAATATTGTGGTAATTCAATAAGAGTTTTTAAGAAATTATGTTTTTTTGCATTGAGGAGACGCATGGATGAATTCTATCAGTACGATCAGATCATAATTCAATTTACTTTTTACATAGATTATGCTTTAAATAAAAAGTAATAAAATAAAGTAAACTCCCTTGAAATTATTTAAGATAGATTAATATTTTTAGTCAATAATTTAATCCCCAACTTAATGTACATACTAATATATTTTATAATATATTAGCTGAATTAAAAAACAAACATAAAAACCTAAAACTATATGTCACATCAATAAATCCACATATCTGATCAACTTTGATCAGTGTTTTTCATAGTGTCTTTTTTAATTGTATAAGTCATATACTCCGAATCCAACTTCCCTTATAAAAAACCCATTTCCGCTCCTATAAGATTTTAACTTATTACAAATATCCAAATTTCCTCCACGAGCTTTTTACTTTTTACTTAATTTGCTTATTTTTATGAACTTAAATTTTATTCTTATAAAAAAACTAAAACGTAAGTTATTTTAATTGTGCAATTTTTATATTTCTTAATAAACTTAAAGAGGTGTTAAATTACGAATTTAATATTTCTAATATTGAATGTAAAATCATAAATATAAGAAAGAAAGGTAAAATAAGTTTCAGTTTTAGAATTTCGTTCGAACTAAAAATACGATTGTCTTTAAGTATAATTAAATTAAATTTTGTTTAGATTATTCTAATTAATAAAAAGAATTTATAAAAAAAAAATAAACAAATATATTTAATTTAATAAAAAAAAAAAAGTAAAATAAAATTAAATATTGTAAAAAATCAATTTTTACATGTTTGGCGCAGTCGGTAGGATACCAAACCATTTTTACAAATAAATAAGAAAAAAAAAAAAATTTTTTTTTTTGTGAAATTGGTGTTCTTTTAAGAATTTATTGGTATCAACTTATGAGACCATATCGTAAACCTTCAAGTTTGAATAAACCTAGACTCAGAGTAATCACTGAAGAAAAATATAACGAAGAATTAGCTGAAGCACAACAAAAAGTTAATAATATTTTTGAAACAACTAATAACATGGCATTAAATAATATCACAGGTAGAGATCTAATTACTGAAGCTAGAGCTATTCCAATATTTCGTGGCGATGACACCTTTGAATTAACACATTTTATAAGAGAAGTAGAGACAATTGTTGGGTTGACCGCAGACCAAAATATGAAAAATTATTTGTTGAATGTAATGGTGAGTAAAATTCAAGGACCGGCTGCTTTGTCGATTAGAAGATTGGAAAACGCTACTTGGGACGAAATAAAATTACAATTGAAGAAATCGTTCGGTGTTCAACAATCATACTTGAAATTAAAGGAGGAAGCAGATTCAATCAGGTTCTGTAGTGTAAGTCAATATTATAAAGAGTTATCTCAAGTATTGGATAAGTTAAATTTAAAATATAAGTTAGATGATGAAAAGCCAGCAGAATTTAATACAATTAATAATGAAAAAAGCATATTAGAAAAATTTTTAAATAAACTTCCACGATCAGATAGTATGTTTTTAAGAATTAAGAACATTGAATCTCTTGAAGAAGCTTATTTTGAACTAATAAAAACAGGAATCCAAGATAACCCGACACCTTTTCAAAAAAATATTGTTAAAGCTAATAATAAACAAAATAATTTCCAGCGTAACTCTTTTAACAATAATAACCAATATCAGGGACATATAAGACATAATTTTTCCAATAATAACAATTACACTAATAGTGTTCCTCAAACTTATCCCACGCCTAATAAATCTCAAAATTTTAACAATAATAATTACAATAATAGTGTTCCTCAAAGATATCCCACTTCTAATCAAACCTACAATTTTAATTCCAATCGAAATTCGAATTTCAATAATTTTTCTCGAAAACAGAATTATGATCAAAATTCTTTAAACGCTAATGCTAACAATAATCATGGAAGTTTTGAACCTATGGAAGTTGATTCAAATAACATTGAACAAAATTTTCGTTTACAACCTCGGAAAACCCATTACCAATAGTAGAATTCTCAATTCACAATAAAAAAATTAATTGCCTAATAGATACAGGTGCTTCTATATCAATAATTAGTGACCATCTTTTCCCTAATATAAAACGAAATAAATTAATGAATCAAATTGAACTTGTTACATTATTTGGAAAAAACCAAATTACCCATGAAATAATTACTGAGGTACCTTTAGAATTTGACCATGACGCCACAATGACATGGAAATTACTGAAATTTTGTAATAAAAAATTCGAAGCAATATTGGGACAAAATATACTTCGTGCTATTGGCGCGAAAATTGATTTAGAAAAAGGACATGTTGAAATTAAAGGCAAAGTCACTAAATTTAAAAATTCCTGCCCTTACAACGATATAATCGAATTAAATTCATTAAATTTTGACAACAAAAATATTGTTGATTTTATTAAAACTGAACATCTTAATTATGAAGAAAAGAAAATGTTGAAAAAAATTATTTATGAAAATAAAGATTTATTTTTTCAAGAGGGACAACAATTAACAAATATTTCAAATATCAAACATCAAATTATTACGAAACATAGCCAACCCATTTATTCCAAAATTTACAGATTCCCTAAAATACATGAGCAAGAGGTTGAAAAACAAATTTCTGAAATGCTAGAACAAGGTATCATAAAACATAGTAATTCTCCATATAATTCACCAATTTGGGTAGTGCCGAAAAAACTAGACCATTCAGGTGTTAAGAAATGGAGAATTGTCGTCGATTACAGAAAGCTCAACGAGATAACTGTAGATGACAAGTTTCCGATTCCAAACATAGAATCACTTTTTGACAAATTGGGTAAATCTCAATATTTCACAACTTTAGATTTGGCAAAAGGGTTTCATCAAATTCTTGTTGACGAAAAGGACCAAGCTAAAACTGCTTTTTCGACCCCCCAGGGTCACTACGAATATGTCAGGATGCCATTCGGTTTAAAAAACGCTCCTGCCACTTTCCAAAGAATTATGAATCACGTATTACGCGAATTCATTAATATTAATTGTGTCGTATACCTTGACGATATCTTAATTTTTAGTACTTCTCTTCAAGAACATATTCAATCAATTAACAAAATTTTTCAGAAACTTCGAGAATTTAATCTAAAGATTCAAGTCGACAAGTGTTCATTTTTATCAAAAGAATCAGAATATTTAGGACATGTTTTAACTAATGAAGGCATTAAGCCCAACCCAAGTAAAGTTCAAGTCATTAAGTCACTTAAAATTCCTAAAACAAGAAAATCCATTAAAAGTTTTTTGGGGATAACTGGATATTATAGGAAGTTCATAAAAGACTATGCTAAGATAGCACAGCCCCTAACTAATTGTTTGAAAAAAAATAATAAAATTGATGAAAATAATGTGAATTATATTCAAGCTTTTAATAAATTGAAAGAAATTATTACCAACGATCCGATTCTAAAATATCCCGATTTTAATAAAAGATTTACATTAACTACTGACGCAAGCCAGTATGCAATTGGAGCCGTTTTATCACAAAATGGTCACCCTATATCTTTTGCAAGTCGAACACTTAACGAACATGAAATAAAATATAGTACTATTGAAAAAGAACTCTTGGCTATAGTATGGTCTACAAAATACTTTAGACCATATCTATATGGCGTAAAATTTAACATAAAAACAGATCATCAACCATTAGCTTGGTTGCATTCTTTAAACGAACCCAATTCAAAGCTACAAAGATGGAGAATAAAACTAAACGAGTTCGACTTCAGTGTAGAATACCTCAAGGGCAAAGATAATAAAGTGGCCGACTTTCTAAGTAGAATAGATGTAAATAAAAATGAAATAAATGTCATTGAAACTGAAAATATTGATATTGGTGACGAAAGCAGTGAGTTAGCCACAATCCATAGTAATGTTCAGAATTTAGATAATCAAATTCCTATTTCGGAAAGCATAGTAAATAAATATTTAACTCAAATTCATTTAGTAGAAGAAAGGACAGATGAATTAATTACAAAATATAAAAAATACAGAATAATAATTATTTCAAAAAACGATTTAAATAACGAAAATTACACAGAAAAAAATCTGCTCGTACTAATAACTAAATAATTCGTTAAAATCAACGAAAAATTCGTTATTTTGGCTACAACGAACATTTTGTTGAAAAAAGCTCGTAGTTCGTTAAAAAAGTTCGTTATACCCCAAAACCAAAAACCTTTCAAATTCTTCAGCAAAAACACCGCAAATACGAAAGAAAAAATTTACTAGACTTTTTTTATTTATTTAATTTTTTATTTATTTCTTTTTTATTTTTTTTATTTTTTTTTTATTTTTTTTATTTTTTTTTTTTATTTTTTTTTATTTTTCTTTTATTTTTTTTATTTTTTTTATTTATTTATTTTTTTTTATTTTATTTATTTTTTTTATTTATGTTTCTATTTTTTTATTTATTTTTAAAATTTTTTTTTAATAATTTTTTTTATGCCCGCTTGTGGCTTCGAACCACTGTCCTAAACATTGCAATCCATCAACTCTGCCACTGAGCTATGAACTACATTTACGGCAATGTGTAAAATGGAAAATATAAGTTCTATATGGATTGAAATTTTTGTTTCCCGTATTTAACGATAACGAACTTTTTTAACGAGTACTAAAAATGAAAAAAATGTTCGTAATAAGAAAATAAACGAAATTTACGTTACAAAAACGTAGTTATTCATTATTTTTCGTTATCTTAACGAGAATGTCATTAACGAACTTTTTTGACGTAATGAGTACGAGCAAATTTTTTTCTGTGTACTTAAACGACCTTTTGCGTAGATTAATTAAAATCGGAACCACTGGAATTTATTCTGAATTGCAGGAAAATGATTACAAAATTCTCCAAAATATATTAATCCAGTTATTCAGTGGTGAACCCCGAATTAAATTTATTAGATGTACCAGAATAGCAAAAAATTTAGAAAGTGAAGATGAGCTAATTCAAATAATAAAAAACTTTCACGAAAATACAAATCATAGGGGGATCCTTGAAAACTTTCTTGAAATAAAAGATTTATATTATTTCCCTAATCTGAAAAGTTTTGTCCATAAATTCGTAAATAATTGCGATGTATGCAATCTGACGAAATATGACAGAAACCCAATCAAATATAAATATCATTTATCTGAAACACCTTCTGAGACGAATAAAATAGTTCACGTTGATATATTTTACATAAATAAAACAATATTTTTAACAGCGATTGATAAGTTTAGCAAACATTTATACGTGTCTAAATTAAACGATCGAAATAGTGTAACAATTGTTCAAGCATTAAGACTTCGTAATTCTCTTTTAGGGAAACCAGAGAAATTTATATTTGACAATGAGTTTGACAATTTAAATTTAAAGGATTTTTGTAGATCAGAAAATATAGAAATTCATTTTTCATCACCAAGATCTTGTACAGGTAATGCTGACATTGAAAGAGCCCATGGAACAATAAATGAACATATTAGAATTTTTAAAATAACACAACCTAATCTTGATATTGAGTCCAAAATCCTAAAAGCAGTAGAAATATATAATAATACTATTCATTCCACTACGGGCGAAAAACCAATTGATTTTCTCGGAAATAAACCTTTAGATTTTGAAAACATTAAACAAAAAATTTTACAAAAAAAAGAAAAAGTTATTTCAAAATTAAATGAAAACCGAAAAAATTTTTTTGCCCCAGATTCTGATGAAATTCTTATCAAAAATCCAGCAATTGTTAGATATAAAGATGAGCCTAGATATAAGAAAATTAAATGCTTTAAAACTGATAACAAAATAATTGACAAAAAAAAACGAAATATCCATCCATCTCGTATTAAAAGAAATTTCAAAAATTTTTTAGGTGGTTTTAACGGTTCTAACAATAGGCGCGATGTTAATCAGTCCGTGTCAAGCCGCAATTAACATAGAAAAATTAGAAACAGAAAGTGGTTTTGTGACAATTCGACAAGAAGATATTCCAATAATCGATTCGTATGACAAAATTATCCATATTATTGATTTAAAAGAATTAGAAATAATCCTAAGAACTATAGAGGACCAGATTACAACGACATTTAATTTGCCGGAAGATCAAAGTATTATTAGAACTCTTAAAGAGAAACAAAAAAAAGTAGAACATACATTTAAAACTCTAATACCGATAAGAAAAAAAAGAGGTTTGATCAATCGTGGCGGATCTGCGTTAAAATGGCTTTTTGGCACAATGGATGATGAGGATAAGACAGAAATAGAAGATCACTTAAAAACTGTAGACGAAAATATTCATAATAATATCCAAAGTTCAAATCAACAAATAAAAATAAATTTCTCAATTCAGAAAAACATACAAAAATTACAAACCAGTATCAATGATAACCATCTCGCAATTGATAAACTTTTAAATTTTGTGACTTTCGAAAATCGCAATACTATTAAACAAATTCAATTTTTACAATTACTAACAAATATTAACCTTTTAAATGATGAAATTGAAAAACTTCAGGAAAACGTTATATTCTCAAAACATAAAATAATGAGTAGGTCCATTCTTACCCCAGAAGAAATAGATTTTTATGAAATAGATATTTTTAAAATTCAAGAACTCAAAAGTTCCTTAGCTATTAGTGAATCAAAATTAATTTTTGTGTTGGAAATTCCTGTACTAAATCAATTCAAAGCGATTCATTATAAAATTATACCGGTTCCAAATTTAGAAAATGAACAAGTAGACATAAACATTGTAGATGTAATAAGTTTTGAAAATAAATCATACTATCTGGATCAAGAAAAATATAAAAACAAACTAAAACCTACGAATAATTGTATTTCGAATTTATTAAATAATTCTTATGTCGATTGTCATAAAATAACAAACAAAAATTCAGAAATAATAGAAATAGATTTAGGTTTAATTATTGTTAAAAATGTAAAAAACATGAGTTTAATTAACACTTGTAATAACGTAGAGTATAAATTAAACAAAAATCACTTAATTTCTTTCAACAATTGTTCTGTAAAATTAAATGAAATAGAGTTTTCTAACAAACAAAAAGAATTCAAACATAATATTGTTCTACCAAGCTATAAACACATAAAAAATTTGAATTTAACACTAAATTTAAAAGATTTACATATCAAACAAATAGAAAATAACAAAAAAATAGAAGAAGTTGTTTATAAAAGAAAACAAAACAGTCTACTAATTTATTTTAATATATCTGTTATTGTAATCATTTTGCTAATTATAGTTTTTGTAATTTTTATAAAATGTTATTTAAAAAAGAAAACTCGAACAATTCTAATAAATAAGCAATCTAAAAGTTTTGCCCAGGAGTGCAAAAATCTTGAGGAAGGGGGAGTCATATACTCCGAATCCAACTTCCCTTATAAAAAACCCATTTCCGCTCCTATAAGATTTTAACTTATTACAAATATCCAAATTTCCTCCACGAGCTTTTTACTTTTTACTTAATTTGCTTATTTTTATGAACTTAAATTTTATTCTTATAAAAAAACTAAAACGTAAGTTATTTTAATTGTGCAATTTTTATATTTCTTAATAAACTTAAAGAGGTGTTAAATTACGAATTTAATATTTCTAATATTGAATGTAAAATCATAAATATAAGAAAGAAAGGTAAAATAAGTTTCAGTTTTAGAATTTCGTTCGAACTAAAAATACGATTGTCTTTAAGTATAATTAAATTAAATTTTGTTTAGATTATTCTAATTAATAAAAAGAATTTATAAAAAAAAAATAAACAAATATATTTAATTTAATAAAAAAAAAAAAGTAAAATAAAATTAAATATTGTAAAAAATCAATTTTTACATGTTTTATACAGTTCATGTTGCAAAAGATAAATCACAATGAATATCATGAACACCATAGTTTTCAATATAAACTACATACAGTTTATTGAACCGAAATAATGCTACCAAATAATATTATTTTATTTGCTACATTTTTTTTTCAAGCAAATTGTTAAAATATGATTTTTCTAAGAATTTATGAAATGTATTTGTGGATAAGGTATAAAATAACAAATACCATATTGAAATTTAACCGCTGGATTCTTTTGATATAACTTAAAAAAATATTGTATATTGTAAAAATAGGTATGTCAATTTCATAATATATAAGATTAATGGAGAGATTTATGATATTTATCTTAAATCGAAAATTTATTTCAAATCGTAATTAAAGGATAATTTTAACAATAATACAATACATTTTCTTATTTTACTTTGTTTTGCGAAATTGACAAGCTTTAAGTTTAAAAATTATTTGATTAAATTTTAAAATAATACGGCCTAAATATATCAATGATATTATGCCAAAAAAAACGTAATTTATTTCAATCGAAAATTAATTAGAAAAACATCTTTTCAAATAAATATTTGGAGCATAATAAACTTAAAAAAAAAATTGCTACGTTTAATTAGTTTAACATTTGAGAATAAGTTAAAAAAGCTTCATTATGTTTGTGCCAACAACAGTAGAAAATTTATATTGAATAAGTTCAAATAGAAACTTAAGTTTTCTTTCGGAAGTGGGGGTTTTTTTTTTGTTCATTAAATGAATAAATACATTTTGGGAATATTTTTTTCATGTATCAAGGTCTATATTTTTTATGAATTTCATAAAAATTTGTATCATAAATAACATTTATACTCTTAATGTGTTTTCATATAATACTTTTTTTTTTTGAAACCATTTATTTTTATCTCTACACCATATTTTTATTTTAATTATCTTCTTAAACAAAATTAAATGAATACTACTAAAGTATAGTGTTATCATAAAAATAAGCATAAAATTTAATTACAATTGAAGCATAAAACATGATTTAACAAAAGAGGAAAAAGAAAGAATACAAAGAGTATATGTTTGTTTGATTACATAAAATCTAGATCGAAGCTTTTTTTTTAATTAAATTTAAATTTCGTTTCTTTTTTTTTTAATTAATGGAAGTTCTTCCTTGATGGCTTTGACTCATTTTGTACTGAAAATTTATTTTTTTATAAATGTCAGATTTGTTGATGATTGTTGTTATTTCATTGTATTTTGCCGCAATATTATAACAAAAAATATATAGGTTAACTTGCAAGGACAACATGAAAGCAAATTCTTTCATTTTTTTAAAATTGAAATTAAGTAAAATAATATTTACTTAGTTTCCAACTTTTTATTGTTTTTTTTTTAACATTTTGTGTGATAACTGATGAATGAGTTAGTAATTAACTGCCCTAAATTTAAATTCTAAATATTTTTGATTAGCATAATTTTTGTGTGTAAACAAAACATAGTAAATATACAGCACGAATTTGATGTTACCATATAAAATAAAATTAGTAACGAAGTGTTAAAAAATAATTAGAATACATAGAAATAAAAGTAAGCACACATGATGGCTCAAATGATATTATACATCCAATATTGAAGCACAGGTATTTAGTAGGAGAATGGTATGGGAACTTCAAAATAATTTGAACACTTCCCGAATAACTTCAATGTAAATATTTTTCATAAAAAATTTTTTAGGTTTAGGTTTTTTAGCTTTTTTTTTTTGTTCAAATTTTATTTAATGTTCTTATTCATGAAAAAATTCTTATTATATGGATGATGAGCTTTATTAAAGGAAGCACAAAAAAAATAATAATAATAAAAAACTTTAAAAACTTGTAAAAGTATGTAATTTTCAGTGAATTTCCACTTAAAAAAAGGGTTTAATTTAGGTTATAATATTATGAATGAGAATAAAAAAAAAAAAGAATCTTATGTTATTTTCTTGCATGTTGGTTCCAGATATTTAAGAGCAATTATGTACACATAATGAAAAAAGCATGTAAGAAAAAAAATGTTTTTTTTTTTTGTAAAAATTTCGTTGTTTTTACGTTTAAATAATTGTTTTTTTTGTTAATTAATAAAATTAATGTTACAAAAAGTGTAAAAAAAATATTTTGTTTATATAAAATGTTAATTAGGGTCTCCTACCTATAATAAATCTCTATTGTTTTTATGAAGAAAAAAAATTCAATGTTTTAAATATATCCCAATAATGTACGTGTGGGGCAACTTCAGCACAGCATAGTAGCATATTATTTTTTAATTTTTTTTTTATTAATCATTTGTGAATAAACGACAATTAAATATTTGTATTGCTGTGAATCGAATTAATTTTTTTTTTATTTATGGATTAATTTAGATAAATTTAAGCTTTGTTTTATTGCGAAACATAAAGTAGAGTAGTAAAATAAATGCATATAATTAACTTCAATGATCATTCTTTCGGCAAAACCTATTCATATTTAAGACGTGAATGCCCGACAATTGAAATGATTATATAAATAGCATCAAGGTTTTACACAGCATCAGCAACTATATATTTGAAGTTTCGACGATATCAAATTTTCCGTATTTAAGTGTCAGCTTCAAAATTACTTGTTGTGTAATGTTTCGCTTATTTTTTATATATATAGAATTTTCTTTTAACCTTTTTGTAAGTTTTCTCACAAAAATTTTGCAATTTAAATTATATGTGTATTGTTAAGTAAGTCCGCAATAAAAATAATAATAATAAAACAAAAACAAATTTCATTTAATGCTTAAGAAATTTTTATTTAATTTTGTAAAACTTGGCAAAATAAAAATTTAAAAAACCTGTCATTAAAAAAAAAAAACATATATTAAAAGCACATAATAAAAAACATATTTTTTTTTTCATTCACTTAAATTTCAAAATAAAATTAAAATGAATTTACGTATAGAAATGTTCTTAACTATAAAATTTTCACTTCGTCTTCAAATGAGATGCACAAAATTGCGATAAAAATTGAGAATTCTAAAATTTACGATTTTATTTTTTCTCAACAAGAAAATAGGAAATAGAATTTTAACTCCCTCCATTCACTGAATTTGAATTTATTGACGATTTTATTTTTTGTCTGACTAAAAAAAATCTCTTATAAAAAATTTATGGAATCTTTGATGAAATAACTTTGGATGCTATCAACGTACATAAATAAGATTTTTTTTCTGTTGTAATTTCATTAATAAATTGTTTGGTTTTGTTGTTGAAATAAAAAAAAAATTAAAGAAAAAAAAATAAAATAAAAAAAGAGTAAAAGTTGTTTGAGAAAAACAAAACAACATACGTAGTATAATTCCATAGTAGTGTATGCAAGTTGAAAAATAACTTAAAACTACTACGCTGCTGCTGCTAGTTACAAAAATGATAAATTAATATGCCTTTTATAACAATGCATTTACAACGAGTTTATTTATAATATTTTTATTTAATTTATATTATTTAATTAAATATTTAATTACACATTTCACAGCAAAAAAAAATTTTTACAATAATTAACTTTTGGAAGATTTGTTTTTTTTTTATATTTCTTTTTAAATGAACTTAGAAATTTTATGGCGTTGCACGGTGTTTTAGACAGCTGGAAAATAGTGAAAAATTTTCCTTTATAGAAAATTTAAGACAACTTTCAACAAGCACTTACAATAATAATAATAATTAATAAATTACCGAATCAACGTTGATTTGCTATACCAAATCATATATATAGAGTTAATGAACTCTCAATCTTTGAATTTTGCATAAAACCTTAATAACAATTAATTAGAAAATAAAAAGAAAGTTATTTTGAAGAAAAAATATGTATATCTGTCGTCCATCTTAAACCCATGGTGAACGATATTAAAATTCTTGAATCATCCCAAAACCTGAGGATGTTTTCTTTGAAGAATAATATTTTTTTTTAAGTTACTACTAAACATTATCTTTTTAAATAAAAAATAAATTTGAAATAAGATGGCTAGGATCTGTTTATTTTTATCTATATTATATGCAATGTACATAAAATTTTTATTAATACTGAATTTATGTGTCATCTAAAAATTCCTTCACTTAACTAGGCGGAAAAATATTACATTCATATTAAATCATATTATATATTGATTTATTTTTTGAAATAAAATTAAATGTGGTGATAAACCAAATATAATTGGCGCCTTTTTTTTTTATTGAAAAAGCAATTAATCAATATAGATGTAATAAAAAAAAATTTTTTTTTTTGGGGCTACAATTTTATTATTATAAAACTCATTCATTAAATTTTTTTTTGTTTATAGTATTTAATAAGCTTAAATAAAGTTATGTAACTTAAGTATGTTGTGTTAATTACATCAAGGATGTGGTAGAATTTTCTTCTGTAAATATCAGAAAAGTGGAATATGGGATGGAAAAATAAAGACATTTTTTAAACACATTTTGCAATAAAAACTATATATATTTCATATTGTATACTATCTAGCATTAAAAAACAAATCTTCTATTAGAATTTATTTTTAGAATCAACCTACTTAAATGCCTCTTACCCGCAATCGAGAATTATTTTTACAGAACATAAAAATTGTGTAATAATTACAAACCATTAAAGTTGTTGACATAAAAGCTTTAAAAACTGAAAGAAAAAGTATAGTAATTTTCAACTTCGTTTCAACCCATTGCGAATACACAATTTTTTTTTTCTGTAAATATGGTTCAACAGGTGAGCTAGATTGATTTATAAATAATATTAATAATTCAAATTGTTTGTGAAAAATTAAAAATTTTATGAGAATATTTATTTGCTTTCATTTTCTGTAACTTTATTGAAAAGAACCCAAATGCATATAAAAATATTATTTGCATAATTCGAAGTTATTAAGAAAAACTTTAATATTATCAACCTTAGTTTTGGTCATAATCATAATTCTAAAATATCTAAGCCGAAGTACAGGCCCCAAATTCTAGTTTATTAAATATAGCAAGACCTTCAATTTCAAGTCATTGCAGTTTGCACCCAAAAAAGTTTGCGAACCCTTGCTTAATTAAAATTGTTTGATTAAAATAAGTTACGTAAGGTCAGCACAAGAAGTGAATACGATAGTAAAGAAAAAAAAAAAACATAAAAATAAGGAAAGTTATGCAAACATTACATACGTAATATAATAATATAGATAGATGTATATGAATTTAACTTGAAAATTGTATAAACTTAAACGATAAATTCCAAATCCCAAAATAGGATTTTACATTAGATAAATTTTCATCCAAATAGTTAATTTATATTCATTAGATAAGAGTTTTTTTTTTTCTAAAACAAAACAAAAAGAAATGTATTTCACTTTTAGTATGTATTTTATCTTTATTTAGATAATTTTGTTTTTTTTACGGCTATTAATGATAATGAAAAAAGCCCCTATTGGCAATTCAAGTCAAGTGTTATTTTTCTCAGTCTATTTAGTTGATAAGGAAATAACAAGATGATATGAAAATTGATAAAACTTTAATGCTGGGGAGGGGAAAAGGAAAATGTAAAAAAACAAAATATTTTTTTTTGAAATCTTAGAAATAGATAATATTAAATTTTACATAGTTTTATCTAGGTATACCACTATATGTTTTGAAGGTTTTTGGGATGCTGAATATAAAATACCTATAAACATCAATATAAAAAAGTTTATTGAGAAAGAATTATAGAGCGCATTTCGAAACGTCTGTAAAGGGTCTGTTTTTATGATGTCATTTATAATTCTGTTTCTGTCTCTGAAATTTATTCAAACCACATCTGCATGAAAACCAAATAAAGAACAAGTAAGTCCTGGAAAAACAATAATTCCCAGCAAAACCGAACTAATCGAATTAGAAACTAGAAACGGAAAATGGTCCGTAGCAGTAGCTTTTTTAATTTTCCAACTATCGATGTACCTACAATTTTTTTTTATCCTACAAATAGAAATTTGTAGAAACATAATTGTTTTTTTTTAAAGAAATTTATTGTAAAAAAATTTTGTTTAAAAAAAGAATTTATAGAAAAAATAAAATAAAAATTTTCTTTCTACAAAATTGAGTCCTTGAAAGTTTTGCAAAAGTTTTCTTATTTGAAATTTATCCACTCATTAATTTTTTTTTAGAAAATAAATTAATTTTCATTTTATAATGCATTTGGGAAATCAGAGATAAAAATAATTGAAGGTCAGAGAGGCTTAAAAATATATTATATGTACATAGAACTAAAATTTTTTGACATATAAATTTTATTTTTAGATATTTTTGCCAAGGATAATTATAATAAATGTTTTTTTTTTCGATTATTATTATTTCTAAAACTACACGCACTGGGATCAAATGTTTGGTTAAATAATTATGTTATACTTTATCTTATCTTATCTGCTAATTCATAAGAAGTTTGGGAAATAAATACGAATACATATTTCTTAAAAAAAAACCTTAATCCTACATAATAAGTATAAAGAAAGAGCAAATTTGCAAACATTTTGAAATGTTAGCTCTGACAACACCTTTATATGAAAACAAAGTGGAATTAGAAAATGACAAAAATGTGCTAATTTTATTAATTGGGAAACATAAATTGAAAATAAATTAATAATATTTTTTTATCATTTGTGTTAGAAAATATATTACATTATTGTAATATTCTTAATATTATGTGCTTTGTAATCATTTACTTATATTTATATTTATTTTATTATCAAACATAATTTCTTCTTTATTAATTTAATTAAATGAGATTTAAGAGTTTGCTAGTGAAATCAAAACTGTCTACATAGAGATTGTGAAACAATTAATCACGTAGAAATATATATTAAGAAACATTTTTGATTAAAATATGAAACTCAGCAGGAAAAATGTTCATATTTTTGAATTTTTTTTTTGTTTCATGAAGAAAAACACCAGAGATTTATAACATAACTATAACAAATTTATATACATTTTTTAAGGCTTATGTAAAAGTATACATTTTGTTTATTATTATTAATAATTCATGTCATTTGTATAACTTAATTCACACATAAATTTTCTTCTTTTTTTTCGGAAAAAGGATTAAAGCCTTGAGAATATTTTGATGTAAAGTAAAAAGTTTTTGAGTATAACTAAAGTAAAATTAATTTAATGTTAAAAGTTTTTTTTGGTAATATTAATAAAACTTGCTTTTCTGAACGTTTCACTTAGAGTTGTTAAGTTTCTAAATTCTAATTTTTACTACCAATGGTACCAACTGGGAATGGAATATTTTATATATAAATGAATTTCTAATGTCACTAATATGATGTGAAGCAAATAGATAGTTAATAATTCTTAACATACTTAATATTTATTTAACATTTATTTGGTATGAGTGTAATGTAACGTACTATTCGAATAATTTTAAATAAATTTGATATGTTCAAAATCAAATACATAAAACACAAAATTTGGAAGTTAAAACAGTTCTACACTATGGTGTGCATGGCGTCAATATTTACAAATTCCAGAAATTTTTTTTTGATGTATCTTATACTAAAATTGAAAGAATGTTATCGTGAAAAGTATATTTCAAAAACAAAATAAAAGGGGTTAATAAATTTATCTTGATTCCTCGAAAAGGAAAACAAGACAAGGATAAATAAAATAGACTTTATTAGTCTCATATAATAATATATCATTTATTAAACATAAAAACTTGGAATTTTTCGTAATTGTCGTAAATAAAAAAATTATAGCTTCAAAATATAAAGTAGGTATCCCCTATCCTACACTGTACTGAATTAAGCTCATAAAAGCTTATATAATTTTAGATGGGAAACCTTTTATTTCACTTTCAATTTTATCAGACTCCGTAAATTATTGTTAAATTAAGAAACTCTAGTCTTTTGCCAGAATAAAGATATCATAAAAAAAACTAAGTACAAAAATAAAGTATAATTAACATCAAAAATTTAAGAATACCGTTTTTGTGTCATTATAAAATATCTTTATAGAAAACAAACAGCACAGGTATACTATATGGCTTTGAGTTGGAGAATACCATGTTACCATATATAGTTATGTATTTAGTTTATGGTCTAGTTTCATTTCAATCCAGACTGAAATTTTTTAAGTATAAAATTGACTTCATTAATGTTTTTTACGTTTATTGTGGACTGAGTCATCTATGATTAATAACTTCATAAGAAAGAATATAATCATACTTACTTGTTCAATTTTCATGAATAAAAAATAAATTACAAGCAGGGGATATAATAAATTTACTAGTTTTATTAGAAGCAAATTAATTATCAACGCATTAGAAAAGATCATTTCAAAAGAGAATCAAAATAATCCCTCCTTTTAGTTCCTTTTTTATTTGAAGCTTGTATGTATATAGGGAAGAAATTGAAATTTAATAGCTTTGAACTAAAAATCTAGTTTTTTGTTTGGTATCTTTCCATTTATAAAAGTTAAACAAAATATATGTACAAGGTATACATAGAATAAAGATTTTCAGGTCAAAGGACTTGAAAAAAATTTGTACTCTAATTATAATTATTATTTTGTAGGTATTGGAAAATCGATAAATTAAATTCTAAAATATGGGGATAATAAAATTTGTGGTTAACGCAGATAAATAAAGTATATTTTATAAAAAGGCAAGAAATGAAAATTTAACAACATATGGTGGAAAATGTAAGAGCCTTTTGCACTATATTGTAATTAAAATAAAATAACGTAAACATTTTAACTCAAGTGGACAACAAATTATTAAACATATGAACCTTTTAGTTCAATTGAAATCGCAATCAACAATATTATGGGAAGAATAGAATTGAAAAATTCTTTCTATCACGGGTAGAACATAATGTAGAAAGAAATCTATCGTCTCAGCTTGATATAACAGCTTGATATAACAGCTTGACAGAACCATTTAAAAAATTATAATCATGTAAACTGTGGATCGTCCTAGCCTGATAAAATATTATTATGAAATTTTTTCATGTATAGTTATGAAAAAATTTAAAACTATAAAAAAGAAAACATTGCCCAAGGTGTGGTTACCCAAATATCAGAAATATAATGAAAATAATAATAAAGTTGTATCTATAGAAACAATTTTTTAATTTATTAAATATTTCCAAAAAAAAGAAAATCTATATATTCATGAAAATCAAAATACTTTTGCGAATTCTCTTCGCACGAGGATAATATAAGAAAAAATCCTTTATGCATTTTTAATTAAAAATATTTCAATATTAATTTTTTTTTTGACGTTTCATTGCTGAATTTTTTGTTTGATTATATTTATGTTCAAATTATATTTGTTTAAAATGCATTTTCCTTTTACATACAGATTTTACCTGAACGCGGTTTTGGTGTTGGTGGGTTGTTGGTTGTTGAATTGTTACGAGGAGTCGCTTTTGGCGGCCGTGCGCGTGATGAACGTGGTGTTATAATAGGATCCTGTGGGCAATATTTTGCATCACGTGCTGCATCAACAGGACCATGACCATCGGATGGCGACAAGCCACCAGTTGTAGTCATTTTCATTTGGATTTATTATTTATTTAAATAATTTGTTTTTTTGTTTTTTTTTTGTTTTACTTTAAATTATGTACTTTAGTTTTTCTCATTTTATTGATATTTTTCAGAAAACAAAATACTAAAATCAACAAATATTTCCTGAGAAAAATAGGCGAGCTTTTAAATAAATTCATACAAAATTTTTTAGTTTTGTTTTGTAATATAGAAAATGGAAAATCTTTTTACTTCTAAATAAATTTTTTTTGTTAAATACAATTATTTTCTAATTTTTTTTTGCTTTTATTTTTGTCTGGCAACGGAAAATGGAAAATAAATAATAATAAAAACATTTCAACAGAAATTAAAGTATATGTGTAGGTACTATGAAAATGAAAATTTTCACTCATTTGTACACTTTATGTATAAATTGTGGAGATAACATGTGTCACTAACCAATACTAACAAAATTTTGTTTCCAAGGATATTTCTGCCCTAATAATTAATGGCACAATATAGTTTATATGGGAATCCTTGATATTTTATATCATCTTTACGTGAAATTTTCTTTCGTATTGCATGACATTTTACTACCTAGACATTATTGTATCAGAGTTTGAATCAAAATTTGACGAAAACAAAAAACATATATGAACTTAGAATTAGAACCTGTTTTCAAAAGCAACTTCTTAAAATCAATAAAGGTATATTAATTTTTCTCAGATCTCTTTAGAATTTTTGTTTTAGTTAGATTTAGATCGGAAATTTGCATGACATTAGATGGAATGAATTAAACAACTACAAGCAATTCGAGTATTTATAACTAAGAGATACTGAAAAATAAAATTACCCATAAATTTGAGTGTTTTTAACAAATAAAATAAATTTCCTATTTGAAAATTGCATTTTCTCAAGGAAATATTGATTTTCCATATTTACCGCCTGTTCGTGTAGAAAATTAATTGTGTGTTGCTTAAAAGAGAAGGGAATGTTTTGTTAATTTTGTTTTTAATTTGCAACGTTTTTTTTTTTTTAGTATGTAAATAAAACCTGTACGGCCATGAAAAAAAATTATACGAAAATATAAGTTTCACTGACATCTGGATTTTAAAAATAATGTGAAAATTGGAAGGAAAAAAGCATTATAGTTAGCATTATACTCAAGGCTTTAAGAATGAATTTATTAACACTTTAAGAGTTTTGGTCTTTTGTTTGTGTCAAAATTTAGCACATTTTGAATTGGTTTACAAAAATTGTAAGAAATTGTAAAATAATAATAATATACTCATTCAGGAATAACGTCGGTAGCCATGTGAGGAATTTTATTTAGAATAGTTATTACATATATGTATGTATTGTATGTATAAAATTGTGTCTAGTCGAATTCATTAAAAATTAAAAACAAAAAAAAAATGTTTATTTTATATTAAATTTTAATCCAAATATCGATTTAGAATATCTCTATTTTTTTTAGAAAATTATTTTAATGAACAATTTTTCTAATTCTAAAAACATTTATGAACCTGAAACATGGAATATAAATTTAAATATCGGTAATTTCAACTGCACGAAGAAACATTCAATATTATAAATATTAACATTCCATTACACTTTTGGATATAATATTTTATATTTGTTTCCTTTTCCTCTATTTTATTGTCATATATATTTTGTAATTTAATGGTGACATATTTATTTTATGTACAACTAAAGGTGTATAATTTTTTTTTTCTCATAAATATATATGTAGGTTTTATAGTTGTTGGAATAATAGGCATAACCTATATTTTCTTTAATCAGTATATATACATATATCTGGAAAAAGGATTTTTATAAGCAGTTTTTATAAATGTAACTAAAGCAAAAAAATTTCACTTAGATAATGTGGGTGAGATTTTCAAATAACAAATATATACCTAGTATAAAAAATGAAAACATGTAAAATATATAAAAAACAAAAAACAATATTGATTCAAGGATTAAAAATTTGATTATAATTTTATGCCATACAAATTCTACATACAATAATGAAAATATCCTTGAAATTTTTACCACATTTTTTTTTTTTTTTTGTTTTTTGTTTTTCCAACATAAAAGTTTAGAAAATTAACGTTCAAAATTTTCGAAATTGACACAACATTATTCAATGCCAAGAAATGTGGGTGACTTGTGGAGAGAAAAAAAATTTTATAAATTTTATTTGAAATTTCACGCTACAAAAGTTTGCGAGAACTAAGTTCAATAATTTTTGATTTTTAACAAGTTTTATTTCTCAGATGAATCCTCAAGCATTATGTTTAAAATGGTGTACTCCGCTTTTAGTGCAATATTTAAAATTTGTTTCTGCGAATTGGTTTCTGCACTTGCATACATTTTTATATATAGAATTTAATATGTTAAATATGATTTTTTATGTTTGGATAAGGCACTATTTAATCGAAAATGCGTTTATCATTTAAATCGGTGTTAAATAACCCCAATCTATATTTTTGCTAAAAGAAAACTAATAAACATAGGGCGTGATTAAATTCGAATCATAAAAAAAATCGTAAAAAAGATGAAAATATCTGATGTTCTGTAATAAGTTAGAATTGAAAAAAGGAAAGAAATTTTTTTGAACATTTAAAAAATTTTTGTAATTTAACAAGTTCTTGGTAAATACTTTTTTTTTTTTTTGGCTTTAAGCCAAAACTTCAGATAACTATGTCAGGCAATATTTTATAAAAGCTATAAAAGATATTCCATTTTCTAGAATTTATAGTATTTTATGAAAAAAAAAAAAATAGGTTGACCAACTTATTAATTTTTTTTTCTACCAATTATTATTTTAGGGGCTTTTGTTATTTATTTACATAGATTTTTATTCAGCACAAATATTCTTTACTTTTTTTTCTTTAATGCTCCCGGAAGACACAAAAATTTTAGGTTTTTTGAGCTTACTGAAATTAACTTTAAAAAGAAAATTTATATTTTTTATGTTTTATGAAATTACATTTTTTTTATAAAATTAATTTAAAGATAAAAATTACACTTTCCGTGTCTTTTTTTCCCCGAAACGTTTAAAACTCAAAACATAACTAAAAAAGTTACTCAAAGATGCACAGGCACACATAGATGTTATTTTTTTTTTCATCACTGTTGGAGAATAAATACATAAGTTTATGTTATTTTTATAAAGACAATACAGTTAGGGTGATGATATAATTAGAATTAGTAGAGATTTTTTTCTATGTTAATCATAATTAATATAAAAAATAAAAATTCGAAAGTTCTTTTTTAAATTTAAAAAACCATTTGTGAAAATAGGATAATGAAGGCTTAAGAAAAAGTACTAATAAAGTTTGCCGAAAATGTTAAAAAATAGAGAAAATCGCTAGAAACAGTAGATTTGCACTGTTTTTAAATTTTCAAAGTTTTTATAAAATTTCCTTTGAAATCGTAAGAAGAGTGTTAAAAAAAAAGTTGAATTACTTTATCAACGAACAAAAATTTTAATAACTATTATTAACTAATAATGAATAAAGCACTATTAAAATATATTTACCCTATTATTGAGAAAAATATTTTGCGCGCATTCGCTATGAGAAAAACTAAATTATCAACATGTATACCTTGTTAAAAAAAAATCTTTGCTTTTTATTTTCATAGAATATACAATATTAAAAAAATTATAAAACTCAATTTATATATTATTATATGTATGTATCTCAAGCTCAAGTAAACGGGAATTGTAGTTTTATTTTTTTATGTTTTCTTTCTCTTTTCAATAATTTCTAACGTTTCAGGTTTGAATTATAATATACAATATATTATTTCTAGGTATTTTTTTACGTCACAATAATAAACAAAATACCAGTTTGTTTATATTGTGGTTAGTAAAAATTTAACAGATATTATGTATACCTAAATAGATACACTTATTCATTCA
This sequence comes from Hybos culiciformis, assembly GCA_964007475.1. Taxonomy (NCBI): domain Eukaryota; kingdom Metazoa; phylum Arthropoda; class Insecta; order Diptera; family Hybotidae; genus Hybos; species Hybos culiciformis. The sequence goes on along the minus strand of OZ023273.1, from coordinate 142,701,871 downwards.
TGTACATATCTATATATATGCGTATAAGTACAAATGCTCAAGAATGTTCTGTAGGAAAATAAAATACAATATTTTTTTTTTAAAAAGTATTCTGAGAATAAGTTTTAAGCTGAAAATTAAAAATTTTATGGGTAAAAAGGTAAGCAAGCATTTAGATCGAGAAAGAAAAAATTCCAAATTGCAAACTGTATTTATATTTCTTTGTTTTAACTTTATAAATTATAGATCACCATAGAAAAATAACTATCTTCATACCTTTGGGACATTGAAAGCTAAATACTTTACATCTGAGTTAAGTCCTAAACAGATAGCAAAGACATATTTTATAATTTTTGTTAGATGCAAGATCAAATTTTTCCCATTAACATCTGTTATATAGATAGTTTCATAATTTTAATAGATTCAGAATTCTAAAGAACACTACCACTGTATTGAAAAAAGATATCATTAACTTATTTGTAAATTGTGGTTTTTGATATTAATACTACTCTTTGAATTGAAATAATAAATATTTCGAAAATTACAATAATTAGATATCATTCATTGAATTGAATTGGTGTTATCTATATGATATTTAAGATATTTCTATAGAATAAAAATTAAATCCAAAATTGAATGAAAATTGTGTAGGAACCTATATATATTTAAAAACTTTTCTGAAATAAAATTGAAGAAGAACTAAAGACAAAACGAATAAAGTATTAAGTTGAATTTTTTGGTTTTTTTTTTCTGATAGATCGTAATAAATAAATAAATAAATATTCAAGACATAAGTATGAACTAATAGAAAATCGAAGATTGTTGAAAGTAATACTTTAATTATGTTTCTAATAACATTGGACTGAGACTATTAAGTTCAAAGTAACACGAGATTTTGATTGTAGTGCGATCTTGAATAAAACTGATTTATAAACTACATATTCAATACCAGTAGCTTCTTAATCTTAAAGGGGTTCGATCCCAAGTTTTATGACATTGTGACACAAGAATAGGCATCTTCTTGGTAAATATTGGCCTCCATAATTTTGAATACAATTTTTTCTGAAGCATTCAGTTCATAAATATTTGCAAAATAAAAACCTAAACATAGATTTCAAGTAATTTCAATATTTCTGGATCAATCTATCAATATATGTGCAATACATAATCGTATACCTATACATAATGATTTTATTTATTCAAATTCCACATTGAAACTAAAACAAATTCAATAACAACAACACTATGGTTCAATATAAAAATAAAAATAAAATGATACATCAATCAAAATAATGTCCTCCTACATTTCATCATGTTATTATTATTGACATAAATTCTGTGGACTTGACAAAAAAGTATCTATAATTTCGACAGTTTGATGTAATTGGTTGGGGTCATATCTTATGAAATGGCACATCTATTTTTATTGAAATTGTTTTTAAATGTAATCGATTGAATTACGTAATAACCTGTAAAAAATTTAAGCAACAAAAATTATTATGATTTCCAATTAAGAAGGTTTACTGAATTTTTTAGATTTTCAGCTGACCCGAGAGATTCAACAAACATTTGAAATTGAGATCATTATGACGACAATATGAATCTTCATCAAGAGCATAGATTCGCTTACATGTACCAGGAATTTATAATTATATAAATACTTAGTTGATAAAAATTTTCCCATAATTAAATTTATTGAAAACTTAAGGAAATCATGCACGATGATATTATAATTATGTTGTATACATTAAAAGTACTTTTTAAAAAAAAAAATTTGATTGAATTAATAGCTAACACGAAAATAAAATTTTTATGCAATAAGTGCCTAAAATTGATAATAATAACGCATAATGAATATAGCATTATGTACTTAACTTTAATAGACTTATAAATTTTTATATGTTGTTTTTTTCGTAAATTTTTAAAGCTTCTATAATAACTTTTGTAATAATTTTTCGTGACAATAAATCTTAACCTATAACACAATTTTTGTAAAGTATAGGTATGTACCTCTGTTTCATGGAACATAGCTATTTCTCATTCCGCAAAACAAATTTTATCATATACAGTTGGTTGACTTTATTTTGCCTCTAGCTCTTCAATCAAAACAAGAAATATATACTGTGAGGAAAATTTTTATTGAAATATTTTGAATATTGAGTGCGTATTTTTTATTTGAAATTTTTTATTTTTTTATATAAATAAAAACAGTAAATAATATTTTTGATATAATATGTAAACCTAAGTCTACGCATATGTGTGACGAAAGCTTTAAGAGAAAGCAATTTCATCAAATTTCATTCAAATTTTAAACTTATTCATATAATGTATGTAAAAAACTATTGTTAACGAGATCAAAAAAAAAATTTACCAAAATATATACCTACTATTAATTTTTACGACAACAATAAAGAGTTCTTCATTTTGTATATACCTTTTTTTTTTCTGGAAGCGTCTTAATTTCTAATTTGTAAATTTATATGTAAACAAATGCTATGCTATGTTAATTTTTTAATTTGGTTCGTTTAACATTTTTACTTTCTACGGTAGTACTTTAATTAACGGTCACATAGGAATTTCGTATTTATTTTCATAGTTTAGGTAGTAGACAGTTTCAACTAAATTATTAGCAAAATGAAATAGGTGTTTATTTGAATGATTAAAAAAAAAACTTGAAAGATTTTCTTTAGAACTTCAATAAACCATGTTTGTGCTGTGAAAAGTAGTTCGTCATTGTTATGATTCTGTATGAATTCTATGTGAAAATTCATGAAAATTTTTGGAATACTCATACTCTATGCCTGTTAAAACTTAAAAAAAATAAAATTACGAGCACTCGTCTATTTCAGTATTTGATTTCTTCATTAAAAGTTTAAAGTGTTGTCTATCGAGTTCGTTTATAATTATACTTCGAAATGGCAATAGGGTTAAAATTATTCACAATAACACATTATAATTTTGCTTCATTTTATCTTTTAAATTTGCAGTTTGATAAAAAATAAAACCATAAATCTTATTTGGACAGTGTTTGCAATAAAAAAAAAAAAACAAATTTAAAATCTTGTCGTTTAAGTTTAGTCATTCTTCAATTCAACAGTATAATGGGCTTAATTTTGAAAGTAATTATTTTTTTATCTTTCATCGGCATAATATTGGCCCAAAATAATGGATATCAATATTACAAACACAATAATGGTCAATATCCTAATTTCCCGTCGTCATTTAGACGACATACAACTCCCAGGAGTATTATGAATCCACGTCGAAATTATTATAATTTTACATCTAATCCGTATTGGAATAATCGTCGTCCATATAATCGGACTTCAATTCGTCGACCAATATATTATTATCAATAAGAATTTAGTACATATGAGTTAAAAAAATAATTATATTTTTTTGTATTTTTCATAAAAATAAATGAAATTTTATATGTTTTTTGTGAATTATGTCTGGAATAAAAAAAAAATTCTTAATTCAAAATTATTAGGAGGGTTTAAATTTCTGCAGATACAGCAAAGTTATTTTTTTTTCTTGTGTAAAGTATAAAAACAATTATTGGAAAAATTATCAGCCGTGTAGAAAATAGAAGTTTCATTGTCATTGTTGCATAGTTGGATTTTTTTTTTTATATATTTTTAAGTTAATGTTGTTATGAATAATAAAAATAATTATAATATTTTAATTTAGTGAAAAAATTTTACTAAACCGAAAGCCAGAGTTGACAGCAATCTTCAAACCGATTTCACGATACAATTTATAACATAAATAAACAAATACAAATACTTCACATGCATGAGTATTAAATTAATTGCCTGCTATTTAGATGTACCGCACTAAGCGATCAAATCAATATTGGAAAATAATTTGCAAAAAAAAAAATCGATTTACTACCATAAAATTTATTTAATTTTTTGTTAAATTTCGATGACACAAAAAACCTTTCAACTTGATATTATCGATTAGCTAAACAATGATTTAAAAAAAAAAAAACGAATTATAAAAAAAAATTAATTATAAAATGCAAAAAGTAGAAAAAAAATTAAATTTTTTTTTTATTATATTAACACTGTCAGCAGAAAGAAACGAATTTTAATCGGAAACGCAACATTTATAAAATTTAAACTAGAAATACTTATATGTACATGAAATTTAAATTTTCATTCGAACGACGATGACACGGGATATGAAAACTGATTGACATGATATTTCTCTTTGCATATTCCCATATTATATGTGGCTTTTATTTTGTGAATTTTGCTTTATATCACTTTTTTTAAGTCACATTTTATTTACATTGAAAAATGATGTTGAAATTAAAAAAAAACAATTTCAATTTTCTTTCAAGTTAGAAACACCGATCAACTAAAAAATAATTTCCTCTAAATACCTTTTAATAAATTATTTTAAGATTATATTGTGAGTTGGCCAACTGTTTCCTATTTTTATACTGATAGAGTTTAATTTGAAACGTTTTTCCAATTTGGAATTCCTTTAAAGAGCACATTTTATTGGGAATTATTGTTTTCGTCGATAAGTTTTAACGTTTCATATATTGAATCCGATTTGATTCTCCAATAATTAAAATTTTTTTAGGGCTGACTTACTTTGTTAGTAAACACTTGTATTGCTTTCAGTTTCATCAAATTTAAAAAATTCTATTGGTTCAAAAAAAGTGAGAATACTGATTGATATATTTTATTTACTTCCAGAATACCTATCATAAAAGCAACATAACTTTGTCATATACATAATTACATATAATATTTTGATTTGAATGCATAATTCGATTAAGTGCACTTTGGAATACTTTTGACATTGACCCAATTGAATTTGGCGCTCATTTTATGGTTTTAATAAAATATTTACCTGATGACATTAATTTGACATTCGCACAATTTTCCCTGTAAGTTTTCTTTTGCTAAATTTTTGTGTATTTTAAATTCGTTGTACACAATTTTTTTTTTCAGTTGTTATTTTATTTTCGTAATTTATTTTGTTTGGAGAATTTAATAAAAGTAAATAATATGTATGAAGAGAAGGATATTTAACTTCCTTGCAATATCTCTTTTTTTTTTTATTATTTTTATTATCGATTTTCACTTAATCGAAAAATAAAACTATTACTGGCATATACCTATTTTAATGTCCCACAAACAAAAAAAAATTTATTGAATGTTTTTAACATTATTATTTTCTTTTTTTATTTTATTATTTCGCTTTTAATACAAAATCAATTTTAAATTTTATGTGTTCTGTTGGAAATAAAATGTGCACGTTTTTTTTGTATACATATATTATTTTTATGCTTTTAACAATATTATGTTTTTATAATACCAATAACATGAATAAATTATTTTGTTTTTTTTTTGTTAGAGATTTCCATTAGATTGAAATAAGTACAATATTTATTTTATGCCAAAATAATCTTTAAAACAATCAAAATGTTATAAATCCGAGTTTCTTAAGATGAAAGTCTTGAAAAAAATTAAATTCAATTACATAAATATGTTAGAATGTCAGAATGTTATATACGTCCGCTGTTGGATTCGCACATGATCTCGTATTCACTGCGACACAGAAATATACACTTTAAAAGAAAATTTATATCATAATATTTCATTATAGGGGAACTCCAACTTATAACTTCAATATTTTCTGTGGTATGATAAAAAAGATAAATTCATAATTCAGGAAATTTTAAAGCGACTGAAGATATACACTTACGGGATTATGGAAAAAAAAATTTACGAAATGATAGTTAAATTGTTTGCTTGAAAATATAAATATTACTTTCTCTAATAGTAAAAAAAAAAAAAAAAAACTTTCAGTTTTAAATCAAAATCATTAATTATAAGAAACAATAAAAAAATAAAGAATAGATTGGACAGCAAATCTTGTTAACAGTCTTAATATTTCTATTTTATATAAAAAAAAACTGTGCAGACCATATTTATCAAAATATTGTAATTTATTTAATTTTTTTTTTTTTATGTTTACAATCTAAATCTTAATAGTTAAAATTTGGAAAAAAATGTTATTTATTAAGTAAAAGTTATGCCTTATGCTTACTTTTTTTTTATTAATTATTATAATTTGATAAGCTAAAGATTAATTAAAATTTTGACTATTAACGTAGAGTGGAAGAATTTAATAATGTCAAAGTTTAACATTCAGGTTCAGTAAAATTATCCGTAATGAATTATCCTTAGCTATATTATATTGTTTTGACATAAGAAATATATATCAAACGACTGTAAATTCAAACATAAGATACATACAATTCTTATTAATTTGAATAAAAAAAATTTTTTTTTTACCTGATGAAGAAATCATTTTTGAAACGTTGTTACAATTTTGAAGGTAATATTTTCAAACTAAATATTAATTTCAGGAAATGATTTAATTAAAGAAAATAAATATTGATGATATTAGATATGATTATTATTTATGTATGACAATGTCAGCTTATTCGACCATATTATACATATTTTATTAATATCCACATTTATAGTTTTTTTTTTTATAATATTTTTTTTTGTTTCAATAATTTTTTCACGTTTCATCTGCTTTACGTATTTTTATGTGGTATCATAAATGTGATTTTATTACAAGAATTGTAAACAAACACGAGCTAACAGTGCAAACTAAAAATAAAAAAAAAATCTTAACTTCACCGCTATAGTCTTTAGTAGTACACCGATCAAATTATATTAATCAACTGGCCACAAAAGATTTTATAATATGAAGAAGACCTAAAACAAAACAGAATTAATTTTTAATGTATTTCTGTCATATATTTTAGGGATTTCTTAAAATAGATTAAATCAATAATTAAAATGGTTGATAAATGATACGAAAATATTATACATTTTACATACAACGAGTATTTCTAATTTTAATTTTTGTAAAACATACTTGTTTAAATTACCGAAAAAAAATTTAGGGATGAACTCGAAATGACTAAAAGAAAGTATTAATTTGACAGTACAATGAAGGATATTTATAACATTAAAAAATTTGACATAAGTTATTTCTCCAATTTTAAGCACTATATTTACAATTAGAATTTTAGAATACATCTGTATGTGTTTTTTAAATATTATCAGGTAAGACAAAAATTAAGAGCATTAATAAATTAAGAATTCAGGCTTTCACGATCCAAGGACGTTCTTTTTGATCGTGTAAACAGGGTGTCAAAGTCAACTTGGACATAGTAGCCACATCAAAGTTGAGTTGGACACTGCTCTACTTACTTTGATCAAAGTAGTGTATTTGTAAAAAAAAAAATAAATAAAAAAAAAATTTTTTATTCTGACCATTTTTTTAATTGTTTAAAATTTTAATTTAAAATAATAAAAAAATAAGTAAAAAATTAATTAATAAAGAAAAAGAAAAAGGACTGATAGGGAAAACGTCTAGTTCATAAAACTGTATGTCTATTCTTTATAGCTTCGCTACACTTCAGGTTACAGACATTGAATTCCATGTTTTGCAGAAAAAAATAGGTTCGTTCTGTGTTTGGTACTTGGTTTGCCATATAAATTTTTTATTTTTTTTTCATAGTTTGAAAGTAGGTTCGACACAAACCTAGAAATTTCACTACATAGTTTTATTGCGTTTAAAAAAATAAAAGGTATAACCTGTCGATTTGCAGAAAATTTACAGAAAAAATCATGCTTTAAAATGCTTCAATATAAAAAAATAATAATAATAAATTTTCGGTTGTCAAAAAAATAAAAAATCAAAATAGGTATTTAAAAAAAAAAATTTAATATTATTTGTATTTTCTTTTTTTCTTTAAATTACAAAAATTAAAATTTTTTTTTTAAATTACGAAAATCAAAATTTAATTTTACAAAAACATTTTTTTTTTTATTTCAAACCAAACCATCTTTTATTAAGTGTGTCACCCCATTCGCCAACCTATTTTCAAACCATGAAATTCATAGTTGGTAACCTGACGTGTAGCGAAGTTATTAAAGTAACTTCAAAGTAAAAAGTTGGTTCAAAGTAACTTGGTCCAAGTGACTTTGATCAAAGAAACTTGGACAAAGTGTACGTGGATCGTGAAAACTGGCCTTTAATGAAAATATTTTGTAAAATTTAGTTCTAAAATTCATTGAATGAAAAAATTTCACCAAAATTATAACATTAGTTTACCAAAATTATAACATTAGTTTACTATGAAAATTATGATTTTATACACCATATTTGTATACCACAATATGGTAAAAAAAAAAAAATATGGAAAGAAAATTGCTATATGTGCATAGATAGCTAAATAACAATATACATATATAATTTGGAATGTGACAAAGGAAAATCACATATTTTATTTTGTATTAAAATGAAGAAAAAAATATTAATTTTCATTATAACAGTGAATAAAAATTAATAAAAATTACTTAACGTATGTTAAAATTATAAATTCAAAGGGAAAATCTATTGATTATGCGCATACATTTTTTTTTATATTGAATAAAAAAAATTTTTTTTTTCCAAAGTTAGATTAATGTCCTGAAAAAACTTTAATAACATTACGTGTTTATGTTTCACAAGCATTTCAAAGTAATTTTTTCTTTTTCTCGAAAATTATGTATTCAATATTGTATAAATCAGAGTTTTATCTTATTTAAATTTTACATGAAAATTATTTTCATCTTAATTTATATATCCATTCATAGAGATTATTATAAATTCTTTGTAGAGTATCTACGGTAGTGAAATATTAAATAATGTATATCAACTAATTTAAAAAAAATAAACAATCTAAAACATTTGTAATAATATAGAATTAGTTCGCCGAAAGTAGAAAAACATAATATTTTGTGATGAGTTTTGTTCTTTACAGAAAATTTACCATGTAAGTTTACGTGGTTTACTATTATTCAGCTTAATAGCTTCGCTACACTTCAGGTTAGCAACCATGAATTTCTTGGTTTGAAAATAGGTTGGCGAATTGGGTGACACACTTATAAAAGATGGTTTGGTTTGAAATTAAAAAAAAATTCTTTGTAAAATAAAATTTTAATTTTTAGTAATTTAAAAAAAAAAAAATGAATTTTTTTAATTTAAAGAAAAAATGGAAAATAAAAATAATATTCAATTTTTTTTAAATATTTTTAATTTATTTTCTTTTTTGACAACCTACAATTTATTATTATTTTTTTTATATCGAAGCATTTTAAAGTATGATTTTTTCTGTAAATTTTCTGCAAATTGACAGGTTATACCTTTTTTTTTTTAAACGCAATAAAACTATGTAGTGAAATTTCTAGGTTTGTGTCGAACTTACTTTCAAACTATAAAAAAAAAATAAAAAAATTTATATGGCAAACCAAGTACCAAACACAGAACGAACCAATTTTTTTCTGCAAAACATGGAATTCTGTGTTTGTAACCTGAAGTGTAGCGAAGTTATAAAGTATGGTTTATTTACAACATAATCGATTACAACTTTTTTAACTGACAGTTCTTAGCAATGTACATATATATATAAATAATAATAGCGAGACAATCCAAAATTACTAAAATAAAGTATTCATGCTATCTTTCCCGTAACAGACGGATAGTGAGCCCTTAGTCCTTTTGGGCCTTATTTTAGAAAAATATACTACAATATTTTACATTTTAATTTGTTATAATGCTTTATACACAACATTTTGTTTGTAATAAATAAAAGTTGATTAACTCATTTATTGTTGATCTATGGAAGCAAATGTAATAGATAAAATATTGAATTGAAAAAATTGTTGTGCCTAAAAGTATATAATCGTATTATGTAAAAAAAAAACTTCACCATAAAAAGCTTTTAACTCTAGTAATATTTAAAGTGGTGAAAAAATGTTCTTTTTCTTCTTCTTAAATTTTTAAAAACCATCAAATAACTATCCAATGAAAATGTTGCAGGGTACTATCATTAGAAACTGAAAATTTTGAATTTATTTCATACTTTTTTAGATATTGTTTATTAATTAATATGTCTCTTTATTGTTAATTCTGTTTCTTTGTTTGGATTTTAAGAAAACTTTTTGATCTTTTGTTAAAATTCCAGTACAAAAGAAGCGGCTTTGGGATACTCGTAATTATAATATCTAGTTTTTGCTCAAGTACACTTTTCAATTCTAATCTTCGTTAATTCTTTTTGTGTTCTTAATAGCGAGCAGAATTAGATTTACCATTATAGACTTTTGGAAAAAATTATATGTATATATGTACATATATTCCAAATACCATAAGAATGAAATATTTTATTGCATATTTTTAGTACGACAAATAAGAAAGAAAGAAAATATTAAAAAAATTACATAAAAATTGTATGTGATAAAAAAAAGCTTTTTTTAAGTTTAAGCGTTGTTTAAGCGAACTGTTGTAGCTTTGTTGCTAACACATATATTTTCTTGCAACATTTTCCTTCTTGGTAGCAATAAAAATTTTCCAAGCAATAATAATTTCATAATTAAGCAAACCAATTTTGTTTATTGCAATAATTTATTTTTATTTTATGGAAAATTACAAGGTAATTTAAAAAAATAAAGTATATTAATATAATTTATCTACCATTTAATGTAATATAAATTATCGATGGAAATTTCTTTATTTTTTTTATTCATACATATATGTATATTTTGTACTAGAAGATTTAAGATTTTTTCAATAATTTCATAAATGAAGTAAATTTTGGATTTGATTTATATAATATCCAAACCTCCTTAATATTTCTTTTAATTTTCCATAGTTTTTAGTACTACATAATCCACATAGGTATGTACCAATTTTCAACCAAACTTATTCTCGAGTCCAAGTTCGAATTCTTAGGTAAGTTAATATTGTTTTTGTTGATCATCTTCCATATTCTATACAGTTTTCAATAAAATTGTCATCTTAATCTAGCGTAATCTAACCCGCTGAGAGTAGTGATTTTGTTATGCTTAAATTTAAAGATTTGATGAAATAAGTCAAATTTTTTTTAGCTATTGACTAATTTCGATGATAATAAGAAAATGTTTATTAGGTTTAAAAATGTTTAAAAAAAAAAGTTCAATATAGTTAATATTTAAATCCACCTAACAATGAAATATTTCACCATAATTATTATTAGAGAACATATATTAAAAAGACTATAAGTTATAAATAATGCCTTGAGCACGCAGCTAATACCGCAAAGCAATTTTTGAAGGAATGTTCCGGAAACCTGTTCACACCTAATTTTACCTGAAAGCAAAAAAATCAACTGAAAACAACTGCTTTTGTTTTTTTTATAATATGATTGTGACAGAAAAATGCAGCAAAATCAAATTTCGATGCAAAAGAAACGCTGTGAAAAAGAAACAAAAAAATTATTTTGTGACGTAGTCAATTCTTTCTGGAGCAAAAAAAAAAATAAATTCAGTTTTCTAATTAATTATGAAATAATTTTAAGAAATTCTTTTTACAAAAAATCAATAAAATTAATATCTTTCGTTTTTCATAATTTTTATTTAAAATAAATAAGAAATAACGCAGAAAATCGGTTTTTACGGTAGCTCAAAATTGCTTTGCGGTATTAGCTGTGCTCAAGGCTCGATAATGCCTAATTGTATTGGTCTCAATATAATTATGATATTTACTTATTGTATAAAAATATCGTTTAAGAAAATTTTTATGAAATAATTTTCAAAGTGATTATTATTTTTAAATGTACAATAAATATTTCATTTTATCAATCAAATTTTCATTTATTAAGTTAAGAAAAAACGAGATAATAATGAATAAGATCTTCATAATAAGTATGATGTACCAATAATATACATTGTTTTTTTTTTAACAGGATAAGAATTAAGAAACTAATTATATCTGTCAAAATAACAAATATTGTATATAAAATGTTTAATAATCAAATATTGTTTACATCATACAACAAAAAAAAAAAAGAAAATAAAGATTTATAATTTATGATTATTAGACGAGGCAATGAACTGTTCGCAAAAAACAGCATTTTTTTTTTCCAACTATTTTATTTATTCTTTAAATTAAGATTTTTCACGTTTGTTTCATAAAATCAAAATAAAAAAACAAATAAAAAAATTTATTTGATTTTGCAATAGAGATAAAAAAAAAATAAAAATCATATAAAAATATATTATATCTGCTCATCATTACGAAATCGGAAATGTTCTTTTCTTTCAAAAAAAAATAAAAAATAAAAAACAGAATCTTTTTTTATGCTCGATATGGTTGAATTAACACGTGAAATGCGTGTTAGATTTGTAATTTGTTTTTCAGAAGACAACAACATATTATTATTCTTTTTTTGATAGGTTTTTCCATTTACAATATTATTTTTAACTTAAAAAAAAAATAAAATTGAGAAAAAAAAAACAACACATAATTTGAACATGATTAGTAGTGATTGCTTATAGGAAAAATAACTAAACTTAAATAGTAAAAAGAACAAAATAATCAGATACGCACAATTACTTTATTTAATGAAAAATTAAATAACGGTATATTAACTTTACTTGGTGTATATACATAGGTATCTTCTAAGTATAAATAAAGTTTTAATATTTTTCTTTCATTTTAAATATCTGTACCTAAATAAGAATTTTTATTTTTAACCTACACGATTTTAAAACAATTCCATTGCAGAAGTTTTAGTTTTTAATAAGGCTGTTCTAAATGATCAATTAAACCTATTTAGTTGTAGTTTTATTGATATTTTATCTATTATCATACAAAAAAAAAAAAGTTTTTAAGTGTGTTTTAAATCAGTGTTAAATCCGTTTAACCTGATAAAGTATCTAAAGTATGATCTCCTTATGTTAAAAAAAAAAAACATCGATTGCAAATACATTGTGCTTATGAAGTGCTTTGCCTTATCAAAATTAAACCATTTTAATTTATTTTATGGTATGAAGTGCAAACACGATGTCAATTGAGGTCTTACACTTATTTAAAACATGTTTTAATTCTATAATATATAAACCATTTAACTATTTTAAATGAACTTCTATTAAAATTTAATTCGAATTCAAAAGTTATTTGACTATATTATATTATTGAGAGTTTTACTGTAATTTAAATATTTAAAACATGAAGCTGTATAGTAATTTTATCAAGAATTCTTGTGGCAATTAATAAGTAGGGACCTTGGGAAGATATTCAAATGTCTGAATAATAAATTTATAATTTATGTTCTATAACTTGCATACATATTCTATTTTTCATTTCTTTCCTCTCGAATAAAATGTCAACGAATATTTCATATTCTAGTTTATTCAACACTGTCTATAATATATAGGTAGCGCGAACGAAATTTGTACAATTTATTTTAGTATTTTATCACATTTAACTATTTTCTTCAAGTTTCGCGAAATGCTATTGTATGTATACTTTCGCCCAATAAGCTTATTAAAAATATGAATATGTCAAAACCCTAAGTCCATAAATGTTTAAAAAAAAAAACAATATAAAATTTTCAAAAAATTTCAAGAAGATGAAGACACATTATATATATATATATATATATATTTTATTTTGAACTTTTCACTTGTTTAGTTATACATACATATTATAATACTAAACATACAATTTCTGTGTACATACATATATTTCTTTCTCCTTGAAAAAACTTAAAAAAAAAAATATCTAAAATTTCTTAACACAACATATAAGTCAGAAAAAAAAAAAAAAATATAAAGCACGTATGATTTATGGCCATGAAAAATTTTTCTCGCTTCAATTATTATTATTCTTTCTAGATTGGAAAATGTTTTTCTCTTTTCAGACTTGGTGGAATGATTTTGTTTTTATACTTTACATAAAAATCAAAAGAATAAAAAAATAAAAAATAAAAATGCAACACCACGTAAAATAAATGGAAAATTGGCTGCAAAATAAAAACAATAAATATTAAATTTAAAAATCTCAATTATCTTTGGACATCTGTTTCAGCCTAAAAGATTTTAATGGAAAGCGAATCTGATTGAGTTTTAAAAGGATATTTAAAAAAAAATTAATGATTGTTTTCTTTTTTTTGAACTCATGAAAAAATATTACAATATTTCATTATATAAAAAAAAGAAAATGCATTATGAATCCCTTTATTTTTATGATTTTTTAATTATGATTTCATGTGAATAATCAAAATTAGGTTTTGAATTCGTTCAGTATAATGTTATTTAATGGTGTTTTAACTTAATTGATAAAATTTAGATAGATTTCTATGAGAAAAAGGGTATATAATTTATTATTTATTATATCAAGTTCATTTTAAAGTTTAAACAGCTCGCTCAAAAGATTTGGTAATCATAAATAGTTACATCACATTTCAATTTCAGGGCTAAAGTACTCAGCTCTTGCAAAAATAAAAAAAATAAAAAAATATTAGAAAAACATATTGCCATCTAAAACCATGACAATAGAGACAAATATTAATAAAATGTTAATCCTTATATCTAAAATCTAAAAAATAATAAATATTAAATAAAAATAAAAATATATTATTAAAAAGTGATCTCTCCTCCAACATCTTCAAAGAAGCCTTCAAAAACAAGGTGTTCCACTCTAAGCTTCTTGCGTGGAGTCCAATAAATTGAAAAAAAAGTAATGAGACAAATTTTATTATAAATTTTTTTAATGGAACTTTAAAAGAGGCAAAGACAAACAAAAGGCTTAAAAAAGTCTAATAGTGAAAAGTGAACATAAAAAGTAAACAAAAAATCGAGGCTTTTTGATCTAAAGCAGGTTAAGTGATATACCATGATGGGTATCATACTGTACTATCTTCAAATTTTCATTTTACTCTAAAAGTACAATTATAATTTAATAATTTTTTGATTTATAAAATCTAAAAACATTTATGATATCGAAGATAAAACCAATTGACCTATTTTTTTTTTTTTGAATTCATCTGCTTTTTTCTTTTTCCTTCACAACAATGTAACAACATAGTATATAAATTTTTCCTGAGGATAAAAATGAAGGGCAAAAAAGGTGAAAACATAATCATTCAAAAAATAACAAAAAAAAAATCTTGTGTTTAACCGAAATTAAACGATTTCCAATAAAAAATGTAAACATATAAATCAAAATTAAAAAAAAAAAAATATTTTTGTTATTTTCAAGAAAAAAAAAAGTATGTTATTGAAAAAAATAATAAAAAAAGTGTTATATTTTATATAAATTTAATTTTTTTTTTTTTTAACTTTAAAAAAGTAGTAAAAATCATTATTTAAATCATATTTCTAAGCTTAAGAATTTTTTGAAGTTTACATTTAGGACCAAAGCCAAATTGAGAGATTTTGAGCAAACAAAAAAAAATCCCAAAGAATTAAGATAAAAAGAAGACGAACCAAATCGAATTAAAATAAAAATATAATGGAGATGCGGCAATGAGTGGCGAAGTATTAGCATCATGTGCTACGTCGCTCGCAAAAATTGATCGTAAAGTGTCATTATTAGTTTAAAGCATATTTTGCCGTTCACAACATTCGAAATGGCCCCAGTGATTTGATAAATTATAAGAGTTTTAGTGTGCCACCAAACAATAAATGAATTTTTTTATAACATTTAAGTTAAATGTAAAATGTTAGAAAGAAACTTCAATTATAAATGTTTTGGAACATTATTGTTGATGTATAGTAATTCTATGAATGCGTATTTTTAAATAATAAAAGCATCGGCAAACATATTTTAGTACACATTTCTAATATTTTTTTTCTCATGCTGGTTACCCATGCTCATAAATCTTATTTTTATTCATGGAAAACATTTTTATTTTCTTTTCATATTTTTTTTTTTTCATCTTAAGCTTAGTTACACATCTTGCCTGATGCCCTAAAGTCATCTATCATTAGAAAAATATAAAAATGAATAAAAATAAAATTATGTACATATTATACAAAGATACAAAGAATAAAAAGATTTTTTTTTTTCTAATAATAATAAATGAAGTAAAAGTACGAATTAAAGATGCTTTTTTGTTATCCAAATGCTGCTGCTGGTAATCAAAAAAAAAAAATATTATGCATTTTTTCAGAAAGAATGTATACAAAAAAAATATAGGTACTACTACAACTAAGGTTTTGTGGAAGTTAATAAATCTACATTTTTAATTTGACATAATTTTAGACTGATTGACGCCATGTGTAACAAACTCCTAATGATTATATTCTTTCTTTTATGTTTATTTTTTTATATGAAAAAAATGATCTTATGCAAGTTCTTAATGTAGGATAAGCATTATGCAAGTTCTAAAGCTATAATGCGAATCCCATATTACAAATTAAAGGATTATCAAAATAATTTCGATAAAATCAGAAAAAAATTGGATTTGAAAATGCGTGAGATGAAAATAAAAATTTGAAAACGCCTAATTTTTTTAACTGTTGAACCTGTAACTAATTCCATGAACTTTATATTTATTATAAGTTCTCCAAAATTTTCAAATTTTTTTTTTTAATTAAATTAGATTCTCATAATCCATTTTATGATAGAATTAAAAATTATAATTCTTTTCAATAAAATTATCTTCATTTTTATTTTGTTTAAAAAATTTTTATGCTTTTCAAAAGATGAAAAAACAATAAACAAAAACATTTAAAATAAATTTCATGAATGAAACCACAATAATTATGAAACAAAACATAATAATAAAAATATAACTTGAAGCAATTTTTTTTTTTTTTAGGAATAAGATTTATCTTGTGTTGTTATATGCACATATATAAATAAACATATAATGTTCGCTTGATATCATATCGTATACTTATTTTTATAATCTTTTAAAGGGATTTTCAATATATCATTTTACATATATGCACATATATGTGAAAAAAAAAAAATCATTTATAAAAATAATGTGTGGAAAAATTTCCAATTAAAAAAAATTTATAAAAAAATGTTAATGGACAAAAATAATATATGTTATTTCTTTTCTGATGATTTTAGCTAACTATCATTATAAACAAAAAAAAAAAAAAACCATACATAATAATATTTTGAATAAAACAACAAAATTTATGAATATCAGTTTCTGGGTCACCAGAACAGGTTGTAAAGTTCAACGTATATGGGATGGAAGAAAGATAAGTACCTACACATTATAATATAATGTTTTTCGCATAAAGTGCAAGTTAATAGTGTATGAATTTTGTTGGTTTCCATTTATTTAGAAATAAAATCTTTGGAAACAAAAAATATGAAATATTGGTTTTATTAATGTATACATTGTTTATTTTTGTTTTTGCAAATCATTTCGATTTGTTACTTAAAGATAACGATATAAAGAACTCTTGAATAATTTTGTATAGTTATTTATAATATATGAAAAAAGAAATTGATAATAATGTTTGAAAATAATTATACTTCCTGTTTTTTGACTATACATTTGTGATTAGGAAAAAAAAAGTAAGTACATTGACATAGATTTTTTTTTCGAATAGAACTCTGTAGAAAATCGAAAAAAAAAGTAATTTTCCAAAAATCTTAATTATTTTAAAATGTAATAAAATTTAACATACTTTATTCCAGTTTTGAATATTTACCTCTTTTTAACAACTTCATTTCAAATAACTTAATAATTACACTTTCATTAGCCTTCGAAAAATAGTTCACTATATTAAAGTTGTATTTTCAGTTTGAATCGTTGTAAGGTTTGTTGTACATAATGTACAATTCAATTTCAACAATATTTTTATAAATTTTATATATATAAAAAAAATAATTGGAAATATATTTTTTTTTTTTATTTCATTGAATGTTTGTTGTCTAGCACCAGATCATTCATTAATTTCCGGCTTAATGTGTGAAGAAAATGATTTGAGTTTTTCAAAACGGAAATCTAATACAGTAAAAATTACTTTTATAGAATTTTTAAAAATTTATTTATTTTTTTATTCTTCTATCTAATAATATCCTCTTAAAAATATAAAAAAAATGCCTATAGCCAAAGATTGTTATTTTTATTTTTGACGTAAGATCATGTAATTCTGTTTTTATATATATTATAGTTTTAATCCAATTATGTACGGAGAAAAAACAATCAATATAATATTTATATGGTATTATTGCCGATCTGGGAAATGCAACATTGTTTCCAAAAGAGAGATATAAGTAATTATTATGAAAGTTTTTAAATTTTCTTTCTTGAATTTTAATTCTTTGTACTTTCTGATTACATGATTTAAAAAAAAAAAAAATAATAAAATTGAAAATATAGAAACAAATTCTATCATAAAATTATCCCAAGAAAGTTTCTTCTCATTTTCTGTATTAGAATAATGTATAAAAAACAATACTTACATCGATTTTTAAGTGTTTGTGTCGTTGGTTCAACTGGTTTCAATGGTCGTCCCTTTCGTATTGAATCCATTAGTTGTTCTCTAGGTGATCGATTATGATTGATTGGCGGAGGTAATTTTCTTTCGGATGCCTAAAATAAAAAAATAAATAAATAAATAAAAACATATAAAATAAAATAATTTTAAAGTTCTAAATTTGGTTGTTAATTTCAATTTACCTTTTTTAACGGTGGTCGGGATCTAATAAATTCTAATATTACAGCATGAGCATCTTTCTTAACTCTCGGTGGAATGTCACCATTAACCATAACTTTTCTTAAATTATATTTCCTAAAAAAATAATATTTATATATTTTTAGTAATTTTAAAATGGGTTTTATCGTCCGTTTTATATATATTTTACAACTTATTAATTAATTTTTTTTTTTTTTTTAAATGAATAAGTCCGAAATCAGAATATAAATAAATCTTTTCAATTATATTCTAATTTAGCAACACTATCTTTCAAGATTTTGGATTAGTTTTTAAAAAGTCAAAAATTTGGATTAGAATACATAGTTATGTATTTTAATATCATAAAGGAAGTATGTTAATATGGATTTTTTCTCAGGTTTATACTTAATTATAATATTTAGATTTTTATAATATTTATCCAAATTTGTGAAGGTAAAAAAAAATCATTAAAATTTCATTCATTTTCGACCCCTTTAATTCATAAGATCTAAACGATTTGAAAAAAAAAAAAAAATAATAATAATAAATCATTAATAAAAAATTATGCTTTGAAGTTATATTTAATTGAATATCATATAAAGTTTTTTTTTTAACATAATTTGGGTATACACATAATAGTAAAATTATATACTTATATATTGGGTCAAAAAGATACGGATGTAATTTATATTTCTTATTATTATTAACACTAATTGTATAGAAATTTTATTGTTAATTTTGCGCTCAATTATGAAATGAAAAACAAAAGTTAAGTAGTTATATATATGCTTATTATAATCTGAACCGCCGCATTATATAAAAAAAAAAATAAAAATAAAAAAAATTAATTTAATTCCCTTATTATGTAGGTGGGCATAATTTATTTCGCAAATAGAAATAATAAATTAATTTTTGAAAAATTTTTGTTTGCTAAAAATTATTTTTTGCATACCTATTTTTTATATTTTTATGTCTTTGATGGTATATTATGGAAAAATATGAAATAGGAAAATACATATAAATACGTAACTTAATAGTGAATATTCCTAATATTACATTAAACAATTTTAATGATCTGAGATCTCTGTACAACCAAATAAGATCGAAGAGTTGTATAACTTTATAGGTAGTTAGAAGTCCGTTGCAAATTTTTTTTTTTAATTTAAGTTTATTATTTTTTGATTTTGAACAGCTGCAATAATTATAGTTAACGCAGTAAAGTTGAATTTTATTTAGTTAACTGTCAAAGTTAATGTTTTGGCTGAATAATTCATTGCTTCGTTGCCGTGAATAAACGTAAATAACCATATTTGTATTTTAAGACCAGCCGTGAATCTTCAAATAAATACATTATTCTGTCAAACCATCCAGTGGGTGATATAATATCTACATTTGTTTGTTGAATTATTCGATAGTTAATGTATATTCATGCGAGTCTATCATATAATTTATCAAGTTTATTGAATTATATCGTTAGTTAATTTTTCAATTCATTTTCATAAATTGATACTGATGATTGAAATAAATTATGTGGTTAACGAAAAAGCAAAAAAAAAAAAAAAAAATAAGAAAAGATAATAAAGTAATAATATGGATTTTAATGATTTTTTTTTATTTCTTATTTGGCACGTTTCTAATTTACATAATTTTTTTTTTTTGTAAGTAACTAAAGTAATATACTGGATATTATATTATGGGAAATTGTTGCACAAAAATTTATTTCAATATTAATGCCCTGCAACATTAAATTATTGTGGCAATAATGTGAAAAGATAAATTCAAAGGAAATGATTTTTTTTTTTAATTTTCTTTTTAAAATATATTAACTGGAAAACGTTTTGCATATAATAATACTCTGTACTTTAAGTAAGCTTAGTTTTTTTGGTTTTATGTTTGTAATTGTTGAAGATTCTAGCTACAACTGTAGTATTTATTAAGCCTATTTTATTAAGACATAAATATTTTGCTTTAACAATAATATAATTAATGAATAAAATTCTGATTTTTTATAGATAATTTTACTCACCTAGTTCTTATGTCTTCCATTAAAATTTCATAAGGTGTTAATTCGAATTCAACTGGTGTCCTGGAAAAATCACTCTTTTTTAATCTAACTCCACGTCTTAATTCATCTACAACTTGCATCCAAAATCTTGCCTGAAATGTAATTATTATATGTATACTCTTAATGGGAATGTCAGAATAAAAAAAAAATCCAAAGAACTGGATTTATCACATGCAAAACTTATTTTTATTTAGTTCTCATATGTATAATAGTGGTGAGTTTTGAAAATTCATTAAAAATAAATAAATCAAACTTTATTTAATGTAGTTTGATGATTCTTACAAAATCCTTTAATGTTTTCATAACAACCAAGAAACAGGCCTTTGAATTTAATTTTAATGTTACAACGATCTAATTTGAAATTTTATCAGTAAAATACATTTTACAAATATGCTTCTTAAGTAACTAATGAACATTTTCAAAAATCACCAACAGAACTTACAAATTAAAACAATTTATTTTGACAAATTGATTAAATAAAAATAATTTAAAAACTTTAGAATTTAGTACAAAAAAAAAAAGAAGAGAATTAAAATCCGTGCATAAAATATAAACATTATTGTGGAAAAATTCTCATTAACGTACTTGAAGATTTTTCCATATTTCAAGTTCTTGTTCTTCCTTATTTGCATTAATAAAGTAAAGAAATTATTTAAGTTGGTTGAAAATTATGTTTGTTGTGTGTATAATAAGTAATTTTGGGTCACTCTAGTAAGTTGAGAATAGTATACATAATGTAATCTAATGTATTGTGTTTTGATAACAAAATTCTTGAATACCTATACAAAAAAAATATTTAAAAATAAAACGTTTTTAATTTTTTCCACCTCCACACAGAATACTAATCCCATACATATTGTCCTGAAAGTTTGTTTTTAATTATGCTTAAAAAAAGATACTTGTAAGATTTAAAACGAAAAAAATGGATTGCATGCACAACTGGTATTCTTCCTATTATTAATATATCAATCTATTTATTTGTTGAATTATCATCCTGTTCTAAGCAATGTTTAAAGTTTCAAGTCTTACAGCCCATCGGGAAGTTAGTTCCAAATCGATAGCAAAACTTCTTCAGACAAACTAATAAAAACATATACAGACAAGAAAACGAATTGATTAAAATATATTAAAAAATGGATGTTCAATCAGTTTTTGAATAAAAATTAAAACAGTGATCGAGCAAATATGCAATATTTGTTTTTTTGTGCTATGTAATGATTCATTTATTTATCTAGGAATCCCTATAATGAAGACTTGAAAATTAAATAAAATACTTAAAAGCTTAAAACGTTTCCATTTTTTTTTAAAATTCACGATAAGATAAGATTGTTAATTTATAGAAAAACAGAAATGTCAATGAAGGGTATGTGAGCATGTCAATAAAAACTTTCATCCAAAAGTATTGATAAAAATGAAGTCTAGCAAATAGTTTCTAAAAGTTAAAGTTATTTAGAAATAAACGGCACGGCTGCCTTTGGATTGAACAAGAAAAACAAAAAAATTAAAACAATTATATAAAGAAAAATTTAAAATTGACAGACAGATAGATAACAATTAAATTTTTTCTTCTTTTGAACGAGAGTTGTTGATCGTTATCGTCGATTCAAGCATATTATCTTTAAAGTGTATACTTTTTTTTTATATCTTTATCAATAGAAAATAAAGTACTTAAGTTAGCTATATAAATACTGAATAAAAATTTTAAAGTTCTATTCAATCAATAATTCTTGTTTTGCAACAAATAAAAAAAATAAAATGTATTGTTTGCTAATTTTCTTGACAATTTTTGGCTTAGCCGTAGCTAATTCGTCAGAACGATCATTTTATGGGGAATTTAAAAATATGGATGATTCCCTAAGATTACATGAGGGTCAATCAATCCAATGTAAAATTCATCACGGAATTGGCATTAGCAAACAAAATGTTAAAGGTATGTATTATACTGTGCGAGGTTCTTTTCGGATAACCACAATGTGATTCATTAAAGTATTCGATATACAATATTTAAAGTTAATTTTAGAATGAAAAATTTAAACTTTATTGTTATTTAACTTTTTTTTTATAATTTATTTCTAATATAGTTTCACAACCTAAAGCATCTGCGGGACCAATATTTTTCAATCTCCGGAATAATAGTGATAGTATCTATTATTCATTTAAGGTACGAAAAAATGGAGAAAGTTTGAATATTAGTTTGACTGATAATAGCTACAATTACAATAGATCTATTTTTATAATTGCTATTAACGAGGAAAAAAATTATACTCAAAATAAATATTTGACGAACATTTACCATAATTATGTTAAGAATGCAACATATAACACAAGTTCATTCTTTGATAGCAATGTTTTTACCACAATTTCGATGAAATTAAATGGTAGTCGTTTTGAATTGGATGTAGAAGGTGTGAATACATTTTCAATGAAATTTAATGCAAGTGATATAATGAAAATTAGGAAGTTTGGTTTGTCAACGAAAAATGGATCGTCGGATTATATTATTGACACTGGTAATTTATATTTTCACTTATTCTCATAGAATTCTCGTAAATAGAACAATTTCTAACTTGAAAAAAAAAAAAAATAAAATCCTCAAAGTAATAATTTATTATTTTGTTATTATGAGTTTGAGAAAACTTTTCTGACAGTTTAAACTTAAAATTTGATAAAATGAATTCGTTATTCCAAACCAAAATAATATAAAATTAAAATGGTTTGTTTTCTTAGAATTTTTGGAATCAAAAATAACTTTAAAATTTATAAAATTTATTTCCTAAAGGATGGTTTCAAAACTGAAAATTTTCATAAAACCATTCCTGAAGGTGAATAAATTAAGTTTTATTTTGTTTTTTTTTTATTATGGCTTTCCAATTAAGATAATATTTAATTATTAATTTGTTTTCTAATAATTATCTTTAATTTTTATTTTTAACAGAGGAAAACTACGAAGAATATAGACAAGTAGTATCTACTTATTGTCAATTTGCTAGCAATAATACTTCTGGCAATAACACTTCTGGCAGAAATCAAACTGAAGACAATTTAATTACCATTCAAAAAGATTTATACTTACAAATTGATCGCGATTACGAATCATTTTTGGATCAGAATTTCATAAAATCACCAATTCAAAATAACACAAACGTTATTGGATTATACAGAAGAGAATTGGAAATTAACTTTAAAAAAGCTCAACAAAATCATGAAATAATTATGAATTCACCTAATATGCAAAATAGGAAAAATTACTTAGATAAAGAAATTTATATTAATATCAAAAATTATTACTTCCGTTTTATGAACGCAATTTACAATCTATTGCAGGTATAAAGTAAAATTTTTGTTTTAAAACAATTATTTTGTAATTTTTTTGTTTTAAAAAGATTGAATAATAAAAAAAATAATAAAAACATAACTAAGTGTGGTATAATTTAATTAGTTTATATAACTTAACGTTTCTAAGGATATAAACCCTGTATATAACAAAATAGTAACAATAATAAAAATATTTAGTTCAATGAAATAAATATATTATATTTAAATTGTACAGAGTGTTAAGAGCAAGACAATCATTACTCTGTTTTATGGGAGAAACTTTTAAGACCTACTAAGTTAACACGGTACTTATATGTTATTTCATAATGCAACTATAGTTATTTAGTCGAAACTCCAGAGTGTTATGAGAGAAACTATTAAGATCTACTAAGTTAACACCGTACAAGTTATTTCATAATGCAACTATAGTTATTTATTCAAATCTCCAGAACTTTTTTACACTCTTTTTGAGCAAAAATTAAAAAAGCCAATTATACGTTTTCGTTCTCTGTTTGTCCCTCTGTCTATCACGCACTAAAATGCTTCTAACTATTAAACTGCTTGGGCGATCTCAACTGTATTGATGGTAAAATATGCGAAATCTATTTCATTTAAGCTAGGGCATGCATATGAGACTCACGCCAGTGGAAAAGTGTCAAAAATATTTTCACACACTTAACTTTAAATTTTATTAAAATTTTTGATAGAGAGCGATCTTATACTTTTTTCGCACCTATTTTTTTTTTCCGGAACTGTTAAACTCTTCCTACTTATCATGTATTAAAAGCTCTTTTAGAAGTGGAAATTTGTACTTATTTTTCCGGAAATGTTTTTGGGAGCGAACAAGGTATTAGAAATATTAAAAAAAAAAAATCCGGAAAACATTACTTCTGGTGGGGTCGAACAAAAAGTTTTTTCACCAATTGAATTTGAAGTAAACAAAATTGGAGTAAGAGGTTAGAAATTGAATCATTATAGTTGTAGACATAATCGAAAATTAAATAATTTAATAAAGTGCCGATAATGTAATCGATAATGCATTAAGGTTAGATACTGCTTAGGTACTTCTTATCAAGTTTTGATATAATAATTATGCGGTCGTACAAAAGCTCTTGTTGCGAAAAACTTGAAGCAAATTTGACTTAAATTTTATTCTTTAATTTATAATAGTTCCGCATCCGTACAGTTCTAGAAAACCAGTATATTTTGGTATTCGAAACGATAATCAGCCAATTACCAATTTTCTTTGACATGAGAACAGATGGTCAGGATCTTCTCATTTATTTGAACAATGATAATTGTATAGTATTGTATAGATTTAGTTTCAATTTACGCACATTTTTACAAACACTATCAAAAGGAGCTAATAATAAAAAAGATGTATGATATTATTCCTTTGTGTGTACTATATTTCTTTGTGCCACAAAACAACCAGACATTTCCAATAAAAAAACAAGACATTATACATTTTTTTTTTATGAAATTGTTTTTGAAACTTAATGGAAGAAAAATATAAAAGATTAATGAAAATGTGAAAAATTGAAATTTTAAATTCAAATAAATTTCAAAATGCAAATAGAAAAATTAATCGCGAAATTGCTCAGTTCATTGATGCGCGATGAAAAATAAAAGTGCGGAAAGACTATTAGAGATGAAATGTTATTTATCTGGTTTGTTTTATCCAATATATATACATGCCTATGCTTGGTGTTTGATGGAGGCGGCATGATAAATGTTTCAAATTATTTCATATGAATTTATATAGATTCGTTTTCTATATAGGGTTGGTCTGAATTGACACTAACAATCAATTTTATCTGCCTTTTTGCCACCCATATTAAACATTAGAATCTATATTTTTCATTAAAAAAAATTTTCTTTAATATACCAAAGATATGTAGTTTTTTTTTCGTACTTTATTTTTATCTCTTAGAAGGATGTGTTTATTTTTTTACAATGTTGTTGGTTACACGAATGTACATAAGAAATAATAATGTGTATAAAAAATATCGGTTTCAATTGGTAATTAGAAATACAAAGTATATAGGAGATATTGGTAACAAATAATTTGATTTAATAATTTGTATGTAAATATTATATTATGTATAATCTCATTTAATTAATTTAAAAATTAAAATTAAAACACTAAAATGAATGAAGCGTTTTGCATATTTTTAGGCAGTGAAAATTAAACAAACATTTATCTGTATCTCTCATTAACGATTTAATAATTTAAAATTTTTTCCTTTTTTCTCTTGATGCATGTTTGAGGCTTTTTGTACTAAGTAATTATAATTTTTCAATATACTCAATATTGAATCCTCTGAAATAGAAACATATAAGGACTTAAAATTTTATGAATGTTACTTGGGGAATAAGCAACGCAAAAAACTAGTCCAAATTATTTTTTTTTTAAATATAAATATAAAAAGAGTAAAAATGTCAAATTGTAAATAACAAGGGACAACATATTTAAATTTTTTACATTAACTTAAATTATAATTCTAAAATACAAATAAAAAATTCATACAATTATAAATAGCCAGAACTAGTTTTTATTCTCGTCTAACCATTAGATTAGTCAATATTAACTTTAACTATATATAGTTTCCGTTTTGAGTAAAATATTATATATTATATCTTTATGTACAAAAAAAAAAAAACAAAATTAATTTATTTTAAATTTTTTGTCATTATAAAAAAAAAATAATAAGTTGACATCTGCATTTTCTACAGATATTATGGTGTTTAAAAAGTATTATATATATGTAAGTAAATGCCGCCAATATTCATTAGGTAAAAAAAAAAAATCACTTAATTTTATTAAATCAAGTGTGGTCAAAAGAAATTCATTAATTTATTTTCACTTAAATAACATTTTATAATTAAATAAAATTATCACATTTAAAAAAGTAAACTGAAAATGTTAAGAATTTGCAATATAGTTGTTAATACAAAATTTATTCACTTTCTTCGTGAAGAAATCTGCTTCAATATTTTTGTAAACTTAAAGTACATTGTGCCAACAGAATTTATTCTGTTGTAGAAATTTAGCCGCAGAATTTAGCGCCAG
The DNA here is from genome assembly GCA_964007475.1 of Hybos culiciformis. NCBI lineage: Eukaryota > Metazoa > Arthropoda > Insecta > Diptera > Hybotidae > Hybos > Hybos culiciformis. Next base: position 142,674,939 of record OZ023273.1, on the reverse strand, counting down.
AAAACGTTCCAACTTTTTAAGATTCTAGTTTATGTTAAAATGCAGATTCTGGAACTAAATTTTTCGTCTAAATTTTGGCGTTAAATTCAAATTCTGTTCCTTATTCTGGTTTAAGTAAAAATCCACCTTTAATATATGTACTATAGATATAAATTGATTCCACTCTACGGTTATTTTTACGGAAGCGTTATGTGAATAATGACTATTTCTTACCTTTTAGTTCTAAAAACACATTTTCTTAAACTACACTGCAAGGCTGAAATTTTAACATCAGCGAAATTATTGTACAGAGATAAAATATTGGAAATTCAGTAGAATTCACATCAGATTAAATTTCTAATAAAATGTGATTTTTATTTCATATAATATGGACTTTTTTTTTCATTATTTACAGTGGTTAGTAGTTGAAAATGACAAAAAAAAATAATATTTTGAATTATTGAGACCATTCAATAGTAGTTAAGACTAAGATTTTCATTTTAATTTAAAAAAAAAATATATATTTATATTTTCGATTAATTTATAAAAGATATGTAAGCATTTATTAAATTTTATTGATCTTAAGATTAGTTTTTATTAATTCATAAATAGAAAGTTGAGAAATTAATAATATTTTAATAATTTATTACAAGTGCGTGAAATTATTTAATTCGAATGTATAAATAAATTGAATGCTTATTGATTTATTGATTTTTTTTTTTGTTTTCAATAATGTTTTAATATAATTAAAATTTTAATAATATGTATATGAGGAAAAAAAATTTTATGTTTTTATTTTGTTTACATTATAGATTCAAAGACATATCCTTTCTATTTTATTTCAAAAATATAATAATTTAGACCAGGATTTCCCAACCTTTTTCATACCTCGAAAATAAAATAAAAAAAAACATTAAAAACAGTAAAAATAAATACATTCAAAGCTGACATATTTCATGGGTATCATTTTCGCATTGATTTCGTAGTTTTTCACAAAATGTGGAAAAGAAACATGAAAAATCTATTAGGAAATATAGTTGCAAAATTAAGATAATTATGAGATTTATTTGAAAGTTTCTATTTTTTAGGATAATTTTTTTTTTCATATTAAAAAAATAAAAATAGATTTTTTTTTTCCATCATCAAAATAATATAATTATAATAATAAAAAGGAGTTTCTCTTGATAAGTCAAACAGTACAGATCAATTACGGAAATTTAATTTTTGCAAAATTTTGCTCTTTTTTTTCATAATAGCAAAAAAAAAAAAAAAACAATAAAATCAAATATAAATATAAAACAAAAAAAAATCATTTAATAAGGTATTGTCTTAATAATTAAGCCGCAGTATTGTAAATTTATTAAACTGATTTAAAGTAACCATGTGCAGGCCTCATGGCAAGCACGAATAAGCCAGTAAATAATGATTTGTATGAATCAGCTTTAGAGGCGTTTAAAACCAAAATGACTAATAATAGCAAACAAAAGTCATATAAGAAATCCGTATTATCGGAAAAAAATGAACTCAAAAACCTCAAAAAGTGCAATGAGGACCTAAAGAGTGAGATAATACTACTCAAAAAACAATTGGCTACATTGATAAGCCAAAAAGTAAGAAATCTGGATATATCAAATCATGAATTGCCGCAAAGTGAACCAATTTATGAAACAAGAATCGAAGAAGAATCCACACCCTATGAGGAAACAGACACTAACTCAAACGAACCTAGTGATGGTTTCATTGAAATTTTGTCAAAAAAAAATAAAAAAAAGAAACGCATGTTACAACTAATGTCAAATAATAAAACAAAAGACATACCAGAAACCAACGATGATGATATGGAAACTGATAGTAACAATAACAATAACCATAACTATTCTAATGCTAATACTAAATCTAAAAAATTACCACCAATTAACATTCAATGCGACGATATAAATTTAATTAAAAATGCAATAAAAACCGATTTACAGATTGATTCTTTTTTCATAAAAAGCGTTTCGAACAATAAACACACCATTTACACTCAACATTTAACAGACTACAAAAAAATCATTAATTCTCTGCAAGAAACTGAAACAGAATTCTATACTTTCACTCCAAAAGAGGAAAAAAAAATAAATATCATCCTTAAAGGATTAATAGGTTCACAAAATCCTGACGAAATTAAAATATTATTAGAAAAACTTAACCTTGACAGTGTATGTATAGATAAGGTAACACGACTTACAACTAAAAAATCAATTCAAAATAATAAAGTACTACCAATTTACATAATTAATTTAACCAAAGACAGCGACATAAATAACCTTCTAAACATCAAACATCTCGATCATCAAATTATTAAATGGGAAAAATTAAGAAAAAATAATATCGTACAATGCACGAGATGCCAAAGGTTTATGCACTCGGCTGCTAATTGCAAGATGACACCAAGATGTGTTAAATGCGGAGAAAGTCACGAAGCCAGCGAATGCAATATTCCAAAAAATAGCCCGCCTGAAAACCTGTTTTGCTTATTGTGCAACACTAATGGGCACCCAGCATCATATCGGAGATGTCCTAAATACCAAGAAAAAATTAAACTACATAATGCAACAAAAGATAATCGAAAACAAAAAATAGATATAAAAATTGATAAGTATAATAATTACATTAATAAAAAAATAAGTTATGCTAGCCACTTTAAAAACCAAAACATAAATAATAATATTAATGACACAAATAATTCTTTAATATTATTAGAATTAAAAAACACTATAGATATATTTGTCAATCAAGTTAGGGAAATAAAAAGTTCAATATCTTTACAGGAAACAAAATTAAATTTCGTATTCAATAAACTGGGACTTAACTATGGATGCTCACAATAATATAGACGTGAAAAATCTCAAATTATGTGTTTTAAATATAAATTCAATAATCTCAATAAGTAAACAAATTTCATTAGTTCAGTTTTTAAATCACAATAAACCAGACATAGTTTGTCTTAGCGAAACTAAACTGCAAAAACAAAAATTAGAATTCAAAAATTATAATATAATTAGACGTGATAGGCCGGATAGCATAAGAGGCGGGGGAACTGCAATACTAATTGACAAAAATTTAAGTTTTGTTGAAATTAATTCACGAGAAATAAAAAATTTTAGATCACTAGAAATTTGCTGTGTCAAACTAAAGACCAAAAATTCAAACCACTTATTTGTTATCTCAATCTACGCCCCACAAGGTCCAGATAGTTTGTTTTTAAATGAATTCAAAAAACTTTTCGATATTTTAAAGCTAGATCAGCCCAATAACTTTTATATCATAGGTGGTGACTTGAACGCTAAACACTCATCATGGAACAATGTCAACAATAACAACAGAGGAGCAACATTGAAAAATTTTTTAGATATAAATTCTGTGAATTACAAGATGTCCTTGTATAGCACTGACTTTCCCAGTTTTCCTAGAGGTGGCTCTTATCTTGATTTAATAATAGCCGATACTAGAATTGAATTCGATTTAACCGCGAACGGACAGATAAAAACCATGCCCTTTGACAGCGATCATTTAGCTGCATTAACATCTTTTTTCATTGACCAAGAAGAGAGCCTTACTCTTGCCAAAGATAGGAACAAAAAAATTTACAATTTCAAAAACGCAAACTGGAAAAGTTACGAAAACAAAGTTTTGCAACTTCTAAACTGTAGCGAACAATTAGCTTACATACCAAATAACCGCAATCTCACAATAACTGAAATAGACGACTATATTTTACAATTAGAAAAAATTATTAGTTATGCTATTGATGAAACAATTCCGAAATTTGCCAGCAAAAATACTTCTGACAAATTTGTTACAAATAAAATTAGGAAACTCAAAAAACATAAAAGTAAGCTCTTATCCATTTTATTCCGCCTGTACAGAACAGTCCGAAATGACCAACGAATTTCCACGATTAAATCATTAATAAGTAATATCAAAACACTTATTAATCAAAATATAAGGCTCACAATTAATAATTACTGGGAAAATCGCATAAAAAAAATAGATAATAAAAATTCTCAAAACATGTTTCCAGAAATAAACAAAATTTTCCGTAGTAAAAGCGCAATTCAATGTAAAAAACTTAAAATACCGATAAACGCAACAAATATTCTTAATAAGTCAATCGCTGACACTAGTTCACTAAATACTGAAAATAACAATTATATAATTGAGAATGAAATAGATATTTTGAATACCTTCGGAGCACATCTGGAACAAGTGCACAAACAAACACAAAATAGACCAAATTCCATACTTGATAACGATGTTAAAAATGAAATATGTAAACTTGAAGAAATAATGGCTAATAGATTAAATTTAAAACAGACAATAACTAATTTCAACAATTTAAATCTTGCAAACAAACTTTCCAAAGCTCAAACTTTTAATAACTACCTAGTAACTTGCGATTTACTAGAAAATATATTTCAATCCTTGAATACAAAAACTTCATGTGGAATCGATAATATTCCTAATATAGTATTGAAACATTCCCCTCCCATTTTAATAAAAAAGTATTGCATAATTTTCAATAATTGCCTTAACTGGAGTTATTTTCCCACAAGATGGAAGATCGCAAAAGTGATACCGATCAAAAAACCTAGAAAGGACTCATCCAACCCAGATAACTACAGGCCTATAAGTTTAATGCCGAACATAAGTAAAGTTTTTGAATGTGTTATTAATAATTGTATTAACAAATTAGTCGAATCTGATCGTATAGTACCCATTAACCAATTCGGTTTTAAATATCAACACAGCACTATACATGCTATAAATAAATTAGTATCCGATGTTTGTTGGCAAATAAATGCAAAAAGAGGAGTAGGTGCATGCTTTGTAGACTTAGAAAAAGCGTTTGATACGGTCTGGCTTGATGGTCTTATATATAAAATCATAAAATACAATTTTCCGATACATGTTGTAATTCTGATTTCTAATATGGTCAAAGGTAAAAAATTTAAAGTCACAAATTTTAATAACTCAACCTCAGAAGTTTTCGAAATTGAAAACGGACTGCAACAAGGAACAGTTAATTCACCACTTTTATTCAACATTTACTCCAGCGAATTACTAAATTGTCTAAATAATGTATTAGGCCTCAATTTTAGTATAGCGTATGCAGATGATTTGACCATATATTCAGCTAGCGAAAAAGTTTCACAAGTAAGCCAAATGTTACAAACCCAATTCTTTATTATTGCAGATTATTGTCTAAAATGGAAATTAAAAATCAACTACAATAAATGTGAATCTATATTTTTTCGTAACACAACCGACAAAACAAATTACAACATTAAAAAAAACTGGAGAAAGTTTTCGGTCTTGGATCCAGACGGCAACCTAATAATAAAAAAAAATACGGTAAAATATCTAGGAGTTCAGCTGAATCAGTTTCTTAACTACAATGACCACGTTCAAAAACAGTTAGAAAAAGCCACCAAGGCATTTATGTCTATGAAAAACTTGTTTTATTCTAAAATTCTTAAATCTAGAGTTAAAATCATATGCTACCAATCCCTTGTTCGCCCCGTTATAACATACGCCTGTCCCATATGGTTCAATATCCCAGCAAAAACAATGGAAAAAATCCGTATTTTTGAAAGAAAATGTTTAAGATCATGTACTAACTTAAATAAAACGCCTGAGTCAAACTATAAAAAATTTTATTCCAATAAGTTACTGTACGAGGAAGCGAAAATAATTCGTATAGATAACTTTATTATAAACATAATTAGAAATCATTACCTAAGAAGTTCCTCAATAGTCTCAAATCCTTATATATGCCAATACTTTTATTTCAATTTTGAATACATCAAAACCAGTTTAGAACTAGGTTTCGTGCACCCTGAATTCTTCGTGTTCCTAGATAGTTTAGGATGTATTCAAAATATAGACAAAGTACCAATACTTTACCATTATAAGAGAAGAATCTCAGATAAAAGTGTCAACTTAAACAATTTACTTAACATAAATTGGAGTCAACTAGTTTACAATACATATATTCCCACACGGGACAAAAAAATTAATCTAAACCAAATCTGGTGGTTAAATTCTATGAACCAAGAACGAGTTGAGTCACAGTTTATTTCGAACTAGATAAGTTATAGTTTATTAGGTTAAGGATAGGTTAAGCAATTAGGAATAAGTTTTATTTTACACAAAAAAATTAAATCGCTAATTTTGGTTTTTTGTTTTAAAAAATGTTTTTCCAAAAATTAATTCATAACTATGTTAAAAAAATGATAAATAAGATTATAATAAAATTAGTATATATTCAAATTATTTAAACAAACTAAGAGCGCACAAATGTAGCCATTTAGTTTTTATATATAAGATATTTTGTTAGTTTTTTTTCTTTTAATTTTATTTCTACTAAATTGTAAAAAATATTGAATTCGTAATAAAAATAAAAATTAATAAAAAAAAAAAAAAAAAAAAAAATAATAATAAAAAAAGAAAAGGACAATTTTTACTTTAAAATTCGCGAAGCATTTTGAAAAACGCTAATACAGACGATTGTTATTGAAAACTAAATTGTAAACAAAGTGTTTTAACTTCGACACAATAAACTTATATGGAAGGCGATGTAAACTTAAAAAGAGGTCATAAAGGATATGTTCTAAATTGTATACTTGATTGATAATAAATATAACCGTCTTCCCGGCCGGCTGTATAAAAACAACTTTAAATATATATTTCATAAATTATGTATTTATGGTGCATACAGATATTGTATGCATTTTATGCATATACAAATATAAAATACAATTTTAATTAAAAAATTTTTTTATTATTATTTATGTTTTTTTCTGTTGTATTTGAAAAAAAAAAAAATAAAAATCATAATATGAGATAATCAATTACAGCTTAATTGTGAAAAAAGTATAATTTTTAATGAAAACTAACACTTTCCATTTTCAGTAAAAGTATAAACAAGTTTACTTTGCTTATGAACTGAAAAAAAGGAAATTTTTTTTTTATGTTAAAAAAATTATTAAAATTCAAGAATAAAATTATTTAAAACCTTTATATCTTAAATATATTGGTTTATAAAAAGTCCGACAACAGAAAATAATATCTTTGGTCGAGCCAGCAAAGAGTTCCTGAGTGTAATTTTGTGTTTTCATGGGACCATTTAGCTACTAATATTTGTTTTGCATGTTATAAGCTTCCTTGAAAAAACAGCGAATCATGCAATTTTTAAAGAATTCAATGTTTATAACGAATACTACGTAAACGGAATGTGTGATTTGTGAATATTTTCTGACAGGGGGTCCAAATACACCAAGTTTTTTTTTTTTTAAGTTTTTTGAAATTAAATTTTATTTTATCAAACTTCAATAAAATTACTTACCCAATCATTAAAGTCTAATTTATCTAATTCTTGTTTTGAGGTTTCTGCATATGCTTTTTTCCTCAAGACCTCGGTATCTATAACGTAAATTCATAACTTATCATACAATTTTTTTTTTTAATTTTTAAATTTTTTACCTCCATTGAATACTTTTTGTAAGAAAACACTTAATTCTAGAGCTTCGGAAACTAGAGCTCGGCATACTGCTTTATAATGATCTTCAGGTACAGATGGTTTTACTCTTGATGAACAAGCCTGTAATGAGAATAAAAATTTGAAAAATTGAATAAGTGTGGCATACAATTGATTTAATTAATTAATCGACATTAAAAAAAATCAATGTCTATCATTTTAATGGTAGAATTTCAGAATTTAATAATATCTCAAATTCACAAAAATATATTTCAGATTTCCTGTGGAAAAATGCAAGATTCGAAAAATCAAACAAAAAAAAAAAATTCAACGAAGTTTCTTTTTTTTCTCATCATATATATATAAGATCATGTATAATTGTATAAGATACATAAAAAGAAAATTTCGCTTTAATACAAAAATAATAAGTCATTGAGCTTTATAAAATCATAAAAGCAATTTTTTTTCAGATATGAAATTAAGAAGAAAAAAAATATGTTTTTTTTCTGGTTTAATGTTCTTTTTTAAGAACATAAATTCATTTATTTTGGTTTTATGACAATAAAATGATATGCTATTAAGCTGTACAACAGGTATATAAACCATGAACATAAAGTCTGTATACCGGAACAACAATTACATATGCTTGTAATATTTTTTTTTTGAATAAGAATGTAATTAAGTTCATATAATAATATGAATTGAACTGTTTTTATGCTCATTATAAACATTTGGAGTAATTTAAAAATGAAAAATATGGGTTACATTGTATTACAAACGGGCATAATGTGTATGACTATTGATATGGCAGATAGAAACTATGCTTTTGTGAATACTATGCATTGCTAAAAATTAAAAACTGTCAAGTATATTTTTGATTGTGCAATGACATCTATACATTTGGACTCATAAAACAAGCATACTTTTGATATCCAATTCTAATGAAAATTTTGATGTCAGCTTACAAACAGCGCTCATTTTACCACTTTAAATACAAAAATCTCATTTTTTCAAATTTAAAGAAAATGATAATATAAGTTATATTTTGAATTAGGATTAACGGTCTTAGTTCGGAAGGATAACTTCTTAGATCTGAAGTTTTAAACATAAATTTTTCATAAATAATCGGCAAATGCTTTTCTTAAGCACTTTGTTTACAAAAACATAAATTTTAAAATTTTTTCTTACGCTTTTTAAAATTTATCTTTATTATATATTCTAATTATAGAAATCTGTAAGCAATAAATTCATCATAATCTCAAAAATTTCAAGAAAAGAAAAATGAAAAAAAAAAAATTCATTTTATTCTTATATTTTAACACCATTAAAAAATGTATTAAAGTACTTATAAAAAAAAACATTAAAAAAAGTAAGTAAGTAAGTAAGTATAGTAATTTGAGTATCTTGATTTTTATTTTTTCATAAAGTGGAAAGTTGATTCTAAATGATATCGCAGTTTTATAGTTCTCAATTGCTTTCATAAGGTTCGCCTTCTGAAATCATTTCAACCTCGATGTACTTCAAACATTAAGCAGTCGCGCTCATTTAGCCTATAAACATGCAGATTATGTTAAAAATTATTTGAAAGTAGCTTTTGCTCATAATTATAAGTGAAAATACATCAGGAATATTCGCTGTAGGAAGATGCAACTTTGGTCTGAATCACAGCTTCCAGTTCAAAGAACTTGTTGTTGCAGAACTTTAGAACTAAAACCCAAATACATATATAACGATATATATTATATTTATAGATAAATTTAATATTTGAATGATAATGCAAAATAAAAGTTAAAATACCTCATAAAATTGTTTCAAAGTTAGAAATATGAAATTTCATTTTAACATACCGCCAATTCATTATTTTAATCGTCATTTGAGGTGAATTTCTATAACCGCATAGCATTGGAATCAATTACAAAAACAAAATTATTCAGACGAAAATAGAGTCTTGAACATGACTTGACTTTAACCACAATATATTTATATAGATATGTTATGTACATTTATTTATTTATTTGTAAATACTTTTTAATTATGATTTAATTTTTAATTTTCATTAACAGAATGTTTTAAGCTGTTGAATATACCCTATGTATCGAAATAAAACCAAATTTAATTAATTTACTTTTGGTATTATTTATATTAGCCGCGATATAATGTTAATTAATTTTCTTTAAATAAAAATTATGTTTTAGAAATTTATTTTTAAAGTTTAAGTAGAAAAATAAATGTTAATTAGTTGTTGGTCTGACCTGATTTTATAAAAAAAAAAAAAGATTTGATATTAAATTTGGCAGTATCTATAACTAATTTAATTAAGATGTAATTAGAGGCACACAACTTAAACGAACACACAATTTCTTTTATAACTATTAACTATACCTTAAATTTTCAGCTTTCGTGGATTTTGATATAATTTAGAAAGTTCCAAATGATTTTCAAAGTTATGTGATCAAAGTGAATGTACTTAATACCACTCAAAGTATTTAGAAGAAAGAAATTTTATTTTTGGTGTTACAAATTAAAAATATTTATTAAATTCTTATTTTTATTTAAAAAAATATGAAACAGTATCTTCTTAAATTTTAAAATACCTTGGTCACAATCAGAGGATGAACGTATTTTCTAGGTTCCTTAAATATCTTTCTATACCATTGTCATATAGTCATATATTCAAATCTATTACACACTTATTTTTGTTAGAACCCATTTAAATTTTCATAAAATTTAAAATTTTATATGAAAATAAATTATACCCTTCAGGGGTTGCGAGCTTCTATAATTCCCAAACCCTTAATCAGGGAACTCTTTAAGCAAATACTTTCATATAGTTATAAGCTGATTTTTCATTTTCAATGGAAAACGAAGTAAAAAAATTATAATTCAAAAGACATGTTGTAATAGCAATGTTTTTATTTTTAAGAATATGAATTAAAATTTTAGATTGTCAAAAATTATATGTGGGAAGATTTTTTTAAGAATTATGTTTGTACAACTTTATTAAAACACACTTCATTATCTGTATTTATTATTCAAAAATCACTGACCTCATCAAATCAATCAACTTATCCAAAAAGAAAAATCTGTACATTCTATCAAGATAAGTTGCCGATAATTACTCAATTTGTTAAAACATTTTCAATTACAACAAGAAATTTAAACAGAATAACAATTTTGTAAAAGGATTATTGTTTTGAAATTACATTAAAATTTAACATTGAAATTTCCTTAAGTTCTTATTTAATGTTTAGTAGAAGAGGTAATTTATTGCTCCTTGAAAATTTTTTCATCGAATAGAAGATTTCAAGGAACTTAGATTTTAGTATTAATGTGTTCTTAGAAACAGAGGTCTCACATTTTTACATAAAATTTTTATACGTAACAAAAACATTTCACATTTTTATAGATTTAGTAATAATGGCATAACTATCAGATTTTTCAAAATGAAAAAGAAATGGACCAACTTTTTTGCAAAAAAAAAAAAAAAAATAAAAAATGTTTTTTTTTATTCACATATTTATCCACCCAATTTCACTTGATTGCGTGTTTCATATATTATACACTATGTCCGTCAACCGCTAACTGTGCAGAAGCCAAGCGAGCGCATAATATATAAATATTTATGTATGTTTGCTGTTTTCTTTATGGTACATTATCATGTCTACAAGAAGATTTATCTTGCACTCTGATATTGATTTACCTGTCTAAATCAAAGTCAATAGTGTTTTTATACCGCTGAAATGTTATAATTTCCTTGTGCGTGATAAATTTGTGATTATACTTATAAATTTATATATTTTCTTAAAGCATTAACTTTTTCTTTTAATACAAATACTTTACATAAATATGTTCAACAGAGCAAAAAAACATTTTTTTTTTATATTATTAATAAATTATTAATAATAATTTAATCGATGGTTAATGAATTACTAAATGAAATTGATTATTTAATTTAATTATAAGAAAATATTTAAATGTAAAAATTTCCTACAAATTCAATTTTCTTTTTAATTCTGTTTTTATGTTCTAAAAATATTTTTTATATTTATAATGCATATATTTAATGTATGTATATGTATGTTAATTTATGTTGAATAGTAAAATTTTAAATTAAAATAAAATAATTTTACTAAAAATTATATTATTATAATATAAAAGCGTAGGTACTACAAGAAAATTTTGTACATTATAGTGTAAAAGTATTTTGATTAATGGAATGCATTCTGTCAAACGTCAAGTAATATTAAAAAAAGGTGTCTTACAAGTTTTTGTTGATTATTGTCGACTCCTGCTTGTTCTCACCTTTCACTTTTAAACTATTCAAAAAAGGCTGCAATTTTTAAGAATTATTTTTCAGACTCTAGTTGTATATACTCTATAGTAGTTTCATTTCATGTATGATTGCTAATGAGTTGAATATAGAATCTACTTAAAAATAACATTATGCTTAATCAGTTATATACGTAATTATATCTTTCGTTTCAGCAGTTTAAAAAAGCTATCTTTATATTACTTCCTTTTTAATTAACAATTATAAAAACAATTTTTTATTTCTTGTTTGATGTAAAAGTGAATTATTTAGCACCGCTGTTGGATTGCAAAGCACATTATTTTATATTATAGTAATTATTGAAGAATTTTTATATTATTTCTAAAGTTTTAATAATTATTTTTCTTTTATATTTTATTTAAGTTCAAAAAGATATGGGTCACATGTTAGTGAAAAACTAATAGTTTGTAGTTTACTGAGCCCAAGTTAAATAATTGTATGATGTGTGAAAATATTTGTGGAATTTGTCAAACAATTTCATTAAAACTTATAAAAAAATCGATCTTCTTCATCAAATACAAAAAAAAAAAAAAACTCTTGTCCATACAAAAAATTGCAATCCAATATATAGGTATATTTCATTTTAAGTTTTCACATCATTGAAGTTTTTATAAATAATATGCTTATAAGAAAATTATAATTTAATAGTTTTTCATTTTATGAAGAAAGTGAAAATTAAAATTTGTTTCATTCATAAAACACTGACATTGTATCCATGTTTTATGTAAGCTTTTGGCGCCGCGCCACCACCTTTTTTTTCATAATAATTATTATTTTTTTTTTATGATTTGTCAAAATTAATATGAAAACAAATTAATAAACATTAAAGTTTTTTACATTTTTTTTTAATCAGAAAGAAAAAAACTTTTTTTTTATAACTAATGAAAATACATAAATGTTAACCAAAAATAGAAGTCAAGTAACAGAAAAATGCGACAAAAAATATATGGTCAGACATCAACTTTATTACCAACTATTTTTTATTTACTATTTATATTCAATTCATTTGTATTCATTATTATTATGTTTTTTTTTGATATAAAAAATAAATGAATATTGTAAATTATTTTGCATTGTGGTTTTGCCAGTAATTAATCTAGCTTTAGACACAGAGTTTTATAAAATAAGAGAGATATACCGGGGATAATATTAAATTACAGAAATTTTTTTAGTTTCATTAGTTAATTTGTTACATCGTCGTCGTCGTAGATGTTTTGGTTATATAATTTTAATAATTTAAAGAATTTTTATTATACTATTTTTATAAATTATTGAAATTACCTACACAGTTTTCATACAGGATCAATTCTGTCAACAAGATCAGAACTTATATTAGAATAATCGTATAAACCTACTTTTCTTTCTATTTTAACAAGTGAACACATTTTTTCTTGAACTAAATCATATTTAAGTTAATTAAATAAATACATAAAAATTCATATTCTAATTTAATTTACACGGAATTCAGTGTTAATGAATTTACAAAAAAAAAAAAAAAAATTAAATGTAATAAATAATTGAGTAGAAAATCAAACAGTTTCTGTAAAAGCAAACAGTTTCGGTAATTAAATTACACTATCGACTTTATAAGTTAATTATTACCTATAAATTATTACTATATTACACTTAATATCATGTATAGGTATTATCAGCGATATTAAATTCTGAGATATTACATGGGTTACTAAAACTTTTGATTTTTCATTATAAATCCAATAAAATGTCCAACATTTATCAAAAATGTTGTTAATAACCTTTGCAATGTTAATGTACATACATGTACCTATTGTACACAAAATGAAGTGGACGTACTAGTATAAAACCATTTTTAATATGCAATGCGACATTTCATATTATATACTTTATCATCTCTGGCATGATTGTAATTATGTTAAAAAAAATTATTATGAAGTATAAAATCTATAAAGTAAGTAAATATATTATAATAAAAATCTATTTTTAAGCTGAATTTAAAAATAAATATTTTGTTCCCAAAATAATAAAACTAAGAATTATTTTTTTAAACTTCGTCCAGCCAAACCATAAGTACAGTTTTTGTAAATATAAAATTTAACTTAATTGATTTTTGGAAGATTTTACATTGTCAAAAAACTTGAAATCAGTGGCTGATAATTTCAAGGGCGTAACATATCTGAAATTTGCTGAGTGAATTCGCCTATTTCATTATCGCACATAGTCATCATAATTCTATTGATTTTTATCGCAAAAAATACATATTTAGATGTTCATAAATACATTAATATCTATCTATAATGTATTATGTTTTTTTTTTAAATTGAAAAATAGATAAATTCCTAAGTTTAATTAAAATTCACAAGTTCACTGTTTTAGGTTTAATTACAAAATAAAAAAAAAAGTATATTTTAATTGAAAATTTGTAGATCATTCAACTAAAAAAAAAAAAAAAAACAGTTCCCATATATAGTTTTTATATATTAACATCATGGAAATGTAAAATATTAAGTTTAGTTTTTTTTTTTTGAACTGGCGGTCAAATATAATTCTCTGAATATAGCATTTTATAATACTAAAAAAATGTTAATACCAATACATTTTTTATTTTTTATTTTTTTTTTTAATGAAAATATTTGCCAACAGTCATTTAATTTTATTCAAAATTTATTTTATTTAAAATTATTGGAATATGTTAACTGCGCCTATATGACTCAATTAAATGTTCTTTGAAAATAATATATAATAAATTTTAAAATTTAACATTTTCAGAGCATAACATTCATTATGTTTTTGTTAAACTAACATTTGTTGGCGTAGAAAATTTATTTTGGCATATATTTTGTATTTATTTATTTATTTTTATTTTTTTTTTTCTTATTTATGTTTAATTGAGAAAAACTCTACCGTAATTAATTAAAAAAAAAAAAAAAAGAATTAAAAATAATACCTCGATATTTTTAATGCTTTTCACAATTTTTAACTTAACATGTTGAATTGTCAACATAAAAGATGTAATTTTTTTTTGTTTACTATGTAAAGTAACCTTAATTATGTTTTTCTTAGAACATTAATTCGAAGTTTAAAGCGTGAAAGAACTATCGATGAGTATCTAAATTAATTTTCTTGTTGAGGTTTGTGAGTTTCATAGGCTTTTCTTGACATTAAGATTATTCCAATGAAATTAGCTCATATGTATATGTACTTCAATTTATCAATCTGTGGGGTTCGATACACAAAATACAAAAAAAAAAATAAGGAAGCGAAATGAAGTAGAAATAAATTATTGTTGTATGTATGTAGTGAAATTATTTAAAATCTAGGTATATTACTTTATTTGTGTAAAATAAATTAAATATACGGAAAAAAGTAGGTGAGGTTATAATGTCGATCGATTTTTAAATTGTTATAAATTAATAATCAACAAACATAATGTAATTTAATATTGTAAATTTTTCGTTTATTTTTTGTTTGTATAATTGGTCCTTTCTTTATTTGTTGGACGACATAGTTTCAATGGCAAGTTGGAGTATTTTCCATATTTAAAATTTCCTTGTTTGTATAATATTATACATTGTGGTGACTGTGACAAAAAAAAATTAAAGCAAACATAATTATTTTCAGAATAAAAATTTAGTTTATTGTATCATTCATAAAATAATCTCAATTTTTTTTTGGTTCATGATATACAAAATTATCAAATGTATTATAATGGTAAACAAATGTTTTATTATATCATTATAACGAATATAAATGTAATCTCCGCGCATTGTATTTATTGGAAAATTTTTTTTCTTTTATAATCAATTCTATGAATTCTACAAATAACATTTAATTCCTGGAAAAAAAATATGTAGATAATATCATATCATAACATATCTGCTTTTAATAGCTAACAAAAATAATGGCATTTAAAACAATTTGCATGTAAATATAGAAAATAAATTAAACCCACCTGTAGATTAAGCACATTTTGTTTTCATGTGGACTTAGAATTGGAACATAGAATTTTTGAATAGATTGCGTGCAAAAATAAACAAATTTTACATACATATATATGTACATATGAAATGAGTAAATTGCATGAAATCGAATGAATTTAACTAAAGCAATTAAAAAAATTTTAATCGTTATTTAGGTTAATTAATAAATATAAGTTTTAACTTTAAATGTACCTATATGTACAGAAAAAAATTAAAATTAAATAGGAATTTATTTAGTAGGACATTATATACATAATAAATTTTTTTACCTCAATAATTACGTCAAAGTCTTTGGTATCAATACATTTTTCATCATCACATTCATCCTCGGCATCTCTTTCAATACCTTCGTCATCAACATCTGAAAAAAAAAGAAAAAAATTTTATTTAAATTTAATTTATTTCAATTAATTTTAAAAATACTGGCTGGAGCTAAACTTAGTAGCAGGATTATTTTAAGGATTAACCCATACATAAGTATTACTTTTAACCCTCTTACAATAATAAATATAATATTTTGAAATTCTATTGAAATACTCGTATACAGTAGATATAATTAATTTTTTTTAATAACACTGTCATAATACCAGATTAATTTGAAAGATTTTCACTCTGGACTATTGTTTCCGCATCGCAATTTTGGAATAAAAAAAATAATAAAATAAAAAATTAATTTTTAAATTAAAAAAAATTTCTTCCATTTCTAATTATTTTTCAAGGAATCATGTAGCGATAAATTCGAATATATATGTATAAGAAAATATTATATAGGCCAAGTAAAATATTATAATTATTTTGTTACAGAATTTAATTAGATGGAATAATTATTATTATTTTTCTTTTTAAAGAAGAGTTATAAAAAATATGTAACAACTAATAATAAAATGTAAAAGAAATTAAAACAGAATTTTTTTTTTTGTTGTTCTTCCATAAATAATTATATCAAATGCACAAAAAAATAATTTAAAAATATAATAATTAATAATAATTTTTTGTGTAGTGTTTTCATTGTTCTTAACATTCTTTATAACGATGTGAAAATTACTCTCATCGTTTATAGAAAATAATGAATAAATATTTAGTTCAGATGAAACCTTCACTACTTCTTATCCTCATAAATATGTAAGAGCGCAAAAATAAATGTTTCTAGTGAATGTTAACCAACATTAGATTTAACTTATAATAAACAACTACATAACTTAAATGTGTTGTGAAGTTCGTCTTTTTTTTAAAAACTAAGTACGGAATTGCACTTCAGGTATAAAAAATAAGTTTTTTTTTAACGAAAAAATTAAGACCTGTGTTATGAGATCATTATCAACAACTTTATGTAATACAAAACAAAAAAAAAATATAATTGTAAACAATATTGTTAAAAAAAAATAATTCTTTAAATAATTCCAACATTATTTGAAAATAATTTTATAATAATTTTTTTCTTCTTTCTTTTTTTACCTAAATTCCATTAATCATGTTTACCTGTTGTATATATAAAGCGTGTAACCGAATAATATAATTGTAATAAAGAAATTTCACTGCAATTATTAAATTGTTTATCTATTTTAACACTTTAATTTACATTTAGACTGTTTTCTAAAATTTTATGTTTCAAAACTAATTATGTGAATTTTAAGGTATACATATTTAGTTTGAACTTATCTTAAAATATGATAGTTTAATCTCTTATGATACTATGAAAAGCTTAAAATTTTAACAAACTTTCATATACCTACAATATTCCTTCATTTACAATGATTAAAAAAAACTTTTATAAAAATACATTTCTTTCTAAGTTGTTTGAATAAAGTATATAAATCTGAATTTTAGGAAGAAATCTTATTTTCAGGTTTTGTGATATACTTTAAAACTTCAGCAAATGAAAAATTCATTACTTTAAGGTGAATAATGATTCAAATATTCACATCGGACTAATAAAAAATCACTTTAATAGCCGAATTTTTATGAAATAATGGGTTAAAAACAACTTAACTTCTAAATATTTTTCATATTCTGTTTTCTGGATCTTATTCTCAATTATAGTGCTAAACTATTAAGTACTTGATTTTCAAATCTATTTTAGTTTAAAAAAGCAAAAAATGTTTTTAATTCTAAAAAAAACGTATATACCTAGTTATTATGTAGATTTGGAAAATAAAACTTTTATTTATGTCTAATTTATAAAACATTGTAAATAAGTCAAGTTATCTTGACAAATAGTTGCATTATATGCTTAAGCATAATGTAAAATATTCTGAAAAATATGTAACAGTAATAAACTACAAATAAAAACTTAAATATACATAATGCATTTTAAATAATAATAAAAACAAAATTATAAATATAAAATCATAAATTTGGATTACAAAAAAAAAAGAAAAAAAAAAAAGAAACATTATTCTTAAAATTTGTTCTAAAATAAATACTGTTTAAATTTATAGGATTTATAACAACAAAAAGAAAAGTAGGTTAGGTATATAAGTATTCTTTAAAACATAATCAAATGTTTTTAAAAGACTTACATATATTCCATAAAATGTAAAAAAATTACTGAATGTTTATGTTTCGCTTTGAATAAGTTAATGGATTTTTATGCAGTGATAAGTTTGATTCTATAATATGTAATATTAGGTGCAAAACTATTTTCCCAAAAACATAATATTGAAACCTACTATTTCTGAATAAACATTTTTTATCATTTTTCCAACATTATGAATTCCGCTTCGATTCATCTACGAAACGAGTATCGAAATTTATATGAATGAAATAAAAAGCAAAATAATGTCACAAAACTAATGATTTATTTCAACGATAAAAATAAATACGTATAACTGATTTTATATTTTAAGTTTATTTAACGTACATTTTTTTTTTTTCATATCTTGCTTCACAAAAAATTCTTATCTCAAAAATTTACTACCTAATTGGTAAGAAAAAACTATTTGTGGGAAAATAAATTCATTCACAAAAAAAAAAAAAAAAATTGATAAAAAAAATTATAATAATAAATTTTGTGTAGGTGGTTAATATCAAATTTTTAATATTTTTATCTGGTTGATTCAATGACCCAGTTTTTCACCTTCATAACATATTTCTTTCAATTATTTACTGTGGTAACTCTGAAAAAATTATTGGAAATTTTTTTATTTATTTTGTAGTTTACTTAGATTCATGGTAAAAGGCTTAACAACATTAAAAAAAACATTAAATTTATAGAGCTGAAAGAACCTGCTCTTAAGTCTTTACTTTTAATTTGAACTTTTGATATATATATAATTATCTTAAAGATAGATAAATTATGAACTGAAAGACGAATACAAAAAATTTAAGTTTGGAAGAGTATATTAAAATTAATAAGAAAATGAACTAATAACTTTGATAAATGGAAAATTATTACGTCTATTGTGAGGCAGATATTCAATAATTTTTCAAAATATATGAAATTATAGTTTAAGATTATGTGCTAATATTACACGTAAATGTTATATTATAATTTATCATATACTTAAAAATCGATTTTTTGGGAATTATTGAGATTTTTTTTTTTATGTTAACTCTTTGGGGGGTAATCATAGAGTTGAATGTATATTAATTGAAATTATTTTATTATTTTTATGTGAATTTTAGATTTTTTTTTAATAATTTATCATTAAAAAAATTAAAACGATTAAAAAAAAAAAAAAAAATTAATGAAAAAAATCACAACTTATACTTGACGAATTGATTTTTTTTTAACTGAGATTTATTGAAATTTGTTGTATATATATCAAAAATTTCAATTGAATTGTTCTTAGAGCTACAGGGACCTGAAATTTATTAAACTTGTACATAATTTTTAATGTAACGGTGGAGAAGAAATTAATTTAATTTTTTTTTTTGGTTTTGGAAATTTACAATTTATGCGAATTTATTTTAAAACTAAAAATAATTTTGATAACTTTAACAAGCTAAAACTGCGGGAGTTTTAATAATCCTATATATCATCATTTTTAGTTGTGTAAACATTTGAAATTAAAAAAAAAAACATTAAAATTGTAGAATTAAATAAAATTTTAAACCTTCACCTATTTTTTTTTTGGTATTTAGTCGAAATTTTGATAGTCCGGGGCAACCATATAAAAAAAGAGACAGGCCTTTTTAATACGATAGCTGGCAAAAAATCTAAAAGAAGTGTTTTTACCATTTACAAAAAAAAAAAAAAAATATACATAAGTGGGTCATTTCCTATATTTATTTAGAAATTATGATTTCAACCTGTTTAACTAACTGATTAACTCAAAATTATGTGAGTCAATTTTAATGTTATTCTGTTTTTTCTTTTTTTTTTCCATATTTCTGATGAAGTAAATCAACAAGTCAATCAACTTAACAATGAAGCAATAAGACTTTAGGCTATATTTATTTTCTTTGGTATTGAAAATATTATTAAACTTGAAAAATACCTAATTTTAATTTTCATCACTTTTTTTTTATGCAATATTATTTCAGGTTCTTCAGTTCATTTACTTTTTTTTTTGTCAATATAAAATGCAGTTCATTTTACTTTAAATTTCAGTACAAATTCAAATTTAACTTAATTCATATCGTTAAAACAAAAATAAAAATTAAATTCTAATTATGTTTATGTTTGGTGTTAAAAAAACTTTCATTTTATTGGTAAGCTAAATATACATTTATATAAAAATTATTATTAATTAATTTTATCTGAATTTGAAACTTTTTAAGGCTTTAGTGGCATTCCTTTATAATGTTGCAACTGTCACCAGTTCGCCTTTGCCTCAGGAAGACGAACTCGAAGAAATTGAAGAGGTGGAAGAAGTTGAGGACGCTGCTGATGGTGCAGTAAAGTAAGAATAATGTTTACACACTTTTGAGTTAAAACTTATGTTATGAAAATATTTTTTTGTATGTTTTAGAGTTGCGCCAACACAAGGATTAGGTGTTCTTGAAGGTTTAACTGGTGGTCTTGGAGCTATTCAGGAATCTGGACCATTTCAAGCTGTGATGGGAGCAGCTAGACCTGCATTTGAATATGTCGTACCTATGTTTCGAATTGCTGGACCATTAGCAGTAAGAGCAGCGGGAACAGCTGGTAGAGTTGCTGTAGGAGTTATACAAACAAAAGCAGGTATATTATCGAATATGGCACCAGGAACTGCTTTCGGAAATGGCGCTGCTTATGTCAGAGAAGCTGTTACGAATTTAGCAAATAATGTTGATGTAAAATAATTAATTGTATGATTATACATAAGATTATACTTTAAGATATATAATAGGAAGAGATAACAATACATTGTTAGGTTATATTTATAAAATATTTGACGACAAATTTTATTTTTATATAATTTTAATTTATGTAAATATGCAAATTTTGTTTTTTTAATTTATTTAATTTATTATTTTGTTTAATTTTACTACACTATAGTTATAAGACTTAAAATAAATAAATTATATTTTGAATTGAAAACTATACAAAAATTTGTTTTGGTAATACTTAAGAAAAAAATAATTCTTTCAACCTAAAAGATCATATTAATGTTTTTACATTAGATACAATATTGTACATTAATAAAAGTAAGTATTATCTATACCTTTTAAAAGTATCGTGTTATTTATCAAGTGATACTTGTTCGAAAATCCTCAGTGAATTTATAAAAGCATTTTAAGAAACTTATTTTCATAGTGAATTGGGAATGAATCTATAAATCTGCATTGGAATTATTTTTATAATTTCATTCATTTCGCTAAATAATAAATTTCAATTTACTATCAATATCTGATTCACTAGGAATACTGGCCTAGTTTATGAAATATATATTTTCATCAAGTATGGTTCAGTGGCTCTAAGTTTAAATGGATTAAAGCTTAAAGGGAAAACAAATTTGTTTGCAAATAACAATGTATATTGTATATTATGAATATTTAGAATTGTTTAATTTTTGAATTGTCATCAATAATACATGTATGATTTGATGATGAAATATATGATCTGATCATTGATTATTGACCTAACTAGGCAGTTTAATGGTTGATGAGGATCGGTGAAAACAATTTGAAATTCGACAATTGAAACTTTATAAACAGAACAAACCATAAAAACAATCTTTATTGAAAATCTATCTTAACATTTATGATTATGTTAAATCTTAAATATTTTTATATTATACTATAATTTTCTTAATAAAATTTTTCAAATTGTGTTAATTTTTTTGAATACAAATTTGCTTCTTTTTCTTTCATTATTGGAACAAAAATTCTGTTCGAACAGGCTAAAAATTATTATTCTTACTATGTAACTCCTCCGTACTCGAAATTCGAGTAAAAATATTTTTTGTTTGATACAATAATGCGGTTTTTTGAGGTTTTCGCGGCTTAGTCGCGATCGGATATGATGGAAGTATGGTTTATGACAGGCCAGTTCTCGAAAACCTTTCGTAAAAGAAACATCACATTTGGTTATTTTTCGCGGTTCTCGCGGATTTCGCTATTTTCGGGGGTAAGTAACGATCAGGCTAGTCGTGATCGGACGTGATCGAGGGAGTGTCTGAAAACTCTTCCAGGCCGTATCTGAAAACTCTTCCATGAAAAAATTTTCAAGTATCACTAATGGTAACCTTTTCATAAAAAATGAATCGAAATTGGTTCAGAAACAAAGTCGTAAACGGTGCTTAAATAAATATATGAAAATTTCTTCATGTATTAATATATAGATTATTTAAGAATAGCGCCAAATTCTGTTATAAAAACCACATAAAAATGTGATTCGAACGACATTTTTTAAATGTTTTACTATGACAAAAAATTGGTTCTTGAAAACCACATAATTAATTTAGACTCTGGTCCTAGGTTTTAGGTAAAAACAAATTTAAAAAAAAGAAAGGTTTTTTATTGATTTAAAAGAAGCCGGTATTTTTTATTTGCGTGTCTCTAATTGAAACAAGCTTTTCGATTAATCTTATCAGGGGGAAATGAAAAAAGGAATCAAATTGTGGAAAGTTTATACGATTTAAATATAAATTATCAATAATTTTTTTGGTTTTTTTTTGTTTTTATTAAATGTATTTTATTAAATTAATTAAAACAAAAATAAATATCTTAAATATTCTTAAGTTAAATAGAATTAGATTTCAAATCTATATTTCCTTCGATATGTGATAGCTTTAGCACTTGAGTTTTTTACCCAATGAAGCCTCCTTTTTTGACAATTAAAACTTTTTTGGCAATGGCGGCACCCTTTCCAGCAATGGCAGTTTTACCGATTAGAGCTCCTTTAGCTAAAATTGCTTTTTTGCCAATGACAGCTCCTTTAGCAATAGCGGCTCCCTTAGCAATAGCGGCTCCCTTGACAATAGCGGCTCCTTTAACAATAGCGGCACCTGCAGCTGCTTTGGCAATCGCAGCCCCTTTGGCAATAACGGCTCCTTTAGCGATGACAGCTTTTTTGGCAAGAATAGCTCCTTTAGCAATGGCGGCACCTTTAGCAATGACAGCTGCTTTAGCAATAGCGGCACCTTTAGCAATGACAGCTTTTTTGGCAATAATAGCTCCCTTAGCAATAGCGGCTCCCTTAGCAATAGCAGCCCCTTTGGCAATAACGGCTCCTTTCACAATAGCGGCACCTTTAGCAATGGCAGCTGCTTTGGCAATAGCAGCCCCTTTGGCAATTACGGCTCCTTTAGCAATAACAGCTTTTTTGGCAATTATAGCTCCTTTCGCAATAGCGGCTCCCTTAGCAATAGCGGCTCCCTTAACAATAGCGGCTCCTTTAACAATAGCGGCACCCTTAGCAATGGCAGCTGCTTTGGCAATAGCAGCCCCTTTAGCTATAATGGCTCCTTTAGCGATTAAGGCTCCTTTAGCAATAGCAACACCTTTAGCAACAGCTGCTTTTTTGGCAATAATAACACCCTTTGCAATAGCTGCAGCCTTAGCAGCCGCTAGTTTTTTAGCCTTTGCAATGAGAAGGCTCTTAGCAATGGCAGCTGTAACGGCACCTTTAACAATTGCAGCTCCCTTAGCCACAACGGCTCCCTTAAGAATGGCGGCTCCCTTAGCAATAGCAGCTCCTTTAAGAATAGCAGCTCCTTTAAGAATGGCTGCTCCTTTGGCGATCGCAGCTCCTTTAGCAATAGCAGCACCTTTAGCAACAGCAATTCCTTTAGCAATGGCGGCACCTTTAACTACAGCAGCTTTCTTAGCAATCGCGAGTCCTTTAGCAACAACAGCAGCTTTTTTGGCAATAACAGTTCCTTTGACAACAGCAGCAGCTTTAGCAATAAGAGCTCCTTTAACAACTGCGGCTTTCTTAGCAACAATAATTCCCTTGGCAATAGCGGCTTTTTTAGCTAAAATGGCTCCCTTTCCAATAGCAACTCCTTTCGCTACTAACGCAGCTTTGGCAATTGCAGCACCTTTTCCAATTGCGGCTACTTTACCAACTGCAGCACCTTTAGCAGCAACAGCAAGTTTTACACCAGCAACCTTTTTAAGTTTCAGTGGGTGCGTTATACTATAAATGAAATATTTGATAAAATTAATATGAAGATACGTACATTATATGTTTTACTACTTACCCTGCATTAGCCTTTGCGGGAGCTTCAATGAGCATAATCATTAAGGCTACTCCCAATATAATAAAAATTCCTTTGATCGTGAACATTTTTCTGTTATTATTAGAACAGTATATTCTTTTGTGAAATGAAGTTTAAGTGAACCGATTAGGTGGTGACTTTGATTGTTAAAGAATTACTCTTGAAGCTGTTCTGTATCTCATTAAAAATTAATTTCATTTTATATACTAAAAATTCATTTAGAATAAAAACTATATTTTTGGGGATGATCTTATCTGTACTTTGATATTCAAGTTCGATATTTTTTTAAAAATAATATAAACCTAAAAAGCCCAAGGGATGTGAACTTGGTTTTTTTTTTTTCATATCAACAATAAGTTTACATTGATTTAGTAAATTATAAGATTAACGCATCACGATATTTACGTACTATCTAAATATTTTTTTTTGTCAAAAACTTGTTCACAAAATAACTATATCTATATGATACCTTTTATTGATAAGATTTACCTGAAATTTTGTATAAATAATTTTTATAGTAGATTATTGTATATGTAAACTAAATTTGTTATTAACTAAGAGTTCTGTATACACAAAAATACATTATCACGAGACCGAAGGTCGAGTGATATAAATTGACAAGTGCCAATGTATTTTTGTGTAAATACAGAACGAGTTGTATAACAAATTTTGTTTACATATCCAATAATGCGTAGGGGAGAGGTAGTTGCAAAGAGAGAATATTTTTTCTTCTCATTTTTTCTCTTTTTTTTTTTTGTATTTGGCTGTATTGAAATATTGTGAGAGATATTATGTTTGTTTAGGTATTACTTAATATTCAATACAAAACATCTAAATGATTTCATTATTTACGCTGATGCATCTAAATTTTTTATTATATACGCTGATGCATCTAAATTTTTTCATTATTTACGCAGATGCATCTAAATGATTGCATGTGTATTGACGCATATAATACTCCATTTAGTGATCTAAATTCAATAGCACTAAATACAACATAACGATCCCCAACGCATTAAAATACATTAATATGTATATAGGTGCATAATTGCATATATATAATACATAAAGAAGGGTCAATTTCATGCCGTGATATTATGAAACATTAAAAAAGAAATACACCGTGTATTTATATTAAAAACAGGAACATAATAAATTTCTACATTTTATGTATATAAAAATATTAAAGAAATTTATTTGCCTTTTGAATTTTAATAGTTCAAAGTTTGAAGCTGTCAGATGTTCTAATAAGAAATATAAATCTTGCAATCATTTATAATTAATATCATAATGCAGAAAAAGGATTTAAAATTATTAATTCACAAATTATAAAATTTTCGTATATTATGTTTCAAAATACTATATCATTTCATAGGTATATCATATCATATGTATATCGCTATATAGATCAAAAATTCTATATATCCTCAATCAATTGTTCAAGTCAAGCATTAAATATTATAAACCAAAAAATCAATGCTTCATTACCCTCATTTATATTTGTATGTATATATAAATATATATTCTACATATATTTAGTTTTTGGATTAGTCGTAACGTAAGGCGCTGAAAGTGGTAACGAAGTCAAAGAACGGAACGCCCATAAAATTATGTGCTAATATTTGTATAGTTACATAAAATAATAATTGAATATTACATATACATATTATAGTTTTTATGTAATAGCGTGTTAAGTGGAATTTTTTTTTTCAAGATTTTTTGGTGTGGAATAATCAATTTAATTTAAATTATTACCAATTAAATTCTTAAAAAAAAATAACAATATTTTCATAATGATTTAAATAGGCAATTTACAAAGTTATTTGCAATTCAAATCTATAATAACTGAAAAATAACTATATGGTATCAATATTATCTAATTGACATTTCATGCATTGCCTGAAATATTTTGTTACAATCAAAGATACACAATTACAATTGTAGTCTCTAAATATAAAATATTATAACCCTAGTTGAAAAATTATAATTTCAAATTAAGTATATAAGAAGTTAACCATGCTTTCATTTTTACAATTTATAAAAGTGCATTTCAAATCAATTTTCTATTCTCATCTCAAATTAAATTAAACATTCGATGTTAGATTTATGATAATGTTGTCAAAATAGTGTCTAAATATAAACATTTTTAATTATCATATAAATGCAATTTCAAATAATTTATATATACCTAGAAAAATAATGCTGATGATAGTACATTTTAGAAAATTTTATTTGTGGCTATAACTCAATGGCCTGTTATTATATTAAATCAAACTACAATATGTATAATTTTTCCTATTATATGCATATATGCATTTAATTAAGTACATATGTTAAACATTCTAAAACTTATCTCGCATAAAAGACTAATGAAGTTCGTTGAAACGAAATTTCATTGATCAATAATAATTTTAATCTACATATATGTATTAAATATTTGAAAGTCTAGACAAAAATTGTAAAACACAGCAGGAACAAAATTATCGATAGGAATTGCAGAGAGCACTGCGTGAAATATTCTTGCGCTAAAACAAATACAAAGTGTGGGTGAAATCTTAATCTGACAGTTTTCAATTGAAGTATAAATACATATATTACTTACATACTAAAAAATTTATTATGCAATTCATTAATAAAAATTAATCAATTAAAGTTTTATTCATAATTTTTATTGCAAAATCAGCTATATAATATTTTGTACTAATTGATTATTAATTTTTTTTTAAATTTATTTTTGATGATTTTTTTGAACTCTTAAGTTTTGAACAAAAAAATAAACGAAATTATAATTAATAATGTAAATGACCAAATTACATAAAACATAATGCTTATCATCTTTTATTGTTATTCCAAAATAGAGTTCAAGTACTTTTTGTCAAAAAAAAAAATTATTATTTACCTACAAATTTTTGATATACGAAAATAATTTTTTTTTTGTTTAAATATTTAAAGTTTTTGTTCTTAAGTATCTAGCTGTCAATTAAATAGTATGACATTCTTTATTTGTTAATTTACTTATATTTTTTTTTTAACTTTTTAAGTTTATACACATAAGTACCTACTTTCAATAGGCTTGCAACCTTGTTTATATGAAAACTAAGAAATTTCCTAATAGGGACAATTAAATTTTGTTTTTTTTTTCATTTTATTTATACACGTAATACAAAAAGTAATATTATATATCTGGTTTTCGTAATAATTAGATTAGGTGTATGTATAATAAAGTTTTCCTCCTGTTACTCAATTTAAATCATTTCAAATTTTTACAAAATTATACAAAAGATCAGATCCTCATTCATTTTAAATATTAAAAATTTTAAGTTTAGGGTTTTTCTCTACTAAACGTATACAATATTATCAAATAAAATCCATGTAGGTTTTAAACAAATTACTAAAATTATTAATTAGTTGCAAAGGTTGAAAAACCAAAATCTCTTAGCATATAAGCTTTATGTAACAAAATAAAAAATTTTATTATTATATTGCTAATGAAATAAAGATTCAATCATTCATTGGAAATAATATAATATATAATATTCCCAACTTTTTCAATAGACACCGCTGTGTTGCAGTGACGCATTACCTATAACTTTTTTTTTTTAAATCTGAAATTGATTATTTTAAAATTTTAAACCCTAAATTTATTTATCTTTTATATATACCTAACTCTTCTAATTATTATTTTGTTTTCTTAATGTAAATAAATAATAAAAAGTATAGAACAAAATTAGATTAGCTTTGGGTGTTATTTTTCAATTGACATATTTTTAACATTTGTGCCGCCAATATTTCGCTTCTATTTCCGGTGCATAATATTAAAAAGTAAGACTAGGAGGTTTTTTTTTGAAACATATTTAAAACTTTTTTTTCTTATAAATTAGTAGAATATAATTAATGTTTTTGTAAACATATGTTTTCATAAAACCAAAAAAAAAAACCAAAAAACTATTGAGTCATACAAATTAAAATTGTTGAAGATATAAAAAGAGTTAATGTTTAATTTTTTTTTTTGATTCGAAAATCGTGTCAATTTCGTATTTTACATTGGAATTTTTAGACAATAACAGTTCAAATCAAAAAATAATTCAACCATAAATTTGAAAACAAAACTTTAATTTAGAATAAAAAAAGTTGACCTTTAAAATTTTAAATTTTTTTAATGACATTGTCAAATACTTTTACATGTATTATAATAATAATAATAATAATAATAATATTTATGATGCTTATGAAAATTAATTTTAGTTTGTGAAAGCTTGAAAAAAAAAAATATATATAAATAAATATTTATATCGACTTTAGAATCCCTGGAAGTTTTAATGATTTGTTGACAGATGTTTAAAGAAGTGAATTTTTTTGTGAAATCATTTACCTCGGACGAAGTATATACTCCAGATACATGCTGTCTGTTAAACTTAGTTGTCAAAAAAGATAATATTATTGAAATTATATAATTCGCTTGACTAAACTCATATTCCATTGATTCGGCCATATATTGAAAATATTCTTTTGCTATTACAACTATAAAATTGTACTAATCGAATATGAAAAAAATATGACAATTTCAAGTTAAGTTAAGCTTTCTGTGAAGTCACATATTTTTTGTTAGATAAATAAAAATTTTGTAAATAAACGTAAAACATAATTTTTATTTCTCTTCTTTTTTTTTTTAACTTGCCCATTATTATTATATTTTTTTTTATCACTGAAATCAGAAAAAAATAGAAATTTTTTTTTAGTAAGATAATGAGTACAAAATAATAACAATTATTTTTTCATTGAACTATATAGTAGCTATATAATAATTATTGTGTCAGTATGGTGTGTCAAAATAGTTTTTGTGCACAATTAAATTTACAGACGATAATAATGTTTTTCTAACCAAAAATACAAAAAAAAAAAAATTAGATTTTTAACACAAAAAAATATATAAAATTTTATGTTGAGTCAAGGTTTAGATGTTGAAAACTTAAATTATGCATTTGTATATTTTGCAGGTTTGGTATTTTAAAAATAATTAAGTATTGGGTATATTTTGTTTTTGTACAAAATAAATGACAAAAATGATTGCTAAAACTTTTATTTAATTTTTTTTTAATTTTCAGTGAGATTTTCTTTTTATTTGCAAAATGCTGGCAGATTAAATTTTATTATAAAACTACCTAGAAGGGTTAGGATAGTTTCCTTAATGTGAGCTTCTACAAAAAAAATTAAAAATTAAGAACACAAAAAATATTTTATTTCTATGTTATTTGTATGATTTAACAAAGGAATCCTCAAAAATAAAATTTTATAAAATAAGCAAAGTTGAAATTAAACTTTTTGCTTTGAAATTTAAGATGTAAAAATCAAATTTGATCATAACATATATATTTTGGTATCTTTAAATTATTAATAAGTCTTAATTTCGATGCAAAAAATTTTCCTTTAAAAAATGTTAATAAAATAATAATACAGAAAAAACATTCCTACTAAGCTTAAAAAAAACCACTTCCGAGAATTTTGAGGAATGTTAGTTACACAAGCATAAGTATAACAGGTTGAAATTTTCAGACCCGTCTATAAAATATGCCAAGGTAAACTTCGTGGCTTGTTTAAATGCCAATACATGATTCTGTGACGTATATCGGGTAAAAAATTTTTACCTACATAATATAATGTTTATAACTTTATAACGTAAATGTTTTGTACCGGCTTCTGAAAATTTCATAATTCACAAAAATGATTTATGATTTTATTGAATATACCGGTTAATGGAAGAAAATATAAAAATCTTTATGAATGAAAACAAAAATATATACATTACAGGCCATTAGATTTATTATTTTTTTTCTATTTTGATAATAACTTAATCTTTATAGTGGTTTGAAATTCAATACCACAATTTGTATTTTTTGTTGTTTTTTTTAAATTTGACCGATAAGAAGGTATAATATGCAAAGGTGATTTCATTGACCGACGAGTGTTTTGAAATTAATTTGTTTGTTTTTTTTTTTTAAATTAGAAACTTGATAAAAACATGTATATATATTTTTTTAATTAAATTGTTTGAATTTTTGGACAAAATTTTCGACAAAACAAATTAAATTAAATTCATAATTGTAAGAACTGTGAAGTAATTAAGTATCAAAAATTTTAAAAATTGTAATTTTTGTTTTAATTATTTATATTTTTGTGAAAAAAGTATAATTAAAAAATTAAATATGAAAATAAATTTTAAATTAAAAAAATAAAAAAAAAAAAAATTATGAATTATTGAATATAGGTGTAGTACATATAACATACAATACTTTAAATTTGTAAATATTCAAAATTACAAAAATACTATATACGGATAAACAAAAACTATACTCATCTTTGAGGGTTTTGTCTTCTTAATTATTAAAACTGCACTGGCTATCATTATTTCATATTTGAATCAAAAATACTATTCGACACTTTATTACTATTCATTTAAATAGCAATTTTGTATAACAATAGGCAATTTTATTTTAAAGCTTCTTTTTTCAATTGTTTGAATTCAAATTTTTGACAAAGTTTTATAATTCGACGAATCAAACTCTTAAATCTATTTAGATAAAGCTCGAGAAATTATATGGAAGTAAAGTAGAAGTTGTAATGTAACTAACACGCATGAATAATAATAATTTAATAATATTATTCGAACTACAAAATACTTAATTATAAAAAAAAATAAGTAAAAAATAAGTTTTAAATTAAGTGTGCTCTTTGTTACTTTCACTTTTGTATAAAATACGCAATGTTAGATAGCAAACGACTTTCAAGTTTGTATTTTAATTCAAGATTCACAATCGAATTCATTATAATTTTAATCAGAAACATGCAAGAAAATCTGATAGCACTTTATTATCTAGTTAGTATATATAGAATTATTATTATATCGATATTTATTGTTCGTGTGAAACTTAAATAGTAAATAATTAATAATAATGTGATGGCAACACTCTTGATTGCAAATAAATTTTAAATTCTTTAAAATTATGCAATACAACTAGTCCAAGAGCTCGCAACGTAAGAAATCACGTGATTTTAGCAAGGCTCATTTTTTAATATAATGTTCCATACTACGGTGCAGGACGCATAAAGGTAGTCTGGCTGTCAGACGACGTTGCGTTTACCCGTGGGAGCAGAACCAAGTAGGTAAAAAAAATGCAAAATTACATGAAAAAAACAAATTACTTTTAAATGACATAGGTCTGGCATCCATTTAGCAACGGTATTTCCGTCTGGCAAATTGGATGTAGTATATATAAGATCCAATCTATAACATATAAAAATTTCAGCCTTGCTAAAATGACGTGAAATTGAAGTTTTTTTTTGTTATAAATCAAGGTCTGGCACGGTCTTAACAACTCCGAAGCCGTCTGGCAATGATGCATTAACATTTCATATAATAAGCACAAACAAGTGACATAACTAGAAATCGTGCTATTATCACGTAATTTTGCATTTTTTCTTTGACCTACCTGGATCTGCTCCCACGGGTAAACGCAACGTCATCTGACAGCCAGACTACCCTTATGGGTCCTGCACCGTAGCATTTAACAATATTTTAAAAAATGAGCCTTGCTAAAATCACGTGCCAAAAACGTTGCGAGCTCTTAGACTAAACGTTTTTCGTTATATTTGCTTTAATTTTTTTCTCCAGCGGTGCACACTCACTATGTGCAATTATTATGCATATATAAATAAAATATGTTAATAATGCTATATAAGTATATATAGTTTCAAAATCTATTATATTTTTCACTAAATAAAATATTTTTATGTGTCGCTGCACCCTAAATACACTTTACACACAACAGCCTAATAATTTATTAGATTTTTTTTTTTTTTAATATGGAATTTTCTAAGATAGGTATTTTTTGCTTGACTTAAATGTATATGTATTTATAGAAAAAATATTCTTTTTAAATATAGAATTTATGCACACTCCAATTATTCATTTCAAAATATATATAAATGTATATAATAATAGCAAATAATATCCATAAAAATAAACTTAAATAAATTCAACTAGGTACAAAAAAAATTTAATATTTATGCAATTCAGTCACAAAATAATAAAATATTGATTTTAAGCTTAAAAAATGCGTTCTTATAAAATTTATTCAAAAAGTAGTAACAAAAAAACCCAAAAAAAAAAAATAGTAATAATTGCATAATTCAATTAAGTTAAAAAATATTCAAAATTAAATTGTGTTCTAAATTTTCAATGATTTATTTTTTAAAGTTCGATTAACAATTTTGAAAATGAATGCATGTTTTATATAAAATCAGACTTTGAGGTTTATAATTTGCCTCCCGAAAGGTTGATACTAAGTCTTATAACTTTGTTTTCGAATATAATTTAAATTAATTTTCTTTCAAATTTTGAACAAGCTCAAAGCTAATAAGTTACAAATTATATGAAATTCTCATAAAAAAAAACTATAGAATTTTTAAGTTTTGCTCTTTAATTTTTAAATTTATGTTTTTTTATTTTTTTTTAAATTAAAATAAAGATCATAATCATAATCAAAAGCGGTTTAACAAGGCACAAAACAGAAGTGAGAAAATTGAAATTTTCATATAATAATTGTTTTAAAATGCATAAAACTAGACATTATGTTCATATAAAATAATAATAAAAAAGATATATAAATTTATGGAAATAATGTTAGAGATAGAAAAATTCTACAAAAAAAAAACAAAATAGTTATAGACTATAGCTGCATTATTTTCAAGGTTTCCCATGCACTTTTTCTTTATATTGCTGCTCTCATAATGAATATAAGTTTTTATTGTTATTTAATTTTTTTTTTCCCTCAATTTATTTGTTAAACTATTTTGAAATTTAAAATAAAATTGAATTCATAATACATAATAAGAAACATATCATTTTATTCTAAACACCTTTTCGTGATTCTATTTTTTTTTTCCTGCTATACATAATTTTTTTTTATGCTTTTGTTATTTTTTTTAACATTATTATAGTATTTGACGTCGTACTGCTTTTTAGAAACATTTGAAATTATTTGTAAATTTATAGTATTCGCTTTGAGTGCGGAATTGTGAACTTTGGAATCTCACTATTAACTAGCCTTATATAATATAGCAAATATTGGTGGTAAAATTAGCAAACCGTCTTGGTTATTTTAATTTTGCTAATTAAAATTCTTTATTTGCTTAATTGAACGATTTCTCAACAGGTACCCAAAAAGAGTTGATAAGTATGTGGTTAAGGATTCGACGCATATTAACTATTCGCCTAATCAAATGACCCTATTGTCACAGATTTATAAAATATTCTCCACATAACTATAGGAAAATAAATAGGACAATATTTTTCTTATTCTCAACATAACGAAGATCACACTTATGTTTTCCTTTGAGAAAAAAACAATAATTAGGTAGCGGTCACAGTCACAGACAAGTACAATTCAAATAGAACTTGAACTCTTGCAAATAATTTTCCTTCCTCATTCCTTAATAAAAATAAAATATGTACCTAGTAAATAATATTTAGAAAATTGTATACTACTGTAGAGTGATTTAAAAAAAAAATTCAAATTTAATCCAGACAGTGCTCATTTTTTCTCAAGCTTTAGAGTTCGTTCGATTTATCAACAGCACCCTTCATATCATTATCGAATGATATTGTACGGTTTATGTACTGGTTTTCCCATTCACATCAACGGTTCCTGATCATCGAACTGAAACTAAAAATTATTCTACAATTCGAGCTTGGTTATAAAAATATGAGAAAATTTAGAAGTCCATTTTTGAAACAAGATTCATGTTAGCCTCATTAAAATTAAATTTGTTTGGGTAAAAAAAGAAATTAATTTTAACATAACTTAAATGCACAAATAATTAAATGCAAAAAGGAGGAAAGAGAATCGGAAATTGTTTTTAAGGAATTTTTTTTTTTTTTTACCTTTAATAATGCAGAATTCATTTCTTATCTTAAACCAACTATCAAAATATATGTTTATATATTTATTTTTCTTTTTGATAGAAATTATATGAAGTACCTATATATTAAATAAGCAAACGTGCAGAAGAACAATTGTTACAAAAATAAAAAAAATAGTTTCATTGACCTAAACAATAATTTAACATTGAATTAATTTTACCAACGAGTTTTATTTTGTTAGAATTTTAATTTAGAAAATAGTTTTTCTTTTCCTTTTTTAGCAAGAATAAATTTTTACCAATTAACATAAAATAGGAAATAAAAGTTGAAAATTGTGAGAAACAAAATTTTCTTTTAAAATAAAATTAAATCCGAATTGCTGACATTTTAATTGAGTGCGAGAAATTTTTTAAAATCATTTAAATATTTCTTTTTTAAGTAATTTAATATTATAATTTAATTTAAAAATTAAGTTTTATTTTTTTATTTCTCAAATTTATTTTAAAATTGTAATGTATACGA
Source organism: Hybos culiciformis (assembly GCA_964007475.1). NCBI lineage: Eukaryota > Metazoa > Arthropoda > Insecta > Diptera > Hybotidae > Hybos > Hybos culiciformis. Next base: position 142,640,123 of record OZ023273.1, on the reverse strand, counting down.
AAACCAGAGAAATATAATTTGTGGCTGAACTCAAGTCCTAAAAGAAAACTTGAAAAATAAAATCATGCATTTCTTTTCAATAATCGATAAAAAGTAAAGAAAATTCTTAAAAAGTGTTAATGTCTCAATCACAGCTAATACGGCAAAGCAATTAAGAGCTACCGTAAAAACCCATTTTCAGCGTTATTTCTTATTTATTTTAAATAAAAATTATGAAAAACGAAAGATATTAATTTTATTGATTTTTTGTAAAAAGAATTTCTTAAAATTATTTCATAATTAATTAGAAAACTGAATTTATTTTTTTTTTGCTTCTGAAAGAATTGACTACATCACAAAATAATTTTTTTGTTTCTTTTTCACTGCGTTTCTTTTGCATCGAAATTTGGTTTTGCGGCATTTTTCTGTCACAATCATATTATAAAAAAAACAAAAGCAGTTGTTTGCAGTTGATTTTTTTTTGCTTTCAGGTAAAATTAGTTGTGAACAGGTTACCGGAACATTCCTTCAAAAATTGCTTTGCGGTATTAGCTGTAATCGAGCCATAACAGATTTCAAAGCATATAAGTAAACTTTGTTTTAGATATGTGTAAAAAAATCTTTTAGAGGACCGAGAATTTCTTAAATGGTTGTCAAAAAATAAAATTTTATTTTCCACCAAATATTGTAACGTTCTAATTCTGGTTTTTCTCTGACTAAACTATCTAAATTGAAATACTTTGGAAATATATAATTAATGATATTTGTTTTGAGTGTTGAAGACCATTAAAAACAAAAGACTTTAAATTAACCATTGATAACTTTTTTGCGACTATAAGGTGGGTTGTACATTATACCTACTTGTATATATAAAATGAACATTTTAATGATTTTTTTTTTGTTAATTTGATACGATAGAATTTAATTTTTAATCAGTTAGGCCAAATTCATTAATAAGAATTTATTATATTAAATGAATCTAAATGAACAGCTATAAAATAAAATAAAAAAAAAGTCATTTCCTGCACCTACGTGCGTCATTGTCTTGAAAATTTGATAATTATTGCTATTTACTATTAAATCGTGTATCTTTTAAGCTTTTATATAATTAACAAAAAAGGCATATAAAATCTCTTTAGTTTTATTTTTTAGTTATTTTTTTTTGTTGTTTTTGACATTGCGGCATAGAATATAATAAATGATAAGGTAAAAATTTAATTCTATTATTTTATTGGCCTTGCTAAAATTTTTGATGGAACTTTATTATATTTTTTTTTTGATTAAAAAATAATGTCAAACGAAAGAAGTATTTATCTGGATTTGCTATGCTGCCAATATGATTGAAAACTAAATTATAGAACGATTAAGTGACTCTTCAATATATAATCACATTAAATTGAATCTTCAGAATTCGTAATTTTACTTCAATTTTGTTTTTTTAGTAGAAAAAAAAAATTAAAAAATTTTGGAAAACTGAATTATTTTAAAAGCTGTCAAAAAATAAATATTTGTTTTCTACAAAATAGTCACGAGGCTCTCTTTGTTCTTCGAGTTGAAAAGATTATGTAATCTTTGAATTGATATCCAAAAATAAAATATAAAATTAATCAAAAATTATGAAATACCTTCTAATGTCATCTGTGATATCAGCTGTTCTAATTCTGGTGACATAAGACCTGACTCATCTTGGGGGGTTTTATAATCCAGTGCATTAAATATTAAAATTCCTAAGCGTTTAAATATCTGAAAAATAAAAAATAAATAAAAATAAAAACAATTAATTTGTACTGAACTTGTTGTAGATCTAGTCTAGATAATATTTTTAATATTGTACTTATAATTTGATTTTTAATAATTAAGAATAATAATTAATGAATAATGGTGTCCAAATTTTTGGACATACATTTATACATTTTATTTTTTAGCTAATTTTATTAATTTTTTTTTTTTTTAAGAAATGCATAACATCCATTCTACAAGGTTCGACATTAAAATTCTCCCCAATAGTTTAAAAACTTTTTTAAATTTCATCATGTTGTTGTTGTATTATGTTAAATAATTTAAATTATGCATTTGTCTATCATCAACATAGTATATAATAAACAGAATTATTCTTTTATTATTTCACATTTTGTCTGCTTAAATCAAAATAAATTATTTTAATAATAAATTGTTGTAAATTTTTTTTTATATATATTGTTTTGAAAATATAATGTGTCCAAAATTAACTTTGTTTACAATGCAAAGCGATTTAGATCACTTTAGAAGCTTTGTATATTCATATTTAAAAATATTTCAGAAAATTTATTTGACATAATCACGCTAATAAATAAAGCTCTTACAATAAATACATATTTTTTTACGTTCGTTTATTCACAATAAAATAATTCCACTTTAACTGACATTAAAAGAGGATTGAAAAAAAAACGAAATTCCTCTATTCGCAATGATTTTCTGCTTTTTGTTGAAATCATAATTTACATAATTAAAACTATTGTTATCATTATCATACCATCGGTAGACTAAAATGTGTTTTTATTGCATCGTCGGACTTTGGAAGCAAACATTAAAAATGGAAAATGGACTATTGTTATGAATTTGAATTATAGTATGCATATACTATAATATACTTTAAAGCGAATAAAGTTTCAGACTTACAAAAGAACAAATAAAATTTATCAAAAGTATAATTCATATTATATTGCTAGAAAAAATAAAAATTATTATTATTGTATATAGTATTTATATAAATATTTAAAAAATCACGAATTTTATGTAATTTTTCAAGTTTATTATAAATTGTTAGAAAAATTGAACGAAAAATGTATACCATAGAAAAGCACTTAAGGTTTTTTTTTAATTTTTTTTATAGGAATGTTTAATAATTCTGGACCTTAAGGCTTGTTAAATATTATTTAATGCACAATTAATAGCGGGTGAATAATAATAAATTTCTAAAGCGAACAATACATTTAACACCTTCTGCAGCATAATTAAAATATGATTGAAGTTTTTTTATTTGTTGTAACATAAAAAAAGTTAAAAAAAAATTTGTTTACGAAAATTTCAATGCAATTCAAAATATTTTTGATTGGCCTTTATTCCTACATGTAAAAAAGTTTTTTCCTCAATAAAATACTCTGAATTAAATTTATTTGATACTATTTTCATTTGTATATTTATTACGAACTAGGAAATATTGAATCTAAAAATTTTGTATAATTTTTTGATATGGCCTTATGAAAGAACGGTCTGGAGCAAATGATTTTAATACTACAGTTTAAGGAAACCAGTGCCTTTGAGGTTGGTGAATGAAATTGTTTAAAAATCAAAATGAATCGTAATGCCAGAAAAACATTAGACAATTTAAACAGCAGAGGTTAAAAAATCATAATTGTATAAAATATTAAATAAATATATTAAATAAAGTTTAAAAATATATTTACTTTCTTATTTCACCAAATAATTTTACATGAACAAACTTTAAAGAGTTTTTGGCGTCACAAAATAACACAACTAGTTTCAACTATTTTTTTTTTTCATGCAACTGAAATGTCAGAAACAAATTCTCAAAAGATTTCACTTATTTTCATCTATGGTAATATGATATCTATAAAAAAAAACAAACAAACATCATGCATCATTTTTTTTTAGAAAAATTTATATTTAAAATGTTAATTTTGTTTTCTAGTTTACATTTTTTTATCTAAACCAGCAGCAGCAATTTTTGATTGATTATTTCTTTATTAAAAGTCATAAAAAAATAAATCAAAATTTTATGATTACTATTTTGAATTTCCATATAGAAAGCTTTGGCGGCAAAAACTTTTTCATATTTTTGTTTGTTTTTTATTATTTTTTGTATATTTTGAATTAAAATGATGTTTTGATAAAAATACAAAATTTCTTACATAAACTTGTGTAGGAGTTTTTTTTTTTTTTTATTTAAATTTCATTAAAAAAATGTTTTTTTTTAAACAAGCTTTATAAGTTTTATCAAGAAGCATAATTTGTTCACTGCATTGGAATTATAATAAATTTTAAACAAATTTTTTATTTTTTTTTGGCCATATGTTTGTTATTTTTTTAAACTTACAGACAGAAAAATGAAAGTGAAATTTAATGCTTTTTCATTTAATAATAAAATTTATCGGTGAAAGAAAATTTCGTTATGGGTATATGATAAAAAAAAAAAATATGTTAAATTTATGCAAAAATGATAAAGAACAATTAATTCGAGAATGATTTGGATTTTTTTTTTTTCAATATTTTGTACATGGGAAAAAGTTTTATTTGAGTTTAAAAATAATTCAACAAGATTTTCAGTTCATCATCAATCATCAAAATTTAATTAAATTAAAAATTTTATTTATATGTAAGTAATACTGGTATTCATTATTAAAATGCTTGCATACGTAAATTATTGATTTTTCTTGTAAATTTTATTCAACCCAATATAGAAGAGATTCTGAAAATTTGAATTTAAAGTTTTGAATATCCAACTAAAATTCATGAATATAGCTGGAAGAATAAATTTTGCTTTTTATGACATTGTAATTGAAGAAACTTTTAAATTTAAGATAAATCGACGACGAACATAAGTTTTCAGGTTTGCTAAATTAATTAAATATGAATTAATCGTTTATTTTACCAAAATAAGTAGTATTAAAGCTTGCCTATTTCGACCAAATTTATGTTCAACAGTAATAATTAAATTTAATAATATTCATTCTTTTAAAGGATTGGAAGAATATATAGTAATTTCGAAAATATGATTTCAAATAGATTCGAAAAATTTTAATATTATGATATAAGTTTATGGCTAGGGTTACTCTAAAAAAAAGATTCTGTAAATAGTTTTTACAAATTTTTGGTAATTGAAAAATTCGAGAACAAAAAATTACCAATATATATATAAGTATATACACATAGCAAATTCTGTAATAGTGGCGAAAGAAGTTAAGGAACAAAAAAACAATTGTTTAACTGCGACATCTAATTATTAAGAATGATATTTTTATTGCCTCGTTAGCTGTCAATTTCTTGACATATACATATAAAAATGTTTTTCAATTCGCAAAATGTTGTAAAAAATAAGAAGAAAAAAAAATTATTTGAAAACTTAGGGGAATATTATCTTGTTTTCTTTTCTCGTTATGCTGTGCTCAATGATCAATTAAAAAAAATTAAATATAAAAATATATTATATTATTTATATATTTGTCTTTAAACAAGGACTACAATGTTGTTAATTTAACTTTAAAACAACAACCGGATGATATTTTTGTGTACCTTATTATATATTCTAAAATTTTTTTTTTTCTTATTAATGAAATGAAAATATTTTAATAGTAGTTTTCATTGCACAAAAACAAAAAGAAAAATTATCTGAGACCATGTCTAGTCGTAAGTTTTTCTTAATATTGTTGCTCTTTTAATGTGAATGAATGTAAAATAAATGTATATGCATTAAAATTGTTTGTATATATATATAATTTTATTATGCTTATGTTTTGATCAACATAGTATATAAGTACATAATTTACAAGTACCGTTTTACGTCATGTAAAGTTTTTTTTATTTTATTTTTTTTTAAAGAAAATGTTAGATAAAGAACCATTGAATACACCTTACAAGAAACCGGAAAACATAGATATTTATTGTGACTTAAAAAATTGCATTAAATAGGAATAAAATAGAAATAAAAATTTATTTATTTACATATATTTAAGTAAAATGTTGCAATATTAGAGTGCAATTGACTAAACTGACTATTATGAACGTATGACCATTTAGTTCAAGATTATTTTAAAATAATAAATTTAAAAAATGAATATATCTGTCATATTCCTTTCTAGCTTTCTACATATGTAAGTTATTTTTAAACTGACTCAATATTGCTACACTATACTACACTATACAAAATTATACTACACTGTACAGTACACACTACACTACAGTACAAATTACACTATTAATTCAATCCTCAAAATCAAAGTAAATCCTTTTCCCAAATTTTTACTATATACCGTATACTATTCATTACAATTTAAGAATTCTTTACCTAAGTTATATTGAAATTTACTTAAGTTATATTGAAATTACAAATGCAAAGTTTTTATGGTAATAAAATTCAATGCAATTCTAAGTTTTGTGCATAAACCCTTTGGCAACATAACAATATCAATGATTGTTTTCACACAATAAGTAATTTCATCAAAAATCCCTCACTTACTTAACTGAGGCTAAGATTTTTCTTCTAACGTCGATGGGCCAGGCCTACAATGTTGTGAAAAAAATTTGAGTTTATTTTTTTTTAGAAAGTTTATTATCACGTTTTTTTATTTATTTTTTATGTTTTTCATTATTATTTTATATAAAAAATAATATAAAAAAAAAATAAAATGAATAAAGCTTTTTCATAAAATTAAAAAAAAAAAAAACGAAAAAAAAAAGTTTATTATAATAATAATATTTAAGTAGATATATTATTTATGAAAATAGTATGTTTTAAAAATAAAGATTTTATATGTACATAAATTCCAAAGAATTTTCAATATAATATAAAATAGAAATTTTCATGCCCATAACAAAAAATGTTTTTTTTTTTTTTTTTTTTTTTTTTTTTTTTTATCAAAATATAGAAATTTTTAGCCTAAAGGCTTTTCAAAAACATAATATGCATGTAAAAATTTTCTTAATATGGAAGAACTTCATCACCTTTTACCATTTTATGTTTAGAAAAAAAAAAACCAATTTTTATTCTACTTATTATATTTACAAAATAAAATATATATACTTAAAAATATGTAAAAAAAAATTCAATATCATGAAAAAAAAAATATTGAATTTTTTAGCATAAAATAAGTATAAATTGAACTGTACAATTTTTTTTTTTTTTTTAATCTATTGGGTTTATGCTTTTATATTCAAAAAATTCTAATAAGAGAAATTTTTTTTCTTTTGGCCATAAATAATTCATTGGTATAATTTTTTTTTTTTCTCAAATTTGGAAATTGTAATTTAGTTTTTTTTGCCGAATTATATGAAAACTCCAGAAGTTGGTTACGTATTTTAATTCAAATATTTTCATACTTATTATAAGAGAAAAAATTAGCCAATACTGAAATATATTTTACCAATTAGATAAAAAAATAAATTAAAACGACTACACAAGTCATACAATTTTTTAAAAGTACAATAGGGGTCGTCTAAGTATACATAATTAGATTCCTTCTTAAATTGATTAAGCAAAATCTGATTTATTCAGAACTTTAGAAAGAATTATCCAATTTGGCTGAAATTCGACTTGTCTTTTACCCAAAAGCTTCTCTCTTTGAAATTTGAAAGAATTTCTGTTGTGGTGTGTGAAAGCAGTTGGAAGTATTAAAGACAGACAGACAGACAGATAGAGAATCAGATATTTTATTGTATATCAGATTAGATATAGAAGACAGTAGAATACTTTGAACAAGTAAAAATGTTGTTAATTTTCGAAGAAAATTAATTTTAAATTAATGTTATTTTCGAAATTTATCTAATCCTCGTTTTTTTTTAATCCTTCATGGAAAGCAGGGTAAAAAATCAGTATGAAAATTTCAATTTAATAATTTTTATTGAGGTAAATAAATAAATTATAGAGTTAAAACTATTTTTAAAAATTCCAAAAAACAATCGTCAGTACTTTAAGACCATCGCTGAACAATTGTCACAAACATATTTTCTGGTAAATTGGAGAAATGCATCAAATTGATTGTTTTTGATAAGATATATATTTTGAATATGAATAATTTGTTTAATTATAACTAGATATATAATTACTTTCCTTTTTTTTTTTTTTAAGATTTAGCTCATTCGACTGTAACTCATAGTTCATAAATTTAATATATAGAAAATTACATTAAATATTATAATTTTCTGCTTAATGGCTTGAAAAAATCAGTTTTATCTTCAATTATATAATAAACTATAAACAAGACTCCATTGTTTTGATTTTGATAATATCAGAATTTTATTTTATTTTTTTTCAGGTATACTTAATGCACATGATTTTTCTTACGGTATATATCTTTTTTCTTAAGTCATTTTGAAAGATTTTTATCTGAAATATTTTTTTTTTAGTTTTTTGAATAGAGAGAATTTTCATAAATTTTTCAATGAAAATATTTCTTTATATTTTTTTTTCCTTAAAAATCGGTGAAGGAAAAAATATACTTTGATATACCCACACAATATAACTTATATACATATTTATATATATATATTTTGATGTAAGCATTTAAGTATAAAGAAAAATATTTGATTTGACAAACAAGAAGAAAACTGTTAAACATATATGTAGGTACATATATGTAGGTATATGAAATAAATTTGAAACATTAAAAAATAATATATTATGATGAGAAATTAATCGCTAGATAGAAAGTAATGAAATTTTAACAAATCCATTATATTTTTGATAAAATATTTTTGATTTCAAATTAAAATTTTAATTTAAAATTATATTTAAAGTTGGGTGAGGAAAGAATATGATTACGGTTTTATAGCGTTTTTCTATATATCTTTATACTATAACTATCTTTGCTATATAATATTTCTTATCTTTACATTTACTAATCAAAGAAAAATGTGAAAAAAAATTTATTAAAGAGCGAACGGTTAAAATGAACCTGATATACAGATATTAGCAGGATTATTGGCTCAATATAATTTACATAGAGAAAATCAATTATTATTATTATTATTATTGGCCACCCACAATTATATCTTGAATATATTATATCCTCACCTGTTTAATTCTTGCAAAAAAAACAAATAATTTATTAAAAAAAAATTGGTACCGGTGGAAAATGAATCCAATAAATTATTATTATTATTATTAGCATCGAATTTTATTATTTTTACTCAATTTTAAAAGCATAAAAACAGAATTAACAAGAAATATGTTTTTGTTATATTCTTTAGAGAGCGACAATGTTTTTGAATTATTAATAAATTATGGAAATAAATGTATATAAGAAGAAAGTATATAAGTTTTATATTATTTTTTTTTTATTACGTTAATCATGAAAAATTATTTTCGTACATTTTGCGTTTTGGTAATAGTTTCCTGAATTTATATACCTACCAATATGCCTGGTTTTTTTTTTTTTGTGTATTATTGAAGAAAGCAATAACATTAATATCAATTACAAAAATAAAATTCAATAAACTGTTATTATTATATATATAGTATAAATGTGGTAAGAAAAAAACCACAGATTGAAAATAACGATAGTTATATGAAAAATTATTTTACTGTACAATTGAATTTTTTACGTAATCTAATAATAATAATATAGTAGTACCTTAAAGTTCAGTGATAAAAATTAATTGTGTACATAGTGAGTATTTTTTTTTCATAATTATAGAATTAAATTGAATTATATTATACAGTTGAATTAAATAGATATAATAGCGGGTCTAAATTTAAACCTTATATAATTTAAGTTCAAAATTTTTAATGTTATAAACATTTTTATTGGGGATATAGGATTGATTTTGTGGTTCAATTGTAAGTGAACTTGTATTTATTCAGACAGCAATAAGGTATATAATACCATTTAAAGTTTTCATGCCTAGATGTCACCCCTTTAGGATGTGAATTTGAACTGAAGCCAATAAAGAGTAAGCATGGCTTTTTTTTGTGCGTGTCCTTATCTTGATGAAAAAAAAAATGAAATAAATAATAAGAAGAAATTTTCTATTATGCAAGAAACTGAATATTACACCAACATAACAACCAGTTTCCTGATTTTTTTTTTATTTTTTATACTACAAAATTAAAAAAAATAAAATAAATAATAATATGAAGAGAATATCAATTACTGAAAGAAAATTAATTTAAAACCACAAAAAATATAAATACACATACGACCAAAAACCACAAAATTCTGCATCTTTAAATTTCAATTTAGAGACGATGACAATTTTTTTTTTTTTACATAACAATCGCAATAATAAAATTGTTTACTAAAATTTTCTTAATCAATATAAAATATACTTAAATTTTTCTATTTATATGCTTTGCAGTTCCATATTATACCAATTTAACAAAGGTTGATTAAACTTATGTTACAATGTATGTTTTATTATTTCAGATGATATTATTTGAAGCATAGCATTTTCAAATATTTGAAAGTATTTTAATTGAATATCGGGTTATCATAACACTCATATTGTATAAAAAGAAGACTTCGCAGTTAAATTCAAACTCAAAATATATACAACTTAAGGCTGGAATAGAGATTTAATTTAAGAAATATTATTTAAAAATGGATCTTCGAGAAAAGAAAGTAAAAACATCAAACATGAATATATAAATGTATAAATTTACATAATACATGTGTAAACATAATTATATTTGTTCCCAAAATGTCATAATAATTGTACTCTAAAAACAATAACAATGATTCAGCGTCTAGTTTGACTATGATAATTAATAAAAAACATTATTTTTTTTTATTTTGAACTTGACATTTTTTTTGTACAGAATTTACGTTTTATTTTCCAAAAGGGGTAGAATTATTAGATTCATATGTTAACATTGTGTAGAAATTTATTACACAACAAATAAATGAATCTTCCGTGAGAGCTATTTAATAAAAATAAAATTCAATTTAATTTTGAAAAATATTCACAAAATATGGAAATTTACAAATACTTGTTCTTAAAATTTGTTATTATTTATTAAGGCTAGTATTTAAGTAATGTACAAATAGGCGTTAGACAATACAGAAAATAAGTAGCATGCGTCGTATAAAGCAATATGCCCCCATATAAATATATCAATTCAAATCATCAAATCTTGCAAAAAAACAAAAATATGAAGCCTTCAAAAACTCTCGAATCAAGCATCACAGAAGTTTGATTGTAATCGTAACGTAAATACGATACATGCAATGAATCAACGCTTCTCAAAGATCTGTTGGAAGAAACATTTATGCCCAATTTAGAAAGAAAAGTGAGACAAGAATCTTTACCATTATGTGTGCGTTGTTCGACAAATGAAATATAAAAGTGAGAATCTAACTTCTAATCGTATTATGGCTTAATATGGTACACCATCTACTATATTCTATAAAACATCATAATTTTACTATACATATAGATATAATGTGCAAAATCAAGATGAACCAACTGAAAAATTATTCTTTCGATACACAAATATTAAAATGCTGAAATTCACACTTCAAATCATTAAAATTTAATATCGAAATAAGCAAAATTAAATTTCATTTGAAAAAAAATAAAAAAATAAAACTTGATTGTAATTGATTTATTTATTCAAATAAGATAATTTGTATTTTTTTTTTTTTATTTAAGCCAGTTTAATTAAAATTTAACTTTTTATATTATTATTAACATAATTTTTCAAATTTTTTTATTTCTTTATTATTATTTTTTTTTTTTTTCAATAATGCGTGAAAATCACAATGAATATTAAAATTTTAATTTAAAAATAAAACAAAAAATTAATTACATCTTTTGTTTCATTTAATTGGAAATTATGTTATAAAAAAAAAATGAAATAAATAGATCTAGAGCAGATATTTTAGTTTTTATTTTTTTGATATTTTTTGAATGAAAAGGAACTTAAATGACAGATTGAGGCTAATAAAAAGCCTTGACACTTAAATAATATCAATGAATATTTTTTCACCACAAATTTTAGTTTTTGTTAATTTTTAGTTAAATTGTGAGCAAATATTTATGTGTATTTAGGTTTCTGATAAATTTCTTGAAACCGAAATCAATGTTCTTCGAGAATATAGTTGAATCAGATATTCGAAAAATATGGAGCCTATATAACAGAGAAACACCATCAAAAAAAATCCCGATTAAAATTATACCTTGTAGATCTTTTTATAATTAACCGTCCTTTATGTAAATATCTAATTTTATTTATTTTTTTGGTCTACACTTAAAGAGGAATTTTCATTCTCTGAAAGCACATAAGATATCTAAACTGAAAACATTGGCTCAAGATGAAGAACTTTTTTCAATAAAGGCAGACATATTTGATTTATTGACAGTCTTAAATAAAATGAAGAAAACTTTTTACTCGCCATCGGTTTTTTACAGTCAAATGATCAATTAAGTTAGTATTTAAAATGTTTAATTAAATTCTACTATTCAAAATAAATTGATTTTTTACGGTTAAACACTTAAAATTCATCTCTTAAAATCAGAAAAAAAAAACTTTTAATAATGAATATATTTAAAAATAAATATAAATATTTTGATTGCACAATTTCAAAGAGCCCTCAAGCGGGATATCGTTTAACATAATTGCCAATTTAAAATATAATGTTAAAATGATAACATTTTCTTTAATGGCAACAAAAAATTTATCTATAATAATTTTAGCTAAGAAAAAAGAAAAAAGATGAATCATAAGTTCATATAATTTATCAATGAATAAAATGAAATTTTTTTTAGCGAATTCAGATTACATTGTACTATGTAACTATAATGTAGATAATGTTAATCATAATGAAATTTCATGTAACAATTTTTTCTTCTATAGAAAAAAAAAAACTTTTTATTCCAAAAAATATAATTAGATTAATATTTATTTGCTTAAAATTAAAAACGCTAAGCCCTTCTTCTTTAATTTTTTTTTAAAACTTCTTATCCGGAAGCTGTTTAAAAGGTGGGCTAAAGGTTATTTTCATTTCCTTATTTAAAAATATTCAAATTTATAAAATTTACAAATTCATAAATATCATTTACTGTTTTTGAAAAAAATAAACCATCGAACTTTCTTAATAAAAAAAACAAAATTTAAATATTTTGTTTATCGTGACTAAAATATAATAAATTTCTTGTATAATTTTCAAATATCTTTTTAAAAAAAAAATTAATCTAAAAATTTTCCCATTTAATCAAAAATTTATTCATTTTTTGTCTATATATATATATACCAGCTTGAATTCAAAATCAATAAATTTTTCTTTCTCAAACATCAACACTGATTATGCACACTGTAGCTTCTGTAAATTCTAAAATGTAAATATTTTTTAAATTATTTTTAGCCCAGATAGTCCAAATACTATTGAAAATTTATTGTTATCAGAAAAGACAACAAACTTCGATGCAAAGTCAAAAATGTATCCTACAGAATATCTTGTTTAGTTTTAAAATCAAAAGTGGATACTTTTTGCTACAAAAATTTAGTCTCTGACTCTCAATGCAAAACTTCACATCTTTTACATAATAATTACCAGCGAGCTGACTCAATAGATAAAATCATTAGAACTTGTAAACTTGTAAATACTTAATGAATGGTGTCAGTTCTGTCTTAAATTTTTTTTTGAAACATTTAAGGAATTTCATATTTTTAGTTTTTTAAATTAGAAAAAAAACATAAATAAATTTTTTGTTATTTTTAAATAAAAATTAATTATTTTAAATTGTGGGACACAGAAAGTAAGTAACAAACACTATGTAGAAGTGTTGTTTTGTTTTTTTTTCCCTTTTATATTTTTATTTTAACATTAAATTATACTTCTTCACATTTTTATGTTGTTCTTTTTATCATTAAATCTTTGACCAATATTTACTTTTTTTTTTTAGAAAAATATTTCAATGCAATAATTTTTTTTTTTTTTTCATAATCCATCTATGTAGTTTATTCATACAAATAGTTTTTTTAAACTACATATTTAATTTCATTTTGTGTTTTTGTTATGCATTTTTGTGACTTCCTGATTTTAGTATTATTATTGTTAATCAATATATATATTATTAAAATATTGTAAAGACCATTTTAATGTATCAAACAAATCTTAAATAGAAACAATTGAATTAGTATAAGATTGCGAATTATAAGTCTGGTATAATAGTGGAACATAGTATATTGGTTGGAACTATTGAATATAAGAAAAATTAAAAACAATGAAAAAACAAATCAGTAAAGATACTTTTTGCAATTTAATTTTTTTTTACAGAGGTCCCCCAAATATCCTAGAACATGGCGAAAAATTGACTAGAAAATAAAAATCCGGGCCCCAAACATAAACAAATACCAGATTGGCGTTTTTTGGACACCAGTACTTTATAAGTTTGAAGTTTTATCTGTAATTTTTCAACCATATCATTTCCTTAGACTATAGAACTAAAAATAAACAACTTGATGACAAATTATCGAAGATATGTAAAAGTAAATTGAATTTGACTTTTAAAAACATTTAGAATTGAAATAAACATAAAAATTTCCATGCGACGTGCACCACTGATTTTTAAAATGCATAAAGTAAAATATATATAAATTCATATATATATAATATAATAAATAAAAAATTATGCTACCGTAACCCGCAATATTAAAAAGACAAAATAAATAATTTTTCACTTAAGTTTTTTATTTAATTTTTGTTTTGTTTTTATGTTTTATTATTTTAACTATGTACATATATTTGAAAATTGATTTTTCTTCTCTATAAAACAAGAAAATTCTTTTTGCACTTCTCATTTTTATTTACTTTATTTATTTATTTTTTTTTTTTTTGAATCTAGGTAAATATAATTTTTCCACCTCATTTACTATCTTTGTGGTTTTTCAAATGTATACCTCGTTCACAATTTTTTTTTTATTTCCACGCTAAAAGAAAAACCTTTTTTTTTTTTTAGGTTATGATTGGAAGAAAATAATACTTGGGCGCCATACGTTATTAACGAACATTAAAAACTTTTTAAGGAAAAAAATAATGTTTTTTTTTAAGGATCAAAGGTTATTCGGTTAAATTGTTAATCTACATGGTATGGTATATTTATTCATTTAAACTACTTTCGGGAAAAAAAAACTTTCATTTTCTAAAAGGAATTTATAAAATAACAAGAAGTATCACATCTATGTTATGCATAATTTCCTTACAAGTGTTTTGTGAATTTTCTAATTTACTTGAATAATAAAATCCATTGAAATAAGACTATTTCGCAGAATGAAAATAAGTTAATAATTTAAAATATCTAAAAGTTTTTTTCTGTAATTTGAATGTTTCCAAAGGAATTGGAATAAGAACTTGTCAAAATTAACCTTTGTTAATTTTAATATTGATACAATTAGGAATTTTTGTAATTCGCAGCAATGTGGTTCTTTCTTTATATTTCATAAGATTTAGAATATTTGGAACTCAATTTTATGTTTCCTATGAATAATATGAATTTACATAAAGTTGTGAAAAAAAGAGAACTCATAAACCCAGGAAAAAATGTAATTATTCTAAATGAATAAATATGTATATATTAAATATATATATAATTTATTGACGTTTATAGACATTTAGTCAAAGCATGATTGATTATATAGAAGAATAATGCTTTTATATTGTTCAATATTTAGCTATTAAAATATTTATATGTTGATTGAAAACAAGATTATCTTGAAAGTATTAAATTTTTTCATAAATTCTCGCAGTTATAAT
The DNA here is from genome assembly GCA_964007475.1 of Hybos culiciformis. Lineage (NCBI taxonomy): Eukaryota > Metazoa > Arthropoda > Insecta > Diptera > Hybotidae > Hybos > Hybos culiciformis. Next base: position 142,624,677 of record OZ023273.1, on the reverse strand, counting down.
AAATTTTTAATTTCATTTTGTTACAAATGGTAATTGGAAAAACATTTTATGTTTTTTAATTCCTTTTTATTAAAATTTTTAATTTTTGTTATGAACTATGATTTGAGATCATGAATTCTATAGGTTTTGTTTTTCATATCTATATATTTTATATTTCATATTTCGCTTTAGAGTTTATGTATGAAATTATATTCAATAACGTCAAAATAATAAAATTTCACTAAATTTGGTCCGTTTGTAAATCTTTAAAGACGTTAAAAAAATAAAAATTTAAAAAGGTTTTGTCTAGATTCCTAATCAACGGTTTTTGTATTAAAGGTGTTCTTAATATAAAATACCTAAGAACATAAAAATCCACTCAAGTGAGATGTTTGAGTAAATGAAACTTTAAATTTTTTTTAATATATCCATATATTTTCTTTATTATTTTATTATTACAATTTTGTAATAGGTATATCGTATAAGTTATAATTCTTTTTTATATTCTTTGAATGTTAAAGCATTAAAATTATTTAACATTACTCAAAGGAAGTTCTTTTGAATTATATAACGACAAACATTGGAAATTAGATTATTGAATAAAAATATAAATATTCACAAGTATCTTGATCTTTGAAGGTTTAAAAGTAAGAACAAACTTGGAAGTTGCCAGCTCAGTTTTCTACAAATTATCAAAATAATTAATTCTGTAGCCATAATTTTGGAGAAATAAATTCTCAACTAAATTGGGTGCAGGGCAGAGTTGTTACGATCAATTTTGAACCATTTTTATTTTGCAAAAAGTTTAAGCAATGGTATAAATTGTAAAGTTAAGTTAAATATTTTCAATGGAGAACAAAAATCATTAAATATGATTTATTGAAATAATAAATCTAAATTACATTTATATTGAGTCAATTTAAAATACTAAATAAATTTTTTTCAATCTATTAAAACTGATTCCATTTCAAGAATATTTAATTTCTCACACTATAACTTTTAAGTTAAAAATATTTTAATTATATAAAAAGCCATTTAATGATAATATAATAGTTATTAAAAACTATCTTTAATTATTAAATTACATGTCGCAAAATTCTTAGATTTTCTTTCATTCATAGAGATTTAAATTTAACATTAAAGCTTATACTTTTATAATTAAAAAAAAAAAAAAAAAAAAACAAAAAGCAAATACATATATTTATATATAACATAAATAGGAAATTTGTTTTTTATTTTAGCAGGAAAACTGAACGTTTTAAATTTCATTTTCATTCACTTCAATCAGATTGTGCACTTTGGTGAAGTGATTTTTTCAACCAAATCAGTTCAAGTCATTATAATATTATAAGATAGGTAGATTCATTTGTAAACAACAATTAGAAATTATCAATTACAAACGTCAGTTCTGAACAGTTTGAAAATATTTAAAACAAAAATATTGAACAGCTGGTTTTGCAGCATTAGCTTGAAAGAGTAGCGAGGTAATAAACATTTTAGTGGCTGATAGACATACGTTCAGACGGATGGGTATTTAATGAACGCACTTATAGTCTGCATGATACCAATCTTATAATCCAAAAAATTTTGAAAAATTAGAATTTATGTACATAAAATCGAATGTTTCTTTCTTTTCATTGTAAAAATTTTTATGGAAAGATATTTGGGTATGGCTTCTTTCATAGTATACCAAATAAATTTTTATAATGAATTTGGATGGAATGAAAAACATTTAAAAGGGAACTTAAAATAAAATTATAATTTTAGTTAATTTTTTATAAAATTTTTCTTTTAATTTTTTATTTTAGGTTCGTGCAGATTCAAAATTTAAAAATTATAAAATGAATACAAGAAAATAATAAAATAAAAACACCAAAAATAAGGTTAAATTGGATGATTATAAAGTTAAAACAAAATTACGTTTTTTTTTTTTCTTGTTTTTGCAATAAATGAAAGAGATCTGAATAAAATTGGATTATGTAATATAATTAAAAAAATTAATTCAATTACAAATACAATTTTTGAAAGTAATGCGACATGATTATTACCTTAATGTTGAATTCATTTTGTTAAAACTTATATAGGTGTCAATTAGTTAAATTTAAAAACAAATTTGAAGTTAATATTGTAAAACAAGATAGTTATTATTTTAACAGGTTGGGTATCAAATTATGGTTTTAAATTACATTGTAATATTATTATTATTATTATTTTCTAATTTATTATAATTCTTACAACATTCCTTCAGAATAATTCATATATAAATAATTTGCACTTTAAAAAGTTATGAATAATAAATATTGTGATTTTTTTTTTTTCAATTTTCAATAGATTATTTTATTTCCATTAAAACGCTTAATGTTTGTGCCAAAAAATAAATGGGTATTGTAAAAGAATGAAGTTTGAATTGTATAGTAATAACAAATTTTTTTTAAGTTTTCACTATCGATTTATTCTAAATTGGCGAAAGAAGGTAAAGATCTGATTTCGAAACTAATATACAGCACATTTACGTATTCATATAGAAGTAAAGATTAGTTCTGGATTAAATTCAAATACTTTAAAAATAAATAGGCACATAAATTAAATTGATTAAAGGTTGTTTAACGTTATGAGTTCAATTAATTACTAGTTTTTTTATAAGCTTTTTTTTTTTGTATATATACCCTTACTTTGCATTTTATTAAGCTTTTATGAAATATTAATATTAATATTTCCAAAGGAGACAAATTATTTATTGAATAATAATAAAAAAATTAATTCTTGGGTGCGTCCTATTAAAGAACGCGGAAAAGTTTTAATTGGAATGAGTTCAATATAAAAGAATTTCTTAAGAATATATAATAAAAAAAAATATACATATGAATAAAAACCAAAAAAAAAAAGCTAGTAATAAAAGTATATATATATATAGAAAAGTACATATTTTAACTTTTATTTTTTATTTTAATCCAATTACTGATCAGAGTCTTAAAAAATATATGTACACATATATATATATTTTTAAGTTTGTTATAATTGCTTTATAATGTTGGAATTGCAACAGGTTTTTTTTTCTTTTTTATATAATATGAAAACGTCTTAAAAGTGATTACATTATTTCGATACGAAAATACCTATAAATTTTAATTTTATTTTTTACTTGTCTGGTTTACAGTGTACCCATATACTGTGTATACATATTTATTTTAATATTATAATTGCTTGGTAACATTTTTATTTAAATTAATTTAATAGTTTAACAATGTAATTACATTATATTGAAAAATTTATTACATTTAATGACAGATACATTTAACTTTAAATGTCAATTATAAATTCGTTATCATTATGTTTTAAAATATTAAGAAGATTTATAATGTAAGTTTTTTGTTGAACATAAATATGGCATCAGTCTTTAGTATAATACTAAAAGACTTTTACATCATTTTATTTTCATACAAACGTTGTAGATAGTATAGATATCATTATAATTAAAAATATATAAAATTCTTCATACTAGACTATGGTTTTAACGAATTTTTTTTGTTTTTATTTTTTATTTCAAATCTTGAGGGTCCACAATTAATTTAAGATTGAGTACTTGTTGTACTTTACAGATGAAATTAATAATAATAATAAAAAAAAACTCTGAAATAAGAATTAAGTTAAATTTTTGTTAAATTTCTAATACCATATCATGCTGTGCAGAAAATGTCGAATATAATAAAAATTAGATTTAATACACATTTTTTTTTTTAAACATTTTCAATAACAACGCTCATTAATTTGAAAGACAGCAGTTTTCCAAATTATTTGAAGAAAAAAAAAAATCTAATTTATTAAAATTAGTGTTAAATATATTAAATATTAAGAAAATATAGTTACAACCAAGGTGGATTTGACCCTAATAATACTATTTTCTATTATTTAAAGACGAAATTTTAATTTATTCTTGATGGTGGTGCTATCAATGTTAAAAATTTTTATACATTAAATAACAATATTTTTTTTTTCTTCTCTTTATTATTTGAGTGTAAACTAATTTAATTTTAAATAATATTATATTTAGGTGATTTAATGATCAACATAAAAAATAAAATCTATATAAGTATATACGAATATTTTTTTTTTTTTTAATTAATATACATATAGTTTCATTAAAATTATAATTTCTCTTTAAAATTTTGAAAAAAAAAAAAAAAACTTGATTGAAATCTTCACATTTTTCTTCACATGAACTTTATTTTTATAATTTATATTAAAAATAATAATAATATAATAAAATAAATTCTGTGTTCATCTGCATAATAATGAAATTTTCTTTCTTTTTTACCATTGTTTATCAAAAAAAAATAAAATAAAATTGTACAATAATATTTAGATATTATGTAGGTATATATTAATTTCTTATATATTTGAATAAGAAATAAATTTTGATTGCCTTCATTATATTCTTTAACACTGTATGCGATAGTTTATTATTATTATTATTATGGTATGGGAAATTTCTTTAAATTTTCATTCATTGAAATTTTTAATAATTTTACAGAGATTAGGTCAATTTTTCGATGACTTTAAATAACTTTGTTATATGGTTAAATAACTTTGTTATATATGTGTTATAATAGTGCTAATAGTATTAAAATATAAATTAATTTTCGATATGATGATAATTGTGAAATCTCTCTTTGATGACGGATAGGAAAAGTTATATAAACGAGTCGACAAGTGCGTGCAGCCTCTTAAAAAGTGTTCTTCTTGTTTTAACTAATAATTTTGCAGTGTTCTTGATTTAAAATTTTTAATCAAAAATTATGATTTTATTTTAAGTTTTTTTTAATTTCTAGGGTGTCTTTTATTTAACCTGTTTTTATATACAACAATAAAAAAACAATAACAAAATCTTTGTTTACTTGTTTTGATCATATTTTCTCAAACAAAAAACATAATCAGTTACACGACATAATAAAAATATTTATGTAGATCAAAAACAAACTATTTGATCAAAAGGAAAAAAAAATATTTTTGTTTATTTATTTTACATAGTAAAATGTTTTTGGGTTTTATGCGTTTTCATGTTCAAATTGAAGAAAATCTTTCGTCAGAGCACAAATCATCACACAGTGCCCGCTTTCAGAAAAGTAATAATGGAAGTCCCGATTCGATATAATAAATTTGTTCCAGTACTCCGTGTCCATTATGGGATAAAATAAAGAAATTTTCCAGAAAAAATGTATAGTTCTCATTTCTACTTGATGTATTGAAAATTTTTATGAACTTCTTATATACAATTGTCATTATTATTATATGACACGAGTCTACTAAGCATACAACAGTGCTCTTCCTATGGAAGGAGGCAAAATTATCAAAATATCTAAGCTCGCATTTAAGTATCATATTTAATTCTTATGTTTTTTTTGGGCGACATTGTTATGATAATTAAAAAGTAAATTAAAATTTTTTAACAGAAATACAAGTAAATAGAGTGTTAAGAAATTTATTATGGTTTTATGTTTTTTTTTTTTGATAAAAATCAAGATAAATATTTTGAAATTTAGTTTTTTTGTTTGTATTATGAACTTAATATATACATATAAAAACATGGAAAAGTTAATCAAAATGACATAAAATTGTTTTTCTATTTAGATATACTATTTTGAAAGTAGGTTAATTTTACTTACAGAACTTTTTTTTAACTAATATTGCATTATTATAGCTACATTGAACAATCAAAAAAACGCCGATAATAATGTTGGGAACAATTTTTTTTTTTTTTTGAAAATTATGTTAGTAATCAAACGTTTTAATTTCATTTAAGATTTCTCAATTTCGATTACAAATTGTTTAGAAATTATCGAAAATTCCATCTTTGCCCTATTAATCATAATTGTAGATTCAAGGTCGATTAAAAAAAATTTTTTGTTCAACTAATAGTTCGACTAAGTTTTATGCTGGAGAATAGAGACAGTTTCAAAGTAATTGAAGATCGCCTAGTCCGCTTCGTGAAACGTCAAAAAATTTTAAGTTGTTTTAGCTTTCAAAACAGTGTTTAATGTCGAGCGTTCAGATTTTCACCAATCATTCAAATTTCATATATAATTTAACCTTTTTTGAGACGCAACACAGACTAATCTTTTAATATTTAAAACAGTTAATATTTCTAAATTATATAAATTATTATCCAATGTATCACTTATTATTTTATGTTTTCTAAAATGTAAAAGTACATGTTCTCTACGTAAGTTATCAAATTTTCAAAAAAAAAAAATTCAAAATGAAGATAAATTTTAGCAAGTCATATTTAACTTTTCCGGCAAAAAAAAAAATAGATTCACAATAAATATTAGGTATACACATTTTCAAAATTAATAATTAGAAGATATAATTTAACTGTTATTTTCCTTTAATAAAATTGCTCTTTTAGTACATATAGCTTAAATTACTGATTTTGGTCTAATTACCCAATTATACACAGAATAAATTATATACCCTCAAAAGATAGAGAAAAAAAACAAAAAACAAACTTTATAATAAATAATCATGTTATAAAATATTCTAACGGCCTTGCCTTATTATCTACTAAACATATAAATTTATGAAATATGTTATGATTTTTCAAACGGCAAAAAAAAAAAAATTTTTTTTTTCACTATGTTGTAAATTACTCATCATAATAAAAGATCATAAAACATAACATAAGTTAACATGAGGGGAATGTTAAGAAATTACGTTTAATCAAAATTTAGAGAAAGGAAGAAATCTGTTTGTTATAGGAATTAGATCAAAAATCTTTAAAATTCTTCAGTAAGGCAACACCAATTTTAATCAATTTTATTCAATATATTTTTTTTTAATATTGTAAATCTATTTTCAATAAACCAATTATATAGACAAGTAAGAACAATGTTTCTTGCGCAAGTCAACTTAAACAATTAAAATGTTCTAACATGCCAAATTTATGTCCCAGATCTAAATACAGCTTGAGAGTATTGAAATAGCGTACTCAAACTCTATTCATTCAATGTGTCCTCTGTATCCTCCCTAACTTTTCTAAATTCAAATAAAATAAACCTTCCATCACTCTAAATTAATTTCAGATACGATGCTTTGTGAGAAAAAAAAAAAAAATAAATTGCGCTTAAATTTAAAAATGATCCCCAACTATAAAAAAAAACTTTTTAAAAATTATATAATTTAAAATTTTTGAATTGTTTTTCTTAAATTCTCTTATTTTTCTTAGCGGAGTAATAAATAAAAAGTTATGGGAAAATTTTAGAAAATTATTTACCATGATGTTTATAAAATATATAATTTTGTTTATATATTAAAAACAAAGTTCAAATAGTACATTATACAAAAAAGAAAAACTCAAATTTTTTTTTTTTTTGTACTAAATGGTTCTTTTCTACATACATCATATATTATATACAATTTAATAATAAATAAAAAGTATTAAATTAAAAAAAAAAAAAACTTTCACATTACTTTTATAAACTTAAGAACTAACTAACTATAAATATTCTTCAAGCAAATAGACTTAGAAATTTGAAACATACTTAACAAATTTTTCAATTTCATGGGTATAATATGTACATTATGCATTTCTATCAATCATAAAACCAAATTTTTCATGGCTATTTAAGAATTTTTTTTTTTTTTAATATAAATTTTATAAATATATTTAACACTAAAATCAAAATTTATTACTCACATTTTTATATGATTTCACTCTACATTCTTCATCTGTAATAAAAATAAAGAAAATAATTAAGTTAGTTAGTTAAAAATTAAACTGTATTAATTATTATAAGGTATATATAATTTTCACATATTAATGTCAAAAAAGATAAAAGAAAAAAAAGTAGTAAAAATAATTGGTTTTTCACAAAACTCAAATCAATAACTTTATAAATAAGCTCCGTATATGTACCTACAGTAAAATTATCCAAAAAATGTTGAAAATTCAAATATTTGATTGAACTAACTCAGTATAATATATGTTGTATATTAAAGTAGGAAATACATGAACAGCTGCTAAATAAAAAATTATAAAATTTGAATAATGGTACGCTTTTACAACAGAATCAGAATCCTATACATTTTGCCAGAGTTTATTCTGGAGGAGAAATTTAGTCACAAAATTAGGCGTCAGAAAACAACAAAGTCTGGTTCTGGCGCCAGAATGTAAAATTATTTTTATTTTTAATATTAAATTTTCAATATTCTGCTTCAGATTCTGATTTATGTAAAAACTATAGTTACAGAGTCTGACGCTGCATTCTGGCGCCGAGTCTGATTAAAAAATATATAAAATAATTTCTTTTTTTAGTTTTTTCTTTTTGATCTGGGACAACCTATGCTAGTCCAAAACTACTTATGAATTCAAATTGTTTGCGGCTTATTCTTATATTTAACTGATTTATTTATCCTTTAAAGTTTATTCACATAAGGTTCAAGAAACTTTTTTGGACAATAACATTAGAATATTTAGTTAAAAAAAGTTACAAAAAAAAAATAAATCTCTAAAATATTTCTAAGCTTTATCGACTTTTTTTGTGATCACTTAAAGGTTCAAGTATTATTAGACACTTAAAAAAATATCAAGGGGTTTGTTTTTTTTTTTTTTTTTGTAAATTGAAGTATTTTTTTTATTTTACTTAACATTTTTGTACCATTATTGTATTCAAATAACAAATAATAAAAAAAAAAATTGTATATAGTAAATTATTTTTGCCACTGCTGATAAGCTTTTTATTAACGGTTAATGATTTTAGTTTAAAACATAAAAAAAAATATTTATTTTTTTTTATTTTTTGCATTTTTATTTATTCAAAATTAAACCAACCTTTTTGTGGAAATTTTTCCTCTTTGTAATCTAATGAAAAGATCTAATCGAAGAAGATCATAATAAAAGTTTCCTCCATTATAATGTCTATAAACTATAATTAACTTCATAATCGTTTTAAATTCTTTGAAGGCCAAAATATACGCAATCTCGTTCACTTTCAGTTAGACTAAAAGAACTTATACAATTTGGGGTTTGGAAGTTAGTGGTTCTCAATCATTCAAAGGGCTTTATATTTTTTTTTCAAGTTTTAATAGTTTAATAGAAAATATTTTAATAGTTTAAAGGAAAAACTTAATTCAATATTTAGACTCCAATTGTTTCCAAGGATTCGGAATGGGGCTATGATTTTAATGATATCTGATTTTTAAGAAACTTGAAAAATATGTTTGGTCCTCGATTGCGTCAAATACATTTTAAAACTATAGCACCTTAAATCGAAATGCTGAAAACAGAAAGCAACCTGCATCATTTATGAAGTAGACTGTTCTATATTTTTATATTAAATAAAATCATTTTATTTGATTTATTTTTATTAAATAAAAAAAAAAAAGAAAAAGAATCTAAACTAAAAAAAAAAAAAAACAGAAAATAAAATTACTATAAAATATTTTAATATTATAAAATAAAATGGGATTTACTGGGGCTTGGTAACGAAGCATGTGGTAATTATACCAATTGTATTTTTTTTTCTGATTTATCAAAGAAAAAAAAAAAACTAGAAGGTAGCTTATATAAAAAAAAAACAAAAATAATAATAATAAAAAATAAAGATAAATTACTTTTTAATTCTTTTATAAAAATTCATTTTTATTTTTTGTTTTCCTTTTATTTTTTATTTTTTTTTTAAATTTTATCTGCAATATAAAAAGATTAAAAGATATAAAATATAAAAATTTATGTCTGAAATATGTTTTTTTTTGTTAATGAAGATTGCACAATTTTTGTTTTTTTTTTTGAGTATAGAAAAATAATATATATTTTTAAAATTGATGTAATTTTTTTTGTTTTGCAAATTATTCTTCAATGCTCTAAATTTTTTGCAAATTTGCATAAAAGCATACATTACACTCTTATGCAAAAAAAAAATAAATAAAAATAAGCCTTCACAGCACAGATCACAGAAATTTTTTGCGAAACACTTTAGAAGATTGATTGAAGGATTTTATTTTTTTTTGTTATCTTTATTAATTTTTAATTTTAATAAGTCTTTTTTTTGGTTTATAGTGGGCCTTAGTAATTTTCGAATTCATTGGAAGCGATTTTCTCATAATTTTCTTTAAATGAGAATGTCTAAAACAACATAAGTATAATTTAAAATAAGTAATGAACTGAATTTAAAAAGCGGCGACGGACGTAACAACGGTCTTCCACACGTAGCTTATTTTAAGCAATAATCATTATTAATAGTATATTTTGGTATAATTTTAATTTGATCTTATACTTTTTCTATGATTTGTTTAAAAATTTTAGAAAAATAAATTAGTACTTCGCACATATCGCAAAAAAAAAAAAAAAAAACAAACAATAAAGTGCGCCAACAAAGACTTTCTTTCATTAATTAATATTCTTCAAACTTGTCAAAAGGGAGTCAAAAAAAACGAAAAAAAATGCCACCAATAATTTGTTAATAAATTTTATAGTAGGTAGGCACATCCATCGCAGATCATTTTTTAAGTAAATTAATGAAATTTTCATTTTTCATTTCAAAATATACAAAAAACTTTTAACTAAAAAAAAAAATAATTAATTTATTTTTTATTGTCCTCAACTTGTGTTTTCATTTTCATTCAAATTTTATCAATTTTAAAAGTAAGAATCAGAAATATCTTTTTTTGAAAATTTTAAAGTAAATAGTATACTACTTACTTATTATAATATTTTTCTGTTAACATTTTTACTTATTTAATTGCAGCTTTTTAGCATAGTTAGTTTACGAAAAAAAAAAAAAAGATTCATTAACATTAAACATCAAACAATTGTATATATTATTAGCCTACACTTAATACATCTTAAAAAGAGTATTTAAGTAAAATTATCATATTGTTGTCTTGGTTTATTAAATTTTATATATAATCCTAAATAATATACAAAAGTTAAAAAAAAAATAATTGCCATTTGTTTATTTTTGAAACCGAATGAGAGTAAAAATTAATATAAATGACCTTAAAATTAAGTAAAAAAAAAGAAAGACAGTAAACTAACAATGTCAAATATCAATTTTAAATTTCAGTTTCAGGAAATTATTTTAAAGACATGAAAAAAGAATATTAAAATTAAATTATGCCTAAACATAATTCCCAGGCTCTCCCTTTACATATTTTCATAATTTATCAGCAATTAGGAATCATTAAAAACAAATGAAGTGCAGAATAAAAATAGGTTTTAAAGAATAAAAAGTAAAGCAAAAAAATAAACTTTAAACGTAAATAAATTTTAAAAGTTTTGATATTTCTAAGAAATTTACACCTTATAATGAAGACGCTGAATGACCTATCAAAATATTACAGGTTGATCGAATGCCGTCCCAGTTTCAAATCGCTGCTTATACACTCGTTTTGGAGTTTGTTTGAGTTAGTAAACATATCTCAATTCGAGAAGTTCTAACAAAATTTCGACTATTTTCTTACTATTATATAAATTTTTTTGAATAAATTAATTATCGAAAATATATTAGAAACATAAATATTGACTTAATCCTCTTTTCTATTCCACTAACTATCTATTATGGTTAAAATTAAAATTATAAACTTGTTCAGAAATCATGAACAAAATAAATTCCATAAATTAGTCTTAAATATAATTGTTTTTTTTTTTTTATTATTTTTATTAATATAAGTAATTAAATTTAAGCTTATAATTATTATTCTACTTTAGGTCATTAGTCCTATATCATTAGTTTTTTGATTTCTTAAGATATCTATGCTTTAAATTATGTTTAATGTTTAGAATAATTTCAAACAATAGCGCTATCAAATTAAAATAAATATAAATGTACTCGGCGGGAGTAAAATACAGAAATAAAGTTCAATTTTATTACAAGTATTGTTTTAGGAAATTGCAAAATTCTTTACGTAAAATAAATTTTCTAATTTATTATTGATTTCTTTTAACCTCGCTTTAAAGAAACTTATACAAATAACTAGACTTAATTTCGAACAGCAAATATGTTACATTTTATTTCAAAATTTCGGCAAAAATTAACTACAGGTCTAGTCTATATAACGATATTCTCTATAAATGATATTTATTGGCATTTGCAAATGAATACTTCGAGGATATTTGTTCACAATAAAATAAATTTATCAATTTTAACTGTCAAATTGCGTAATACAATAATCATTTAAAGAATTTTAAGAATTTTCCAAAACTAATTTATCCTCTAAAATGTGTCAGTTAGTGCAATACAACTTAACCTAATCTAGTTCCAGTTTAATACAATATAAAGTTATATAGGGAAATTATACATAAAATTTATTTAAAGTCTTCATACAATAATATATGTAATATTTTATGCTTCATTCTTTCAATAATAATAGTGATTCTTGCTTGTGTGTTTTTTTTTTTAAATTTCATAAACTTTAATGTTCATATAGTTTATATATGAATTTAATATATTATGTAAATACTAATGACACCTCTATCGATCATTATTTATTATGTAATTTCTAATTTCATTTTCTTTTCTTCTATTTATTTAGATTTCTTCAGATGTTTGAAATCATTTCTAAATTTGAAATTATTTCAATATATTTTTTTAAACATAAGTATAATAATTTTTGACAAACAATCAAAAAATGAACCTAATAAAAAATATGCGATACATTAGGTAAGCGAACATGCATTTAAACTTATTTAATTTATGATTTATTAATTTAATTGAAATATCATTAGAAAAAAAAAATGATTTTTTAAAAAATTTTCGAAAAAAAAATTAAGTACCTATTATTTAATATGAATTCAAGGTTCCCTATATAAACCAAATATATGCTTTGGGAAAAAAATTTATTTTTTTTATTTTTTTTAAACCACAAAGTTTTTGGCAAAAGATAAAAGATATGAAAACAGATCATTTGTGGATAATTCATTTTATTGACCATTATTATAATTATGAATTTTTCATAATTCAAATTAATTCTGACGAATGGAAAAAAATAATTTGAAATATAAATTTTTGTTTCCAAATCTTTACAAAGTTTTTTAATTAGGGTTCCAAATCGCACTATTCAAACCTATAAAAAATATTCTTCAAAAACAGTTAAACTCAATTTCTCAAAAAATTGAAGCTCAATCTCAGTACAAAGTGGGAGCTTTTGAAGCATCCAAAACATCTAGGAAAAATGTTTCTAAGAATTTCCACCAGGATTATTTAAGAATAAATTTCTTAAATCGAATTCGACGCCCTTCTAACGAATCTGTCACAACAAATATTGTTGCATCTAACCTTCATATTTAAAGTAAACATTTATTTAGAATACATTTCAAAAATAATGGAATTTTTATTATTATTTTTTTTTTATTAAATTAAGTGTTCAAATTTTAATTTTTTTTTTATTTCACAAAAGAATAAAAATTCTTTAAACTATCGGAATCATGCTTGTCTGAAATTAAATAATATACGATATAATATGGTTAATTAACACTTAAAATTGATACTATTGCAATAAAAAAAAATTAAAATAAAAACATGTAATTATTAAGTTAAACTATGTATATATATATATATATATATATATATTTATATATATACATTTGTATTTATGCCGCTTGTGCATTTTATTTCTCTGAATTAATAATAATAATAAAAAAACTATTATATATTCATTCAATATAATTTGTTTTTATCAATTATATTTATATGGTGAACTAACAACAAACATTGTTTTAGAAAGAGTGTATGTTAAAAAAAAAAAAAATTAATAAAAAGTTCAATGTCATAATCATAATTTTATGACTATTAATATGTACTGAAAAAAACATCTAAAAAGAGTACAGACTTGACTTTTATTCAATTTTTTAAAACAACAATCCATGTCATAAAATTTTACCTTGTCAGATACTTATTTAAAGAAAATTTTTTATATAGCTAATAAATACTTATTATATATGATATTATATTATATTATACATTTTTGTATGTACCTAGCTACATAATTTGAAAAATTATTTTGATAAAAGAAAAAAATATGTTTTTTTTTTTGTATAAACATTTAACATCAATTACATCTAAATTTTACTCAATTAAAAAGTATGAACAATATGATAATATTTTTTCGATTTAAGATATATGTATACTCGAGGTGTTTTCATCTAGTTATAACTTTTTTTTTATGATTTCAAAGATGATTTTAAGATAGTTATGTTTAAAAAAAAATAAATAAATAAAAATAAATAAATAAAAGTTATATGAAAAGTAATTATTTTTGTATTTTGCAATAACAATATCCGGACTATAAAATGAAGGGATTTTATAATTTTAAAATAATAAATTAAATAATTATATATATTTATGTTCAGTAGATTGTATTTAATAAATTTATTTTTTTTATTTATTAGTTTTAATTTTCTATTAAAGTTGAAAATAAAATTAAGATTATATATACGCTTATAAGGAAATTTGTAAAATTTAAACCTTTATGATTAATTAAATTTTTTAAAGCTTATATTATGTATATATGTATGTACATATAAGATATAAGTATCTTGAAAAACAAATACATAAAAATTAAACAGCATGATAAATAATAAAATTTATTTTATTTAAAATTTGTTTTGCATATAATTATATTATTAAAAATTATGACAATACAAAAGGAAATTCTATAGGTATTATTATCAGTTTTTCACAAATAATTATTTCCTTTTTTAATAAATTAAATAATATAAAAATTCTAAAAACAAAATAAGTATACATATTATAAAATGTTTTATAAGTTTAGATGAAAATTTTTATTATTATTAAATGACCAAAGAATACTAAAGAATAAAAAATAATTATTTCTATTTATTTTTTTTAAGTTTATGCTTTATTATGGTTTATATTTTTGCAGTGCATTGCGCCAGCATGCCGTCGCCCGCAGCTATTACACTATAATTTAACATTAATCAAAATTCATTAATTACTTTTAAATTAGATCTTTTAACTAAAAATCGATTTATGTAGAAAAAAATCTATATTTCAGATACATAAGAATTAATGTCATTATATGAAATAAATCTTTATAGAAATCCCATCGTTTGGAGACTAGAATTAATTAAACTCACTGCCACTTGTGCTTCTGGTTTCTAAATTCTTTTCACATTAAATAAGATTTCTAAATAATTAGTTCTAAATAAAAAAAATTTTTTGTACAATATCTCAAAGAAAAATTTCTATTACTTAATTTCCAAATTAATGATTTAGCATAAATTTTTCATACTTTTATAGTTTGGTTCGAATATATAACAAGTACATAAAAATATATGAAAATTTAAATTTTTGCTAAGATTTATACTTTTGACATTTAAATGGAACGCTGGTGCAACTTTTTTGTTAAATAAAATAAATAATATAATTTATTTTTTTATTTATGTTAAATGTACATTTGCAGCTATTTTTATAAGGCGTCACGGAAACTAACGAATGATTTAATTTGATCGTTGAATGTAGAAAATTTTACCTATTTGAATTTTGCAACTATATGATTAAGGAAAGTGTGAAAAATAAGATTTGGATTCAGAAAACGGGAAGAACTCTCCCCGTTTTGGCGGCAATGTAATGATTTTATTCATTTTTTTAAATTGTATTATAAAGTGTAAATTTGGACTTATTAGGTTTAAATTTTGAAGTTTATATTTATCAAGTAAGAAATTTTCTAAAATAATTTTGAAACTAATTTTCTTTTTATATTAAATTTGAATTTACAGCAAAAACTAGGAAATAATCATGATAAAAAATCTTATAAATTGGTTAAGAAAAAGGGCAATGAATTTTTGGCCAGTTACTTTTTTTTTTTTTAATAATTTTTTATTATATTTTAAAGTAATAAAAATATTTTAATTGAATTTTTTTTTGTTTTTAAAGCAGAGAATAACCGATTTTTTGTGGGTCAACTCAATAAACTTCTAATTTTGATAGAAGTTCAATTATGTTATAAACAAAAAAATTTATTATAATAATTAATTAAAAATCAAAAATTAAAGGAAAAAATACTATTTTTGCATTATCTAAGCATGGTATATTTTTAACATTTAAAGTTGTAAAAATTTTCTTTAATTGATTTAATGAATTTTTCCGCTTTAAAATATTTTTAATTTATACTTACTTATATTTATAAAAATGAAATTATAGCTCGCTAACAAAAAAATAAAAATAAATTATCAGGCTTTAGAATAGCAATTAATAAAATTTGTAATATTTATTTCATCCTCTATGTCAACTTGTTTAATAGTATCATAATATAGTTAAATGTCATTAACTTCTCAAACAATTATAAAGAAAATTACACAACAAAAACTGAGGTGTGTTACGAATTTCCTTTTAATTTTCACTTTAGGATGAAATTAAAAAAAAAAAGTAAAATTGCTTCAAACCCGTTAAATTTTTTTTTTTCATTTTTTTATTTATTAAATTTTATTAAAACATGTTGTTAATACTTTTCATTACATAAATTGGAAGCAAAACTATCAATTAAATTATTATTCTAAATTTATAGACTTACGTCTAATGGCATTATATCAGTGATCATACTTCCGTTGAATGAACTTATTTTATAAATAAAAATAAATGCATTATATTAATAAGCTTGATAAGTAAGCAGGTCGGTTTATTAGATTTAAAAATAATTAGACTTCTATACCACGAGTTCTCACTTGGAGAACAAAAATTAAATCAACAGATTAGGTATTCTAAATTAGGCATTCGTTTTCGAAAACAGTTTTTGCCGATTCATTAATCCTAAACTTTATTTTATATAGAATTGTGATAAATTTAAGAGATATCAAGCTTTTATTTAAATTTCATTACCAAGAAATATTAATTCACCTTGAAATAAGGTGTAAAAAAATTATATATTGTATATTATTCTAATAATTTTTTTAATACAGATTTTCATTCAAAAAAGTGTAAAATATTGTATGTGTAAATGCAACATATAATAAAGTAATATAATAAAAATCATTATGAATGTTTCTAACAAAGTAACTTAATTCTTATTATCTTTTTAGAAATATAATATATACATATTTTTTTTTTTTTTCGAAGTAAAAAAATACTCTATGCATAACGTCTAATTAATGTTTTTTAATGGCATCAAGCATCCAACAGCATAAAAATTCATTTTATATTAATAATATATAATAATAATGTTAAATAATTTTATTACACTGTAAAATAATTTTTAAATTAATGTAGAAACTATAATTTTTTTGTTGTAATAATAACTATTAAAATAACGATTGTGAAATCGGTTTTTTTAATAGTTATCCCGATGTATTTTTTATTTTTTTTCACCGAATATCTCAAGAATAAAAGAAAAGCCTTTCAGCCTTTAACTGCGATGACTTGTACCATCTACAAAGCTTGTTAATATTTGCTTAAAATTTTGAAACTCAAACTTTGATTAACAATTTGTAGATTTTTAATTTTCTTGATATCTTGAGAATTTCAGAATTAAGTAATGATAACATATTTCTGATTAAGGATCGATGTATTTTCGTTATTGGTAGATTTATCTGATATTGTTAAGATTAAACAACTTGGTGGGCTCCGAATTAATAAAACTAATAAATTGACGATAGAGTGTTGTTCAAATTGTGAAAATCCTCCAAAATGAGCAAAAAAAAAATACTTCACCCTAATATTTTATTAAAGAGATATGACCCTGAGCAGCTGTGAAATATTTTAATGACATTTCGGGTGTGAGATTCACGTTTCCCACTAACATTTTATTTAAATAAAAATTTTCCTTTTTTTTTTTGCTTTTAATTTTATTATTTTTATTTCAAAAGGTGCGTGCACTTAAGTGTTAACAAAAATATAAAAAATAAAAAATAATAATAATTTTTTTTTTGTTTTTAATTGAAATGTTCTTTTTGGCACTTTATGAGCTCAGTTATGGTTAAAGAAGAAATAAATGTAAATGTAGGTACATTAAAATGACTTTGTTATCTTAAATAATTCACATTTCAGGTTTTATCCAAAAGTTAGATGAACTTTATAAATTTCAGATATTTTATTTAAGTTTTTTTGTTTTGTTTATTTTTATTTTATTTTTTTAAATGAATTTGTAAACACTTTAAAAAAAAAAACTTTATACACTTTCATCCGATATAAGATAATTGGATATTAAAATATGTATAATCATAAAACCAATATATATTTTTTTTATACACAAATTTTGAAGATTTTTTTTTTGTGACCAGCTACTGCAAATTTAAGAGATATTGAAGTTTAGTAAATAAGTAAATTTTTTTTATAACGTCAAAAAATTTATACATAGACTAAATATACACATATATTATTATTTTAAAGTTTATATATCAATACTATCGATGTTATCCTATTAAACATGTAGATGCTAATTTTTAATTAGTTAAATTTAATTTACTGTCAATATTAATTTTTTACACTAAAAAAATAAAAAGTACAATTTACCGAAGTTCGAATAAAGACATATGAATTTTGATGCTCATCTTATTGATTTCTCTTCAGAACCTATATAATAAATAACTCTATAAGTTATGAGTTAATTCTGTGTATTAAAATGATAGACAAGGGAAATTTCTAAAAATTAAAGAAATTTAATTTGACATTGGTTTCAAAGATATAATAAATATTTAATGATTGCCAAAAATAAAAATAAACAATGTTATCAGTATTAATATAAAATTACTTTAAATCAAAATTTAATTTTAAACACTTTTTACTTTTGTTCTCTACCGCCTTTTATTAATTTTTATGACTAATTGACATTATGTGCGAAGTGTTTCAAACATTGTTAACTTAATTGATAATATTATCATAATATTTATTTTTAGCTAATTTAAAGAACAGGAAATTAATAATTTCAAATCTTAAAGGATTAGACGGAATACGCATATTGTTTTTACTAAATTGATTTAATTAAAAAATGACAAAGATTTGAACTATAATAATAAATATGTAAGAGGATTGCAGAATAAATTATAGTTTTTCCTGTGTTTACTTAAAAAAATTCCACCTTTTACGGACTCGGGCGAAACATGGAATTGATTTGACAGTCAAAACCCTTCTAAAAGCCTTTTTTAATTTCACAAAATTATATTTTTTTTTGGTTTTTTTTTTATGACACTATTGCAAAAAAAAATGAGCTAATATGGAACTGACTTTGATATGGATATGCAAGTCAAATGCACTCCCTCAGAGTATTACTTTAAACAAGCCACTATAACGATGATATTTGTTAATCTCTAAGAAAAGCCGCAAAGTATTCCTTATGTTAAGAAGAACTAAATAATTTTCCGACAGGTTTATTTTGGCAATCAACCGCTCCCTTAGTTCAGATTGTATCAATACAATTTATTTTTTAAAGAATTGAACAAAACATTTTAGTTAACTTCATTTCTAGTTATATATACCGTAAAGGTATGTTCATTAGTCAGTTAAAATAAAAAATAAAATTTATTTAATATTCTTTTTTTTTTTGTGATCAGGGCGCCAGAATAAAATCTTCTATATATATTTTATAAAAAAATATCTAGAAATGTAAGTTTAAGAAAAAAAAAAAATAAAAAATTAAATAATATCAAAACGTGATACAAATTTATTATATAATAATAACATTTTTCATTGTAATTTATATAAAATATTTTTTTTTTTCTTCTAAATATTGTCCCGACTTTTATTTTCTTCGAAACAAATGCAGAATTTACAAAGAGACATAATCAAGAAAAATAAAATAGTATAATAAAAATAAAATTAAAAATAATAATACTTAATTAAAAACACCGCACCTGATCAATATGTATACCTTTTCATATTGTATGTATATAAAATAAAATTAAAAAAAAATTTTTTAATTTAAATTTTCTTCTTCTTTTTTAGACTAGATTAAAAAAAAATTTATATATTTTCTTTTTCTTTAGAAATCTTCATTTTCAAATGACAATTCATTGTGTATTATGAATTTTAATAAAAAATAATATAAATTCATTGATTATTTTTGTTTACAATTTTTATAAGAAGTAGGTTTATTCATACGCCAACTTTATTGTATATTATTATAATTCATTCACGTAAACTATTAAATCTGTATATTCAGAATTAGTTTTTTTTTTCTTTAAATTTGACATTTGTTTTTATTTTATTTTTTTATGTTTCTATAGATTGATTAAAAAAAAAAAAATTTTAAAGAAAAAAGCATATGAAAGAGAAAACTTTCACTTTTCAAAAAGAAAAAAAAAAATATTATGATGAATTTTGACAATTAGAAAATTTTATTAAATACATATATATTTAATAATATTGATATAATATAATCGTTTATTGAATTATTTGTATCTTTAGTAGTTATTATTATAGTAATAAAGTCTGAAAGTGAAAGTAATATTAAATAAAGATTATTATTAAAATAAAATTAAAAAAAAACTTAAAATTTTTAGTATTTACTCTTAATCTTGTATTTATTCCTCAAATCCTTAATAATAAATTAAACAAAAAATATACTTTACTTTTAATATAAATGCAATATAATGCAAAATATTTATGCCTGAAAGATTTATTGAATTGAAAATATATTTGTACATGAATCATAGAAACAAGAGTGTACTTGTAGAATAATAGTTTTACTTCTAGGTATGTTAACGATGAGCCTATCAACAGATGTTTCCGTATTAGGTTTAATCTTTTTTTAAATTTAAATTTGTTTAATCTAATTTATAGATTTAAATTTGTTAATTAATGTATTCTGAAACTTGTTGCTTTTTTTGGCAAGAAAATAAAATAAAATAATTTTAGCATAAGCATATTTAGACTTTCATAGGTATTTGCATATAATATTTACACATGTAAATATAGTGAAACTTTTCGATGAACTCTACATTGAAATTAAACTCTAAAAATAGATAAAATAAAAAAGTTAACTCTTATATTTTAATTTATTATTTTAAAAAATAAACATAGCACGTTTTCAAGTATATATTATTGACATTTTAGTCTACTTAATGTCTACATTGAAATTATTTGTTCTCGATGTTAGTTAAGTTAAAAATCTGAATTTTATTTATTTTTTTTAGTATTTTTAAAATTTCAGGAATTGTTGTTGAGACCCAAAAATTTAAGGTTATATACAATAAGTAATTTTTTTTTAAATTTTTTCAATGATCTTTCTTAAAGAATATACCTTGTATATTATAGAAAAAAATTCAAAGAATTCTTTTAATAAAGTCATCATAGAAAAAAAATATTTCATCTTAAACATCTATTTTTTTCATTATACATATTTTTATAATCTTTATGGAATTAAAAATCTTTATAAGTCAATCTGACAAAACATACCATAATTACTTAACACTTTTATTCAAAGTACAAAATTTTGAAGCTTATTGTCAAAAAAAAAAAAAATATATATATATATATATATATATAGTATATAAAAAACATTTTATTTTATTTTTTTTTTTCATTTAATTTCCATATACCTTGTGTAGGCAAAAATAATAATAATAAAAAAAAAGAAATGAAAGTTCTTGATGGTGTAAAAATCACCTGTTCAAATGTCACTAACAAATAATTAAAAAAAACTTTTTTGAATTTATTTTTATTTTATAAGATTTATGTTAGAATTTGGGATTGGAAGAATGGTGGCAAATGTATTCCTTTATATATTTTTGGTTTTTATGTTTTTATTAATGTCATTTTAAATGAATAATTTCAAAGACACTTAATATTATGGTAAATTATCAAAATTTTCATCTTTTTTTCCATGAAATTCCTGATAATATTTTTAAAGTACTTCGTTCAAAATCTTACTATAGTTAGTCAAAATGGTTTTTATATATTTGATCGTAACTTATTTTACAATAATAAAAAAAGAAATACACATGGCACGTGAGAATTTCTTTAAGTATTAATAAAATTATAAAATGAATTATGTTTTACTCATTTGATTGAAAGACCCACAATAAAAGTTAATGAAAGAAAAAAAAAGTTTATATATATATGTGTATTATAGTATTTATAAACATACAATCTCATATACATACGATTTTACTTGAGGCGGTCAATTTGAAGAAATAATATTAAAAAAAAAAAAAAATAGTTAAAAGAAGAAAATATAATTTCATTAAAATAGATCTGATCAAATTTCAAAGATATATAAACTAACAGAAGTTTGCAAACATTATTTTCTATTTTTTTTTTCTTTTTTTTTTATGTAAGTAATTTAATCTTTTATGTTATGAAAATAAACCAATTAAAATTTTATTTAAAAAAAGATTAAAATCAATTGATTCATTAATTTTTACGTTGACCTATATTGAATTTGAAATATGAATTATAAATTCGATGTGTCGATACAATAGTTAAAACTATATATATGTAAGTAACTATATTGTCATATTTTGGATAAAATAAAAATTGAAAATCTTTATATGAAACCGCAATTATAAGAAAAATATATAAAATTATTACAATAAAGTAGCGAAAGAAGTATAAGTAAAAGTAAGTATATGTATCAAAGAACTTATATATTCAGTAACGATTCAAATATTTGGTTTGTTAGAAATCTCTCTCTCTAAGTTTCAGTCTTTTTAAATTATTAAATCCTATAATTCATAATAACTCCCCAAGGTAGTGCAGACCTACAGTTTGTAGACCATACCAGACTAGAAGAGAATAATTGATAGCACTTTGTTTTTTTTTTTTTTTAATATTCGCGATTATTGATTTAAATGGTATCCATAAATTTTGTAGTGTGTCACATTTTTTTATTTCATACATAAATATTCTTTTTATGTTACTTTAACATTGAATCTCCGCACCAAGAAAAAAAAACTTAAAAATCGTCATTTCATTTAAACATAGAGAGTGTAGAATATATAGTTGAAAACTACATAATTACATTAAAAAAACCATCTGGTGAATTATTTTGTTGATGACATAACGTTTAGAAACTTCTTTTATTTATATCTATTTATTACATATGATTTCTAATGAATTATCAATACCCTGTTTTAAAATATTTGATTACTACCCACTAAATTGAACTAAATTGAAGTGCATATCTCGTATATATAGTCAAAAAATAGTCGGCGGCTGGTATTGAGCGTATATGTTGTAAATAAATTAATCATTTCAGGATATATTTAATATAAAATAAAAAAAAAAAACATTCTATATTTATAATAGTATTACATTTAGAAAGTATTCGTATTTTATATTTATTCATATAATAAGTATATTTAAATTTACAACTCGTTTTACAACATAAGTATGTTGGATAACGAATGATAGAAAGTTAGTTATGATAAAATAGTTTGTAAATAATATTCAATAAACATATTAAAATATTTTCGTGATATTATTTATACATACTACATATTTTTTATTTTTAATCGCGCGAATTCACAGAACAAAACATAATGTCTATGTAAAATAAATATAATCGATTTATTAATATTATATGTACATACCTGTATTTTTATTTTATTTTTTTTTTCATGCTTTTGTAAATAACTTAAAATGCAATTCATAATGTATAATATAATATATCTATGAATCTCTACGAAAGGAAAAATAAAAATATTCTATCATGATGTAAAGAAAAAAAAAAAAAAATGTTTAATTCTTTTCGACAAAAAAAAAATTAAATTAAAACAAGTTTAAAGTCATAACAACCTGTTCTAATAGCCTTTAAGTGTTTTTTTTTTTTTCGAAATGAAATTTTCAATATTAAAAGAAATAAATCTATAATTACGGTCAAACCCATATAACATTCATGTGAATATACATACTTACATATTTATTTTTATATGTTTAATTATTTTTTTTTATATATATAAATATAATAAAGAAAAGAAAATAATATATAAAACTATTATAAGTAAAAGATAAAATCAATAAGAAGTAATTATTGTTATTGAAAAAATATTTATATAAATTAAAATAAAAAAAAAAACAAAAATTTCAAATAGAAATTTATATAAAATAAAACTTATTATTATAACTATTTGCTCCTCCATCATCGAATTTAAAGATCCTAATCCTATAACTTAAAATATAGATTCAATTATTTTTATCGTCATTTTTATTTCTTTATTTTATCATTAACGTAAATTATTATTAAAATCATGTTGCAAGATTAAAAATCAAAATAATTTGAGAATTTAAATTTATTTCTTTTTTGCGATGAACCAAAAAATTGTTTTTTAAGTATGTAATTAATTTTTTTTCTGATATTATGGGGTATTATAAAAAAAATTTCATATATATTCAATAATATACAATGATTATGATAGGTATAAAAATAGTTATTGAGAAAAATAAGAAAGTAATGTCTTCCACTAGTTCCATTTGTTCTAAACACCACAGCTATCCGTTTTTTCAATGCATTAATATCAATACTTTGGTTTCAACTTTCTTATTCAAATTTTTAAACAACTATCAAGATTAAAACAGGCAAAATTAAAAGCGAATTAAAGGGTACTTAACTTGAAAAAAAATTGTTCCGATTAGGATTAGTTCTTATTGTTAGGACACTCATTTAGCGAATGCATGTTTTCAAATGAACGAGAAAAACGAAAACTTTCTTATTTTGTTCATTAATTGAAAAGGAAGAAGATTAAGCGTTGGAAATACATGTATAAGACAAAATGTGTCTGATAATTTATAATTGAACTTGCTAATCTAAAATAATATGTGAAGCCGCATGAATCGTTCTAATTTAAGTTTATATTAATTTTCGGCCCCACTAACTTGTTGAGAAAAATTCTCATATAAATTACTTTATGAGTACACTTTTATTCTTAACACTTTGCATGAGAAACTATTGCTGGATTAATTTCAATTAATTTGAAAATCATGCGAGCCTAGATTTAGTATATATAAAAATTAAATTTTTTATTTTTATTTTTTTTTAAGATTAAAAGAAGGCAGAAAAGAAGAAATATGTATATTGAACTTAAATTACATAATTGATTAAAAAATGAAATCAAATTATATTCGGACATGATCGAAATATTTGATCAGAAAAAAAAAATGTAATTCGCCCGCCAAAATAAATTAACATTGAGTTAATTTTTTTTTTTATAAAACATCGCCGCACGTTAAAATTACAACGAAAAAAATAAAAATAAAAATAAATTAACATTCCACCAAAAAATACATATTGCACTTGTACTTCAGATAAAACTTACGCAATTGTTATTTTTTGATTGTGAATTTTACCTCTTTACTATACTGTCTGTGACTAATGGTTGAGTTTAATTTAAATTGAAAATAGTTTATTTTAAAGTTGTTTACAATTTTTTTTTTTTTTTTCTTTAATTTAATTAATTTTTTTATATATATATTATAGAATGAAGTTAATTGAAAATATTGATTACAACAATCACTTGTTTTATATTTTATTTTGAGAACAAAATTAATATTTAATCACTTTTTTTCACATTAACCAATATGTAATTGAACGAATTGAACGAATAGTTTACAATTTAATCAATTATCCGAGAAAATGAGAGCCAGAACTAAAAACACATTAATCAATTATAAACGACAAATAGGATATCATTATTATTATTAAACTAAACCCTTATAAAGTATCGAATCAGTTTTGAATGTTAAAACCTAATAAAATTGCAAAAACTATTCCACAATTTCAATTAAATATCACTAATTATGTTAGTCTTTTAAGTATTAAATAAGTATTAAATAAGTATTTTATTGTTAATCATATCTATTTTTGATTTGCGGCTATTTAGAATATTTTATAACAAATTTTAACATCGTCATAAATTTTTTGTTTAAATTTTTTTTATTTTTATTTTTAATTTTTTTTCAATTGACCAATTAAATTTTTATTTTGACATACATTATGTATGCAGTGTCCATATTTACCTACATATAAATACTTTGATAAATATTATACAGTATAATATGTAAATTTTTTGCAATTTCCCTAAATTTTCTTTTTCTTATACGTATTATGTAAATAAATTTAATAAAAATTTTATAGACCATAAAAATATTATTTTATTAAAAAAATCAAGAAAATCAAGTTACAATTTTAATTAGGTGCAACAATTTATCGGTTTATAAACCGTGCGGCTGGGAAAAAAAGAAATTCAGCAAAACAGTATGTGTATATAAAACACATCCGATGTACATTACCTACATACAACATTATATATTATTTATATTTTATTTTTATTACAAAAAATGTTTCAAAAACCATAAAAATTCAAAAATTTAATTGACAAAAACATTGCAATCGAGGGTTTGCGAAAATTATAGTGTTATATATTTTTTTACGATACTAATCAAAGTATTTATTTTCGGTATGAAAATATTTTACTTTCTGAAGAAAAATCTGCTGAGGCCAAAATTAAATACAAAACCTTTAACTTTAATAATATTTTTGTGTGTGTGGGTAAATGTCAAATTACTTGTTCATCTCTAATCTCTAATAATTCATATCTCATCTTAGAGGAAAACTTAAAAATTCCCGAGAAAATACTTTTTTTTTGATATTTTAATTTTGATGAAAAACACTTATTTAAATGTGTTTTTGTAAACATTTAAAAATAATTTATTGATTTTTAGATGAAAAATACCTTGTTCAAAAATCGAAAAAAAAGGCGCGAAACAAAGTATCTGGATATAATCTTGTCAAGCAATACTTCTTCCACTAAAATATCATAAAAAAAAATTTAATAACAAATTTCATGAGAATTTTTATTGTATATATTTAGTTACTTGAATTTAATTAAAATATTAAAAAAAAGTTTACTTTTCTTATCAATAAAATTTAATTAAAAACATAGAAACAAGTTCCAAATTTGAGGTTTAAACTTATTTAAAAATTTTATAATATAATATGGTATCGTTATGCATGCATTTAATTATATTTATAGAAAAATTACATAATATGGTTCTTTATACATATCCTCAAATTTTCCGAACTAACATACTTTTTTTCAAATTTGTTTTTTTTTTTTTTAATATTGATAATTGAATAGTGCAACTTGTTTTATGGACACCTATATAGTCACATTAATGATGAATTATTTATTATAATGAGGACAGAAGGAAATAAATAAAAATGATTCTACTGTTTGCTGACTATTTTTTTGTCCAAACAATTATCTCAATGCTTCAATTAATGCCTGCAATAATTACAAAATTATAAATGTAATAAAAAAATAAAACTCAAATAAAACTGATAATTTTTTTTAGCCCTAATGTGCTCTATCGTATTAAATACTTTGTACTTTGAATGGTTTATATTTAGAATAATAAATTTGTACAAATTTAATCAATGAACAAAACGTAATTGAGATTTATGTTTACTTACTCAAAATTAGTTCATATTTATTTCTTTTTAATATTCCAATTTTTAGTTTTATTTCAACCGCAAATAATTCTAAATTATAATCCGCCATCTGGTAAAAGAAAATAATAGTAAGCTTTTGGCAGATGTTAATAAATTTGTTATACTTAATTTCGAAAATCAAGTCAAATGAATTTTATAAAAAAAAATAGATTATTAATTATACAGTATTTAAGTACTAAGAAAATGCAATATTTTTGATTGTATGAAGTAAAAGTTTAATGATTAAAAAATTCTGAAAGACAAGATAATGATTGTTAATGTATCAAAACATTTATATTTATAAATATGAGATTTTAAAAGAAATAACTTATTTTACTTAATTATTTTATATGAAATTTTCGTAGATGACGTTCCTCTTCTTGAAATTTATTTTGCTTCACTTACAATCGACTTTTTCTACTTGGGATCTTTGTTACTAAAATCTTAAATATATGAATTGCTATTACATGCTCAAAATGACCATCTTGTGAGTCCAATTGTATATATGTAAGTGGTTATATTAAGAATAACAATGAATTTGTTTTTGGAAGTTCTAAATTTTTAAGTTAAATCTAATAACATAGAAAATTCAATTAGTTCTCTTATTAATCTTGTAACTTGTCGAATAGGCCGAAAAAAAATAATTAAGAAGTTATAAGAAACCTAATATTTTTCCTTAATTAAAACTTGTGACAAAAAAATAATAATATAATATTCAATATAAAATTTTGCTTCAATATTAATCAAAATATATGTATATATAGCTGAGAGATCGTAAAATAAGATAAAAAAATTTACGGCCATATAATAATTAAATGTCAATAAAATAAATCATAACACAATAAATGTCATTCACTCTTCAATAGTATACAAAACTTTCAAAGAAAGTGAGATTAACATGGAGTTTTATTTTTAAATATATTAATTTTGAAAACAAGCGAAAGCAAAATCTAAGTCGCTTCTTAAAAAAAAAAAAAATCAATTTAACCTTCAAAACATCAGAATAATTTTACCATTTTCTTACTTAATGGAGCATATTAGCATATTTATTAATATAGCATAAAAAAAATTTTTTGTTTTTTACTTTCAACAACATCTTTCACAATAAAATTTCTACAAAAAATAGTATAAGTATATATTTAATTTATTATTAATTTTCACATATTTTATTAGTAAAGCCAAGCAGCAGCGGCATCAAGACGTAAATTCATTCACAAACAACAAGAAAAATTTCTTAAATTAAACTTTTTTTTTTTCTCTTAAAAATTCAAAAATTAAAAAGTAGTAAAAACTACTATTGTTATGGTATTCAATTTCAACCCATTGACCTCAATCAATCCCTGATTTTTAGATGCAAAAGATATTTTAGTTTTTTTTTTTTGTTTGTTTTTTTAATAAAATTTTAATATTATGTGGGTACATGTATATTATTAATTTATATTAAAAAAAAAAAGTACAAATAAAGTATCTTTAATTTTAAATACTAAAAATATTAGCGAAAACTTTAAAAGAGTTGGATTGTAGTAAGTGATTTTTTTTTTTTTTTTCATAAACATTTTAGGATAAATTAATAAATTATTTGTATACACAAGATGCTAAACTCGTTGCTAAATATATATTAACTTTGAATATGTTCTAAAGACTTTATATATGTATGTAATTATTTAATCGTTTGATTTAGTTTATAAGAAAATAAATGAATAAGCTTGAGATAAGTTAAGTAAATTAGAATGATTGATTTGTACTAAATTTTCCGACAACACAAGTACATCTCATGCTGGAGCATTTATTAATTTCATTGAACATAAAATCTCTTATATTGCAGGATCAAATTTTATTCAACAATTATTGATAATATTGAAATTTTACTTTTTAATATAATAATATTATAATAATCGAAATATTCATAAGTTAAATTAATGGGTTGCGCTTAATATATGAAATTATGTTAAATTTTTGGTAAATTATATCTAAATAAAAATGAAAAATAAAAATAGAAATTTATTTTTAAGCATATTAACATTCCATTAATAGGGAAAGTGGTCCAAACAACTTATCACGCTAATTTTAAAACCAATCTTTTATAATACTATAATTTTTGGTATATATATAAATGTAAGTATTTTTTTTTTGTTATTTCGCTAAACTAAAATACATTTAATTTTTTTTTTGTGACTTAAAATAAATACTTAAATTTATCTTTAAATACATTTTTTGTACCAGCATTAAATTTTTTATTTATTTTTTTTAAATATCATAATTGCTAGTAATTTATTTCCTCTTCGTCAAAATAAGAAGAAGGAACCATTAAAAACATATCCATTTGAAAAAGTGACACCTTCACAATAACAATAAAAAAATATGAAAATACAAATATTTTAAAGACTTTAGTCTAATAGTTTTTTTTGTTCATTAAATTATAAAATTTTTCGAATAACATAATAATTATGGTGCAACAAGTTTTGAGCAAATTAGGTATATTTTTTTTAATTAAAGAATTTAGATATGTATCTATAAGTACGTCTATATTATAAGTAATATTTGAACATAGTTGACATCTGTATTCTGTATATTTTCTGTATATTATCACTTTATATTTTTAAGACCCAAAATATTATTTACTATCGACTGTATGATAAGAAAAATATTACGTAGACCTAAAAAATCTCATGAATATAAAATATATAGGTATATATTTTTTTTAGATTTGTATATGATTTATCATAAATGGTTATGTACTGCAATACTACATAATTCAAAATTAAAAATTACTTAATTTGAAAATAAAAATTTTTGGTCAAATTTTATATAAGAAATAAAAATACCTACTTCAGAAAATTTCTCTTTGATTTTCGAAAATAAAAGAAATATTGCAAAATTTTTTGATATTTTAATATGGTGGTTTCAAAATCTTATTGCCATAGCCCAATAATATGTGACAAAAAAAAACTTAATATTAGTTAATTATTTAATTTTCTGCTGGCACGGTTTTTAAAATTAAATTTTTGTGGTTTTAACTATGAATATTAATTGTACCAAAAATAAATTCCTTAAAAACGATTTTGTAAAAAGAAAATTTGTTTAAGAATTTAAGAAAAAAAAAAACACCTTCAAATACACAAAGTCCACATGTAAACAAGGCAAATTACCTACTTTACGTGATCGGGTTGAAACAGAGTTGAGTTTTCGTTGAGTTGATTTTTAATATGAAATTTTTCAACTGGACGAAAACTCAACTCTGTTTCAACCCTATCATGTAAACTAGATAATAGTTCATTCAATTTTTTAGTATTACAAATTGAAAAAAAAAATATGCTATGTTTCCATCATAGGATTGAAAAATTTCATATTTAAAATCAACTCAACGAAAATTCCACTCTGTTTCAACTCGGTCACAGAAACGAACGTAGTAATAGTACCTTTTAAGAATTGTGTATTAAAATATAAGTATTATCCTTGAGTATAATATTTATAAGAGGGACAGAATTCATACAAGTAATTTTTTTTCAAAAATTATGACAATATTTTGAATGTATCGAGTAAAATTTTTTAACTCAAATGTGTTTATTCTTAATTTTATTATTTTTATTATTGTATTAAGAATAAACACATTTGAGTGTGAAGTTTTTATTCAATACATTCATAATATTGTCATCATTTTTAAGTTATTTGAAAAATAAAATTCTGAAATTTACTTTTATGAATTCTGACCCTCTTATAAATATTATTACTCAATAAAATAAAAATCTTCGCAGCGCCGATTATTATTTTATAAAATAGTGGATTTTACTGGATTTTGACCGCTGGAAATTTGTATTTTCTGGATTTTTTATTACAGGATTTTGTCTTACTGGATTTTGTCTCACTGGATTTTGCATACTGGATTTTGAAATATTGGATATCAGGGGTAATAAAATTAATATTAATAGTAAATTTTCTTTTTCAATTGCGAGGCAAATTGTAAAAAAAGTATTGGGTTTATATTCCGTTTAAATTTAAAATAAAGATTATTTTTCTAACCAGATTATTTATTTATTACGCAGTTAATAAGCGATGAATTTGCAGAAAAATCTGATGATTTAAAAAAAAAAATAATTTTTTTAAATCTTATCAGTAAAATAAATTTAAAATTTAAATTTCAATATATTATTTGAATGAAGTTATAAGTATTGTGCAAATAACATAACGATACAATTTGTATAGTTTGTCTAGCTATTTAACAGAGTGAGGAGTGACCAAACCTAGAGACTATTTCATGAGAATCTGGACCCTTTAATTTAATAGACGTTATGTGTTTTTTTGTTTTAAATACATAAATCTTTTTACGAAGAAAATTTATTATTTTTCCTTTCTAAACTTTATATTGTATTTATTTCAAATCGATTCTTTAAGTATGAAAGTTTTAGAAACTTGAGTTTTACGTGGCTTTGACATAAGTTACTAAGTCAAATCAATTAGAAAGGCTCACAAAATAAGTTTTTATCAATTTTGTAACCAAAGCTTGTGAAATTTGATGAAATAAAAGATATATGTACTTACCTCTTTCCTATGTTGACAATTTTTTTAATAAAAAAATCGTAATAAATAAATTATTTCAAAATTTTGATTATTTTGGTTTAAAAAAAAAATTCCATATTCTTTCGTTAAATCAAACTATTCGTAAATGAAAGGTATGTCCTAGTCTGAAATATCGATCGGCATTGAAATATCGATCGGCATTGAATGTATTTTTTATTTTTGAATGAGTTCTTTAAATAAATATGTAAATTAAATATGAACAAAGGATAAAATCCTAAATTAATTAAATTCTATTTTGGATCTTTGAATTGAAAAATTATAACTCATATCTAGTTTACCGCATCTCTATCTACACTGAGGGAAGAGATCTATTACCGTAATAGTAAAATGCAACAATAGAAATTTGACGGTTGCCGAAATCAACTTATGGTTGTGGCAACCTCACGTTAGCGTTTACTGTAATAATATATATTTTTACCAAAATCAATTTATTGGTTGTGGCAAACTCATGCTAACTATTACCGCAATCATATATATTTTTGCCACAATCAACTTACTGTTGCTTTTTTTTTTGTTTTTTTGTTTTTTTTTGTTTTTTTGTTTTTTTTTTTGTTTTTATTTTGTTTTTTTTTCCCTTTTTTTTTACATATTGTTTTTTTTTTTATTTGAAAATGGGCACCCATCTAAGTTCTATCACTACGAGATGTTGCTTAACCTCCTGTGTTCAATGTGATGTAGAGTCTTCCATTGAGCTATGTCAGTAATACACAACAATGTATTAAATAGAAAATATAAATTCAGTATCCATGAAAACTACCACACACTTAGCAAAAAATATTTGTATTAGCACACACAGTGTGTACACAATGTATGTGTTGACACACACAGTGTGTACACAATGTATGTGTTGACACACACACAGTGTGTACACAATGTATGTGTTGACACACACAGTGTGTACACAATGTATGTGTTGACACACACAGTGTGTGCACACATCAAATACTTTATTTGAAACAGATCGTACTTTTCCTGCAACTAACAGTAGTTTGTTCCAAGAATCTTAAAATAATACTCTTTTAAGGGAAA
The DNA here is from genome assembly GCA_964007475.1 of Hybos culiciformis. Taxonomy (NCBI): domain Eukaryota; kingdom Metazoa; phylum Arthropoda; class Insecta; order Diptera; family Hybotidae; genus Hybos; species Hybos culiciformis. The sequence continues at coordinate 142,591,719 of OZ023273.1, read as the reverse complement.
AGAAATTTTATTAAGAGAGAATAATTTCTTTTACCGCAATGTTATGGAATTAAATTTTTTTGGCCCAAAAAATAGATAGTTTTTGTAAAAAAAATTTTGTTCCAGTGTAATGATATTATCATTACCAAAATTAAAATAAAACTAAATTGATAAAATTATTAAAATCTTGTTGAACCCTAAAATAATATAGAATTAAGATTACGGTAAATTATAATAAATTTGATTGGGTGACCAATCACTAATTAATAAATAATAAAAATAATAATTTGGTATGAATCTGATATTAGTAAATAATATTGTATATAAAAATTTATTATCATGTAGATAAATTGTATATAGAATTTAAGAATTTTAGTATATAAGATTTTGTATAAATATGATAAGTTTTTAGAATAAAATCCAGATTGAAATTTGATCTCAAATAGAAATCTCATCTTTTATTAAACGGCTTCCCTGAGCTATACAATACAGGTAAGATAGCTTTCCGAGCAATATAATACGGATAACAAGGCTTGGTAAGCCTATCAAATATACCAAGCTGTTCCAAGCTAAAAATGGAATATCCGGCTCTTAAGCCAAAACGAAAGCGCGTCCCGCTCTAATAGGACATACGGCTGAATACAGCCTAGACAATAGGATCTCCATAATGACATGCTAGTGGTCATTATGGATTAGGGAATTCAATAGGCCTTAGATGTCTTGGACAACATAGATGTCCAACCCATGATCCATCATAAGATAAATAACCATAAAGAAGAAAGTCAATAGAAACTTTCCATTAAATAAAAACAAATTTTTTCCTTTACATGGCGATCCTGCAAACCGCAAATTATATAGTACAGAACCAAGATAACATAGAACAAAATTTTAAAAATGGAACAACAAAAACAGCAATTAACCAAAATCACAATGGAGGAATATAAACAACGACAACAACGACAACAACAGCAGCAGCAACAACAACCCAAGAAGCGCCAACGAGCGGGGAAGTTAGTGAAATTCCGCAAGGAGCTGGCAAAATTAGAGAACATTTTACAGACCAAAACAAACAAGACACAACGCAAAACAATTATAGACGAAATTAGAAAAATTAAACAAGACCGACATTTACACAAGACTTCGACAAAAATGAACAAAATGTTCAACAAAAATTTCAATCACATAGAAAACACAAAAAATAAAAATTAAAATTTTGTAAATAATACGATATATTGTAAAAAATAAAAATTTTTCTATGAAATTATAAAAAAGAAATGTATAAAAGAAATTCACAAGAAAATTAATTATATATAAAAATGAAATTTTACAAACAAAAAAAAATAATTATATAAAAAAAATAATAAATGAAATTCACAAGAGAAATAATTATATGAAATTTTACAAAAAAAAAATGTATATTACTTTATTATTATAAAAATAACAAATTTTTTTATATATAAATTTTACATGAAATATATAAATAAAATTTTTAAATCAAAAAAAATTTTTCAAAAAAAATTATAATATTAAGAATGTTACTTAAGAACAACCCAAAAATTTTTTAGAATTAACACAAATATAAAATTATATTACGAACATCCTATAAAAATTTTTTTTTCAATAGACAAAAAAAAAAAAAAAAAACACTTGTCTATCAAAATTCTTTTTAACAAAAAAAAAAAAAAAAAACTTTCTTCTTAAATACAAAAAGAAATTACTCATTATCTATCCATTATAAAAATTTTTAAATGATACGTCACAATAATATGACACATCAAATATTTTCACTTAGACAAAATTATTTAATATTACGATTGATTTGAAATTGCATATCCCTAAGAATAGTTTACACACAAAAAATTTTTTTCTCTGAGATCAGGAAACAAACATCACTGATCAAAATCAAATTTAAATGCACACATTTATATCCAAATGTATAAGTTAATCATCATTATCCAATAAAATTCATAATTGATACTGGAACAGATAAGTCTGTCACCAATGAACTATTTACGAAATTTATTGAAAATAAGAATGAATAATTTAGGATATTGGCAATAAGAGTCATTAGGCACTCTTTTATTATTGTATAAATTCCCAATTGATGAAATTTCCAATTGACGGAATATTTAGGCCGAGATTTCTAATAGATGAAATTCTCCGCATTAATTAGTTTTGAGATTAATGATTAATTCAAACTAAATCAGTCGACTAGAGATACTAGCACTGAATTATATGTCCATGAGACACTTGTCCTGAGTAAATAGATAACTCTAGGAATAGTTATATAATTGATATACCAGAGATATAATACACAAATTAAACAAAAAAAAAAAAAAAAAATAGGGAACATTCATTAAAAGAACAATTATAAAAATAAAATAAAAATAATAAGATTCAATTACAAAAAAAAAAAAGTTTCAATCGTAACATTAATCATTATTTGTAACAAACACCACAAATTCAAATTCAAAAAATAACATTAACATTAATTATTATTTGTAACAAACACCACAAATTCAAATTCAAAAAAAAAAATTTTAAAAATATAAAAATTTTCTTATTTCCTAAAAAATCATAAAATTTTTTTTCTAAAAGGGAAAGGATGTAATGATATTATCATTACCAAAATTAAAATAAAACTAAATTGATAAAATTATTAAAATCTTGTTGAACCCTAAAATAATATAGAATTAAGATTACGGTAAATTATAATAAATTTGATTGGGTGACCAATCACTAATTAATAAATAATAAAAATAATAATTTGGTATGAATCTGATATTAGTAAATAATATTGTATATAAAAATTTATTATCATGTAGATAAATTGTATATAGAATTTAAGAATTTTAGTATATAAGATTTTGTATAAATATGATAAGTTTTTAGAATAAAATCCAGATTGAAATTTGATCTCAAATAGAAATCTCATCTTTTATTAAACGGCTTCCCTGAGCTATACAATACAGGTAAGATAGCTTTCCGAGCAATATAATACGGATAACAAGGCTTGGTAAGCCTATCAAATATACCAAGCTGTTCCAAGCTAAAAATGGAATATCCGGCTCTTAAGCCAAAACGAAAGCGCGTCCCGCTCTAATAGGACATACGGCTGAATACAGCCTAGACAATAGGATCTCCATAATGACATGCTAGTGGTCATTATGGATTAGGGAATTCAATAGGCCTTAGATGTCTTGGACAACATAGATGTCCAACCCATGATCCATCATAAGATAAATAACCATAAAGAAGAAAGTCAATAGAAACTTTCCATTAAATAAAAACAAATTTTTTCCTTTACACCAGTAAATTAAAGTCATCATTTTAATTCAAAACAAAAAAATTAAGGAAATTATTTACCAAAACATAAATTCTGTTGCAGGAATAAACATAATTTTAAGGCAAGGGAAACTCTTTTTTGGCAAAATATTTTTCATTCTCTGAAAAAAAACAATGTTGTTGAAACAGAATTATTGTTTCTGCAAAAAAAATATATTGGTCGAAAATGAATTCAAAAAAAAATTTCTGTCAGTGTATGAAATCAAGTAAACTCCGGTGACATGAAATAAAGCCCAAGGTATTAACGCCCAAAAGGCGTTATTTCCCTCCGTAGTGGGAAATAACGCCTTTTGGGCGTTAATACCTTGGGCGTTATTTCATGTCTCCGTAAATTCCTGACTGCAAGTTGACTTTTGAAAATCATCACACACATGATGTCACAATTTTATCTTATACAAGTTAAGGTTATCATTATCACATATATTTAATTCTATTGAAAAAAATTTGGAAAACATTTCTTTTAAAGTAAATTACAATTTAAATATCATTCCTAAAAACAATTTATTAGCAGTCAGAAGAATCTAACAAAACTGAGCTAAACAAACTTAACGTAATAGTCATGAAGTTATGGCCATATATTGCATTAATTTTATCGGTGTTCCTCAATGGTATTTAAAATGAAAAATGTTTCTAAATGTGGTAGTTAACAATTTTAATCATAAATTTTTTCAGTCCACGCAGACCAAGGTCTATTCAAGACATTCGAAGCGATACAAAAATGTGAAAATAATCCGGAGGAACAAATAACAGGTAAGAATTATATAGTTAAATTAAATTTCTGAAATAAGAATTATGTTATTTTGTGGTAATGTGAAAAAAGTATAGTTATGGAATTTTTTTTAAATCTATGTTTTATCACAATATAAGTAACGATATTTAATTATATAGTAAAAATGTAGAATAAACATTTAAAAACCAAATATTTTTTGACAAAGTCAAGCCTACGGTAGTTATTTGCATCAGAGTCTAACAGAAAGCCGAGTAGAAGCAACAGAACATAAACTAAAGAAAAGGTTTAACTTAAGACCTAAGTAAATATCATTACCCGATCAACCATTCTTTATACTTACGTGAAGAATCTTTATTAAAATCACGAGTATTTGTCTTTACCGATTGTTAGCAATCGATGCGGGATTTTAAAGTTGTCCAGTCACAAATAAGTATTGATCGGTATCAAAAAATCTTTAACATATTTTCCGAAATAAATCAAAAAAAATTTTTTTTTTTTTTTTTTATTATTATTTTTGTTTATTTATTTATTTATTTTTTTTTATTATAAATTTTTTTTCATATATATTTAGCTACCTGACAAAAACGCGTTTTTTGCAAAAATTGGATTTTTATTCTTGAAAGTGGTAGAAAGTGGTATTAGAAATTATGTTTGTTAAAGAAGTCATTTTGGTTTTTTTAGGCTTTACCGTTACTTTTTGGTTACTTTGAAATTAAGCATTTTTGAGTATGAAAACTTCGAAATAGCCTTTCATGATGTTCTAGACTTTGATTCAGGAGGAGTTTACCTTCATTTTTTTAGAAATTTTTAGTTCCTGAAAATATTGTATAGATGACGTTTTAACCAATTTTGTGTATTAAACTTAAATTACTCCACATTTTGGGCAACATTTGTACTACAGAAATGAAACCAAAAAAAGACCGTTTCAAGACCTTTCCAACAAAAAAAAATTTTAAGAATCGAATAATAAATAAAAGAGGTATGCCAAATTAAAAAAATTACGAAAAAAAAATTTCCGTTATTATTCAAAAACTCAATTTTAAAGAACGAATCCATAACAAAAATGACTGAAAAACCAAAATTTATGAGGACATGTTTTTAGGAAATGCATGTTGGAACGTGAATGAACGGATAAAACGTTCGAATAATTTAAAACAATTATCTACTACTAAAAAACGTAAAAGCGACTCAAAACAACTCGTGAGTGAGATTTTGAATGATTTGGAGACAGAGCTGGACTGGCCTAACAAGCTAGAAGGAGTTTCCTGGTGGGCGGTACTAAAATCTGTTGTCTAAAATTATAATGTTTTCTTTTAATTTTTTGTTTAAGCGTGAGAAAATTTTTTCACAAAGAAAATTTGAATTTCCCGGTCCTAAATTCATTCCCAGTCCAGTCCTGTTCGGAGATACTCGATTTTATAGAACTTGCTACATGCCTTTCAGAAATTATTGTAAAATCAGATAGGATTAAATACTGAAAAAACAAATTACAATAGCAAAAAGTTTAGGTTATAAGTTTGGAAAAGAAAATTGGAAAGAAAATGAAATTGATGTGGAAGAAAAATTAAAAAAAAAGAATTTCAAAGCTTATATGACAATGTCTATGAAAGTGAAATGGAATGGCAGTGTTTTTAAAGCAATTCTCGAAAACATGTACAGGAAAAACCATACCAAAACTGAGCAAAAATCGAACCAAAAAACTTCAAAACTGGTTTTATATAAAATCCCACCAATCCGAAAGTACTGGACCGATTTAACCCGCGCATGCGGCTTTCGAAAGGTATAAATATGTACTTTTTGACTGCTAAGTTTGAAAAAAATCGTACGTAAGATCATGGAGCACAACTTTTTTAAAAATGGTCATTTTTTTGTATGGGGAAATCCTAAGAAGTGAATTATCTTCTAAAGCCTTAAAAAATTTTAATGGGAGCATGCGGCTTTTTAAAGATGTCTGAAAGACCTATTCAAAATGGTATAGAGTGACCAAATCGGTTGAAAATTCAGGGAGCACATTCAATTGAAAAAACCCATTTTTTGATTTTTTAGTGTTTTTAGGGTTTCTCTATTGGTTAAACTGGCAACACCGAGTTGCCAACACCTGCAAAGAAAGCCCGCACGAATATCTACTTAAAATGATATCTGAAAATATTCTTGTAAATTTAACAACAGAGAGAAGATAGTTTGAAGTTTCAAAATTTTCCAAGCCTTCTGCCACAAGAATCGTCATATCTCCCAAAAAAAAATTTTTTTTTTTAAATCTGAAATGCAAAAACTTAGGTCAAATATCAGCCTATAAAATAAATGTAAAATGAAAGTCTAACGATTAACTTGAAAAAATGAAAAAAATGTCAGGTTGCTAATATATTCAGTTAATATTTATTTAAATTACATTTTTAATACAATTTAATTTTGCACCGCTATCGGGGTTTGAACCTGCGTCCCTTACGTTCATGTGTTAGCATCTTAGCCATTCAGCTACATCCTATGATAATTTTTGCCAATCAAAAGTAAAATTTAAATTACTATTGATTTTATTAAAATGTTTATCGACTTTTATTACAAAATTTAATTTTTATATGAAGAAAAATATTAAAGAACTGCATCGAATTTTAGTGTTATAAAATTTAAAAGTTAAGTAAATATATTCCGATATAAAAAATCATATCGTTCCGCAGTTCAAATTCTTCAAAAAATGGTGACTATCCATAAAGATATTTCTGTCAAATTATTTTAAAGAAAATTAGAAAAATATTTTTATCGATTAATAAAGTTTTTCGACGTTTTCTGGTTATATCGAAATTTAACTAAAGTTTTATTGCAATCTTTTAAAGGCGATGCAATAAATATAAAGATTTTTTTTTAAAGAAAGTTTCAACGAAATATGATAAATATTTTTAAAGTTAATTAACGTTTGTTAAATAATTTTAAATATTATTATAGAAGTGTAAAACATATTCTATATATCGATTTTTCTGCCCAATTCCGTGCAAGACTTTTAAATATTCTTCAAGAAATATAAAGAATGGTTGATCGGGTATTGTTTTTGAATTAAAAAAACAATATTTAGCACAAAAAAAAATTATTCAACTTTTATAAATTGAACTTACATAAATTATGTATGAGGAACGATACTATAAGAATATTTCTGTTAAAAAGACGAGAGAAAGCAGAAAAGCATAAATATATATATATCAACTAACTTAATTCTTTCCTTTTTTTGCGTAACAAACCGCAATCTGAATTGAAAATAATAATAATAATAATTCTTATTATTATTACTAGTCGATCCCGGCGCGAACTTTGTTTCACTCTAGCCTAGTCTTTATTAATAAGAGTTATGGTCTTGAATTCGTACAAAAATAGCAAAGAAAAAGCACTTCCCGATATTTCTAATTTTTAGGCACATTTACCAATTTTTTTTCTCTGAAAACCTTATTAGGACTTTTACGAATATTCAAAAAAAAGGTTCAGCCGTTCTCAACTGATGCACTTTACCAACGAACAGCATTTAATTATTATTTATATAGAATACTATTATTATTACATTTATTAATATTATTAGATATTACTTTTTTATAAAAAAATATATTATTTTTAAGTTGATTATGACCATATTGGAAGTAAATCTTGGTTTCCAGTACCAAAAAATTTGAAATGCTTTTCACTAAGCATCAAAAGTGCAGGCATTTTCGTAATTTATGTGGGCACTTTTAATTCCAGCAATGTCATTCCAAAGTACTTTTTTAATCTAAATTTTCATAAAAAGACAAGTGGAATTTACAAACCTCCAGCAGAAGAATTTTTAATTATTTCAACTCCAAATATTCTAAGCGAACATGAATTTCGAAGTTTTTGGTTTACATGGAATGACAATCATTTAAAAGTTGGAAAACAGTACCATAACGAGTCGTTCATGGATTACAATTTGCCTAAAGAATTGAAAATAACTCACATCGGCATAAGACATTTAAAGAAAACAACACCCATATATAGGATAAATAGTAAGTTAATATTTTGTTAAGGAACTATTACTCATTTGTATGTGTATAAAGGCAGCTATACATGTTCGGTAACCCTTTTAAAGTTTCGTCTAAAAAGCCTACCTGCAAAGACAAACCATAACACGCATGATCTCTTGAACTTCCAATTTGAGTGTTCTAGAGTTAACTTGTGCACGTTAACTGGTGCTCGGATGGCGTTCTTAATAGATAAACCTGTTAGTATAGACGGGGTGTTATCTTATAACTTTTTAATATTCGATCGGATCTCTCGAACATTCACGCTTTTGAGAATTTTATTTTCGGTTTTCCGAAAGGTTTGATTACTTACTTGTTAGTTTAATATTTATGTGACATCATATAAGTACTAATATAGTTCCAATTTTTTTTTAGAATGTTATCAATGTCCCGGCATTTTAGTCAGTTCAGCTAGCCAACAACAAGATCTACCAAAATTGGATGAGATATTTATAAAGCAAGTACATCTACTTCAAAGTCTGGATACGTATTCACAACAGTTTAATAGTACAAAAAATTTACTCACTAAGAGTTTAATAGAATTACATTTGGATCACGTTCAAAATACATATATATCTGCAAAGGAAAACCAAAGAATAATATCGAATAAAAGTGACTTGCAGGATTCCGAGAAAATTGCTAATTTAACGTTATTGTTCCAAAAAATTGAATTGAAATATTTGAATTCTTACGCAATACTTCAATTTGAATTACAAAATTTAAGTAATACTTTAAAATAAAAATTTTTCCAAATAAAAATTAACAAGTATTTAACTACTTAATTAACAAAAAAAAATACATATTTCTATTTTTTTAGATGCTTTTTATTGAAGTTTTGTCATGGTATCCCACAAGAGGCGACGATATATCATGGAGAGAGAAAGAGAACTTTTTTTTTTAATTCCAGCAATAAATAGTAAATAGTAGTTAAATCAAAAATAATATATTTTTGAATTTGAAAATAATATATTTTTGACTTAAATTTTATTTACAATGATTTGATTTATAATATTGGCTTCGGTTTACTATTTATTGCTGGAATTATAAAAAAAATTCTACTTTATGATTAATATAGAGACAGCTGTTATAAAATTACATAAACAATTGGACGGGATCAAAAAAAATTGTATGGAAAAAAATGAAAAAAAAAGTACAGCCAAGCCAAAAGAATATTTCGCATAGTTCTAAAAAAATTCTAAAACGCTTTTAAAAATTTAACAAATGTTAACGGTAATTTTGGATTAAAAGCCATTTTGATTTTGAAGTGGTAGGTTAAAAAATTTCGTAAATTAAAAAAAAATTAATTTTATAGTATAAATTAAAAGAAAAAAACATGAAACGTATGGGTTTTACTTGTAACTAAAAAGTAAAAAATAAAATATAAGTAAAAAATTTTTTTTAAGAAAAGATGCTTTTTATCGAAGAGCCCTAAAAACTTAAAAATAAGAATTTATTCTTGCAAGGTCTTGATATTAAATGTTCAAACTATTTTGAAAAGCGTTCGAGCCTAATAAGCTGAGTTTGCTCATTAGATATTGATTTGGTACATTGAAAAGGTCTCGAATGCTTTTTAAAATAGTTTGAACATTTAATATCAAGTTTTTGCAAGAATAAATTCTTATTTTTAACTTTTTAGTGCTCTTCCATAACAAGCACCTTTTCTTAAAAAAATTTTTTTACTTATATTTTTTCTATACTTCTCTTGTAAATATCTGGCTGGACTAAATTTTATTAGCATAATACTAACAAATTTTATTAGCATAATAAAAACAATTTTAGAAAATATATTAATTTAATTACCAAAAATATATAGTAATTTAGAAAATAAGTGTTTAGATTTTATTTCCAAATTATATTAAAATAATTTCTAAACTATTAGCATTATACATTTATTATCTATACTATATTAACCGATTACAATGTATTTATTGTATTATTTTTTATTTAACAATTCTCAAATCAATTTAAACAAATGATATCATAAAAAAAAGTCTCAGTTCTAAAAAATTCATAATATGCCCTCCCATTGCATTTAGAATTTTTAAATTCCTAATGTATTTTGTTAGTGTAAATATATTATTCACAATAACAAAAAATTTACACAAACAAAATACATTAGAAATTTAAAATTCTGAATTTGTGAATTTTTTCGGGCGATGGCCTAATGTTAACAAAATATTGAATTGCCTTTCAGATTGCATTACGATGCGGCATTAAAGAGCTCCCGGTGACACTTGAATAGGGCCATCATATTTCGTATATATAACATATAAAATTATGTTGGGACTATTCAAGTGCTATGGGGTGTAGGTACTTGAAAAAAATATATACTTAAGTATACTTTTATTGCAAATCAAATGTACTTTTAACTATCTTGTTAATTGATGAACGATTCGAATTTAAAGTTCTTACCCGCTCTGTAGCGAAATAGTAAAAAGAATTTTTAACTGAACACAAATAAAAAAAAATAAAAAATTTCAGAACTAATATTTCATTGGAAGTAAACCAATTTTTTAATGCCTGCTCAATAATTACATTTACTATGCAGCTTATTTAAAAGCTCACTTTATAATAAAAAAAATATATACACTCAAACCTGTTTTTGTGCAATCTTTTTTTGAGCGTTTTTTTTGTG